>CM064544.1:27826552-28164052 GCA_032716605.1 Paralithodes platypus | reverse complement strand
GGGTAAAGAATTGCCAGGAAGTGACTGGAGTTCTCAAAAAGGGGCTCCGGTCCTGAAAATGTACTTGACTTTCAGTGTGCTGGCTTACTAATCCAGAAGAGTTGATAGCCTCTGATGTCCTATTTGAATTAACTAACTAGCCAGAAATATTCGATTCAGTTCGGGATACTTTAGAAAACTTAAGGTCACGATCTACTTGCAATGGACTAGAGTTCCCGAAAAGGGGCTCTAGTCCTGACGCTATTCTTGACTTACAGTGTGCTGGCTTAATAATCCAGAAGGATAGATAGCCTCTGAAGTGCTATTTTAACTAACTAATCTACTTCTCAGGTAGTACTTCCGCTAACAGCCATACCGGTACAGAGCAGCTTTTGATATTTTACCTCTATTTCTGTATATTAGTTGGAATCCCGGGAGGACCATATGCTTTCATTAGTTTATTCAAGTGCATTGGGGTTTGTAGTTGATGATTAATGTTAAAAACGGGATGGTACTTATTAAGGGGTTATTTTGTTGTCTATTTATTTATTCATTCATATATTTTATAGTTTCCTCGCCAGACCTCCGTCAAGCTTAAAAAACACCTCATAGATCCCCCTTCAGGATACCGAAAAAGATGCCGGCAGAAAGCCAGTTCCTCTTAAAATTTAAAGTTCACTAACGTTCGCCAGACAAAAATCGACACCTAAGTGGCACGAAAGGTCTTAACATTGACAACGAAATGGGGCGAAAGACGTTCAAATCGACAAACTAATGAATGTCTTAATGTCTCAAAACAAATGGGGCTAAATATGAGGGAGAAGGGGGTCCCGATAAACCAACCATCCAACCCTTAAGAAACTCAAAAGCAGGATATAAGGGGAGATGGGCCGTTTTCTGGTCCTCCTTCCTCGCTTTTAGCCCCATTAGTTTTCAGATTCTATGACGTTCGGCCCATTAGTTTGTCGATTTTAGGACCTTTCGCCCCATTTCTTTGTCAATATTAAGCCCTTTCGTGTTATTTAGGTGTCGATTTATTTTCCTGGCGAACGATAGTGAACCTGAAATTTTGGGAGAACCGTCATGTACACATTAATGTAGAAGGGGGACTTAACGGCTGTTTCATTTAAGCTTGATAGAGGTCTACTGAGGAAACCAAAAAAATAATAAAACAATAATACACACATAAATGATCAAATAAATACGCTTATTTGTCAGTGTAATGTTGTGAATGGGTATTTATTGCATAAGTAATCATAGTTCTGGCCAGTTGTCTCTGTCACCGGGTGTCACTCTAAGACATAAATCGTGCTCTGAAGTTTTCCAAGCTATCCCGAACTGAATTAAATCTTGTCATTAACTCTTCCAGTATGTATATTTTACTTTCGACTAAATGAAAGCTACTGTAACAACGCGTAAATACTGTATTAAGTTAATATTAACGCAAATCAATTTATTGAGAAGTACCAGAATTGAGTTAAACAATTATTTTTAGTATTACAAATTATATATTATGAGGGACAAATTATATATTATGAGGGACAAATTATATATTATGAGGGACAAATTATATATTATGAGGGACAAATTATATATTATGAGGGACAAATTATTATTGGATGTACCGGGTCACACTTTTAAAGATTGATCTATTTCTAATGTATATGTAATGTATATAAGTTTATGTATATTACCAAATAAAGTTATTGAATTGAATTGAATTGAATTGAGTACCGGGTGCCGTCTTTTTAGCTTTATTATGGCTACTATTTGACGATTTTATACAGCAATGAACAGACTTCGAACTATCTCACTTAACCGTTTATACTACCACAGATCCTTCTTAAAATGCACACAATTGTCTAAAAGTAGCTAGAATACATTTAAAAAGACGTCTCCGGTACAGCAGGGGTTAATCTAAGTTATGGTGGTTCGTTTTGGTGTTCGAGGGTTCAGGATTTGTGACTCGGAGTGTTCCTTGCATAAACATTAGACAGTGTAGGAGTCAGTGTTAGGAGTGAAGATCTAGAGAGTGCATCTTGGTAGGAGGGTGGTGTCAAATATAGACCATCACAATAATCCTGGAGGAATATAATATTTAATGGAACCACACCCAGCTTGACCCAGTTCACTCTCCTGGATACGGTAACTGTTTTTGTTTTGTTTGCACATTCGACAAGGTTAAGGGATTGTTTGTTTCATTGATACACCGTACACGGTTAGTATTGTGTGTTCAAATTTGTGTGACACACATATTTCAGGGAGGAAACTAATCATGTCCTGGGAACTACCGGCCAAGTAGCTCGACTGTTGTAGTTAAATATCTTGGGTTAAAGAACATATTAAAATATAAAAATTACTTTTGAAATAAACGTTAATGTCAAACAAATCAGGGTACTTATTACCGAAACTACCACTAATTATTTCTCAATATTTGAAGGCTATTATAGAATAAGGATGGTGCAAAGATCATATTAAAATGTGTTTCAACCTCCGGAGATAAATGTGTTTCAACCTCCGGAGATACATTTTATGTGCACTATATACAGTATTGGGTAAAAGTTTATCACCAACCATTTACGAGTTTTTCAGGTAATTTGTTGTTGTTTTTTATTTTTCTTTGATATACAGTGTTGTTTAATACCAAGGACTGTCGCATTTTACTATTTTCCCATTATCCATCAATCTTAAGACACTGCCCCCGATAGTGGGGAGGGCTATGAAGATCAGGGAAATTGCGGGGTAAAAGGCGTAAATAAAGGGGTAATATTGGAAGAACTCTGAAAATACAATAGTTAAAAGGGTAGCATTCAAGGAGACGACTGCAGGACTCTTCTTCTTCTTCTTCTTCTTACCTCTGACCGGGTATAGGCTATCCTAGTGTGTACTACCCTATACCCCTTTGAAAGGACATTAGCCTAACCTAACAACCTTACCTAACCTAACCTAGTATTATAGGTGGGGGCTGTCGCCCCCACACCCCCGCTTTGCCTTAGATTTTTGGTGTATTTGTCTGTGAAGTGGGTATTTTTCAATTTGTTGATAACGAAAATCCTCCATGCGGACTATATGGAGAAAAATATGGCGAATCTATTGGTGCCTATTTTCCCTAATAAATTGTTTCTCATAACGTCGCACTAGTGTCCTTGAATATTATCGTTAAAAGTAACAAAACCTGAAAATGGAAAAACCCGAGCCAAGTTTTGACCAAACTTGGCTCGGATTTTTCAATTTTTCAGAGTCTAAAATCACAGTAACCTCATTTTGAAAGTTGGCTCTTTTTTTTTTTTTTTTTCAACATGGATAAAGCCAGTAAGAATGTGGTTAACATTACATTAGCCTAACCTAACCGGAAAATATTAAGGAAACCACCCACCAATTATTTTCATTATTTTTTTTTTAGTTTTAGTTTATTTGCATCAATATATAGTGATTGGCATTAGTTTCAACCTCCGCAAAAATCGTTTTCCCCTTTATCCAACGATCTTAAGACACGGCGCCCGATAGTGGGGAGGGCTATGAAGATCAGGGAAAATTTGGGGTTAAAGACATAAAAAGGCGATATAAGGGTTTTTATGATGAAAGTTGGCTCGGGTTTTGTTGTTTTTCAACTTGAGAAAACTCCAAAATGAAAAAACCCGAGCCAAGTTTTGGCAAAAGTTGGCTCGGATTTTAAGATTTTTCAGCTGCATAAAAGACAGTAAGTGCAAAAAAGAAGTTGGCTCGGGTTTTCTTGTTTTTCAACTTAAGAAAACCCCAAAATTAAAAAACTCGAGCCAAGTTTTGGCAAAAGTTGGCTCGGATTTTAAGATTTTTCAGCTTCATAAAAGTCAGAAAGTGGCAAAAAAAAGTTGGCTCAGGTTTTCTTGTTTTTCAACTTAAGAAAACCCCAAATGAAAAAACAGTCATGTTTTGGCAAAAGTTGGCTCGGATTGGACAATTGTTAGGCTTCATAAAAGCTGAAAATGTAGAAAATGCCAGCCAACTCTTCGCCATTGGATACAGGATGGTGGAGAGCTCTGCCCCCCCCCCCACCCCCCACCCCGTTATTAATTGAAATCATCATCTATGTTGCCCGATAGTGGGGAGGGGCTATGAAGATCAGGGAAATTGTGGGGTAAAAGATGAAAATAAAGAAAAATATTGAAGAACTTATTCCAAAAACCCAGTAACCTAATTATCCATTATCCAACAATTAAGCTACATTAAAGATATTAGCCTAACCTGCCAACCTTACCTAACCTAACCTAGTATTATGTTGGGGGCTGCCGCCCCCACACCCCCGCTGGTTGGATGGTACATGGGATAGAAAATGAACTTACCCAGTAAGCTCATTATCCATTATCCAACAATTAAGCAACATTAAAGATTTTAGCCTAACCTACCAACCTTACCTAACCTAACCTAGTATTATGGGTGGGGGCTGCCGCCCCCACACCCCCGCTGGTTGGATGGTACATGGGATAGAAAATGAACTTACCCAGTAAGCTCATTATCCATTATCCAACAATTAAGCAACATTAAAGTTTTTAGCCTAACCTACCAACCTTACCTAACCTAACCTAGTATTATGGGTGGGGGCTGCCGCCCCCACACCCCCGCTGGTTGGATAGTACATTGGATAGAAAATTATGTCAATTCCTAGTGTTAATTAGACTGAAATGCAGGGAGAAAGAGGTCCGCCGAGTCGTGTTGTGTGCCGTCTATGTTTTTTACAGTAGCTATAATTGCTTTAATGCATTTCCGCCGCTACTGACATATATAGGAATGAAGTCATAGAAATTGATGGGTGCGCTGTGTAAGTAACGCTAGAATAATACCGAAAAAACACTATAGGTGCAAATAAACTTTATATACATTTTTACATCTATAATAATAAAAATAACCAACCTTATGTAACAAAGGGACAGTGACGGCGTGTTCTGGACTTCTCCTCGTAATAATGGTGTGTACACCGCCAGTGATCTTTATCTGGCCGGTAATGGCAAGGATGTTCACACCTAGGACACTCAACACTTGTAGGCAATATACCGTGGTCTGTAAGTATCTTAAGGGCTGCCTGGTTGTTTTGAGAAATTTGTATAATTATTGTTCAGGGGCAAGTGCACAACCACTACAGACACTGGCCATCCTGCAACTGACATTTAAAACCATGCTGCCTGTCGGTGGGCTGGAGTTCAATGCACTCATTGGCTGACTAAAATGACGTAATTGTCCATATATTGATCCATGATTGGGTGACTCCTTCAATACCGTGACGTATGGTGACGTATACAAAAAAATAACCAATAATATGGCAGAAACATAGTGACGTGTTGATCATTAGTTCACATAGAGAAAGGCAGAGGGCGTTATAGTCGAATATTTACGATAAAAGCGCTCCTCAATTATAGTATCAACATGGCTGACCTAGCGGGGTGACGTCTGTGGGAAACATGGACAAATATGTTACAGGGTACAGGTTTCTAGGTTCTGTATCTCCCTTAATAGAATTTTTCGAGGGTTGACACTTATTTTAACATGGAGTATAGGTTATATTACATCCTAAATTAAATTTTAAAAATTTGTGAAAATTCTTGGGTTGTTTATATAATAGAAGTTACTGTGAGACACATAATATGTTGAAGGGGGAGCTCTGCCCCCTCTAAACACCCGTCACTTATGTCATCATAATCTGTTGTACTTCATAGGGGGTCCAATTAAGGAGAAAGTTAATTAACAGACGAAATTAGGCCGCAAATTACAATAACATAGCGGGCCGCCGTTTATGGGAGACTTTTTACACATCATTTTCAATGTTAATTTTCTCCCTTAATCGATTTTTCCAAATTATCAAACTTACATAAAAATGAAGTACAGTTTATAGGGATTCCAACATGCATTTCAAAATTGTCATGAAAATTGGTGGGTGGTTTGCTTAATATATACCACCTAACCTAACCTAACCTAACCTAGTATAATGGGTGGGGGCTGCCGCCCCCACACCCCCACTAAATCCATGAAATCCGAGCCAAGTTTTGTCATTAACCTAACCAAATAACCTAAACTAACCTAACCTAGTATTATGGGGTTAACATTAGCCTAGCCTAGCCTAGCCTAACCTAACCTAACCTAACCTAACCTAGTATTATGGCTGGGGGCTCCCCCCCCCCCCCCGCTAAATCCCTTAAATCCGAGCCATCTTTTGCCAAAAAAAAACCCGAGCCAACTTTCGAAATGAGGTTACTGTGATTTTGGACTCTGAAAAATTGAAAAACCCGAGCCAAGTTTGGTTAAAACTTGGCTCGGGTTTTTCAGGTTTTGTTACCTTTAAATATTGTATTCTCAGATTCAGAGTTCTTCCAATATTACCCCTTTATTTACGCCTTTTACCCCGCAATTTCCTTGATCTTATCATGAAAATTAGCTAAAAGCTAAAAATATAACCTTCGCCAAATTAGTGCTGCTAACCTAATTGAGAAGATGTGCTGGGAGTATGATCCTGGGAGAGATGTCGGTGTCTACGGCTTAAAGGTCGGTCACGTACGTCGGATGGCAGTTTTAGGCATAAACCAGTACTTAGGACATCTGCATTGATCCGTTTCACTATAATAATAATAACATTCAGTTCCACATCGTTCACAAATAACAGAGGTAGGGAGGCATCCGTGGTCAGTAAGTAGTTTCAGGGCCCCGTTATTATTTCTTGAGGTGTCTATAATAATGGAGTGAGGATAAATAGCACAACCTTTACACAACCCGGCCATTGTATCACTGATTTTCTCTTCACTGGAGGTGGTTCTCTATCATTGGTTGACGTAATCGTACATCCAGGTCAAAGTTGATTGTCTCTTTTGATGAAAATATGACGTAATCGCCGAAACACCAATCACTTACCTAAGGGTAACTGTGACGTGTGGTCAGGTGATGCGCAGTAACTCTAAATTTAAGACCATTAGTTCCAAAGAGGTTGATCAGATGGCGTGACTTGAGATTGACAAGCTGCCTGAAAGAGGTCCTGACCTCACGGAAAAATGGCGTACAAAAAAGGCGCGCCGTCTATAGGCGTCTCTTGACAACCTTTTAACAGTAGGTAGACATTTTGTTGCTTACTTTTTTATTAAGGTTTGCCAGGAATTGATTTTTGTTTTAATATGATCTTAACTATATTCTTATTATATAATAGGCTTCAAAAGTTTCGAAAAAAATCGTGGTAGTTTCGGTTACAAGTACCCAAAAAACACATACGTGACCTAAAATCAATTTGACCGAAGGAGGTAGTATTCGGGCGTATGGTCGTCATGTTTACCTCGGTCGTGCGCTCACGGTTATGTTCCTGTCTATTTTGAAAGGTATTTGTTCTGTTATTTGACCCCTGCTGGCATTATATATGATGATGCCAATAAGTCATGGGGGGCAATGCACCCCCCTCAACCTATTATTGTATCCCACGCCAGTCATAATAGATAGGAAAATGATCACGAGCGTGACGAGTAGTGTAAACAAGACTGGCGGTACGCCCCAATACTACATCCTTACCGGTTTCATTACTTATCTATACAACAGCTGCTAAGGGATTAAGCTTACTGTCAGGTGATAACAAACCCATTATAAGATAGGCTGGAGTGACTGGCTAACTGTGTGTGGTTGGTCGGGTAAGGTCACACTCTTAGGACCTTGACTGTCTCTTATTTATGGCCCTCAGTCATTAACTGGTCACAGTTTCTGAACCTGAAGTAGGTTTCTCTTTCCTTGATACACTTTTAGACTCCCACTCTCCTCGTTCATTAGCCTTTCATTGTAAACATCTCTCAAACTTTAATTAACCCCCTCAATCAGACGAAGACTTTACATTATTTATTTACTACTCAGCTTCGTAATGACCTCTAGGAATCATAGTTAAGGAACATGTCAAAGTATAGTAGCGTTGCTTAAGATAGGCTGCACGCTTGGCCACGGCGCTTATCTCCATAGCAGTGTCCTTTTGAGCCTGTGGTGGGTAACTATTGCATATTATCTAGGTATATAATTCACCAAATACAACCTTACACAGATGTTAACTATATCCAGGTTTCCATTTACTGCTAAGTGAACTGAGGCATCGGTTGTAAGGATATGACGCATCTGTCCCGCACTGCCTAGGAATCAATTCTTAAGGGTATTCTGTAAGATAAATACAATCATTTGGAGGTAGCTTAAAAATAATAAAGGTGATCCTACTACTACTACTACTAATAATAATGATGATGACGATGATAATGATGATGATAATAACTAAAATAATGGCGTCATCTGAATAAGTAACTCCAAGCGAAGGTGTTGTTGAGGGGGGCGGTTCCTCCACTGTTTACACCATCAATCACACGACTCTAAATTATTTAATGTATATATCTAACCTGTCAATTATCAAGGGTTTACAGAAGGTATGGAAAGGGCATATAAAGTGTCCAGTATAGTTTACCCTTATAGAGGTATATTGGTAGAAATAAACCCATCTCACATAAGGATAGAAAGGTAAATCACTATAATACAGTATACCTGATGCTTATATATACAGTATATATATTCTATACCTGATGCTTATATATACAGTATATATATTCTATACCCTAGATTATTTACAATGTAGTGCCCAATTATTTTGTCGGCTTAGAAAGGGCCACAATCGACTTGAGATAGCTACCATCGAATATGACCGTTGACATAATGTAGATATTGTGTTGGATTAAGGGGGGATGGGAGTATTGTGTTGGATTAAGGGGGGATGGGAGTATTGTGTTGGATTAAGGGGGGATGGGAGTATTTATTTGCTTATTGTTTTATCTTATTATTTTTTAGTTTCCTCCTTAGACCACCATCAACCTGTAATAAACACCCCCTATACCCCCCTTCAATATAAATTTGTACATTTTTTGGTAGAAAAATTTTGGTAGAAAAATTTCTCTCAAAATTACAGGCTCGTTATCGCTCGCCAGGAAAAAAAGGGAATTATTCTATAATTGCACCTATACGAGCTAAACAAATTATTATTGTATTTAACAGGAAGGTACGACGAGGTAAGTGATGTGGTATAGGTGGCAATATGCGGAAATGGATTATAAGGGCATTCCGCCCCCTCTGATCCCCTTACGAAAATCTACGGTTACTCACTACACCCAAGCTGGATTTCTACCGTTTAACCCAACCAGCGGGTGTTTGGGGGCAGCAGCCCCCACCCATAATACTAGGATAGGTTAGGTAAGGTTGTTAGGTTAGGCTAATGTCTCTCTGAAACATTGTAAAATCTGTGTCACATCTAGATTGATAGACTTTTGTCAGAGGGGGCGGAATGCCCTTATAATCCTTTTCCGCATATTGCCACCTATACCACATCACTTACCTCGTCGTACCTTCCTGATACATACAATAATAATTTGTTTAGCTCGTATAGGTGCAATTATAGAAATTTACCAAAAAAAGGACACATAAATGGCACGAAAGGTCTTAATATTGACAAAGAAATGGGGCGTAAAGTCTTAAAATCGCCAAACAAATACGCCGAACGTCTTAAAATATGAAAACCAATGGGGCTAAACACGAGGGAGAAGGGGTCCAGAAAACCCAGCCCACCCCCATAATGTGAGCGATGGGTTGGAATGATGCACCAGTCTTTATTGAGCCCAGTCAAGAGTATACATTTACTCAACGAGGCCACCCAAGATCAACAGGTAGAACAGTAAGGGTGGGAAATGTCATCGATAGTTAGCAATAAGACGAATAGGACAAACAAATTCGGACACATGGTTTCTGTGAGTGCGCCTATTGAAAGGGTGAAAGGTCGTAACATAATGACCCTACGTGGTGCATTACTCCCCAAGACAGGGGGGTGTACTTGTTTATAAGAACACACACATACACACACACACACACACACATTATACGCAAACAATGGGTAATCAAAGTGTTAAGAGTCTCCTCCCCGATACACACACGCTCTCACTCTAGATCTCACGCTCGCTCACTCTTTCTCGCTCTCTCTCTCTCTCTCTCTCTCTCTCTCTCTCTCTCTCTCTCTCTCTCTCTCTCTCTCTCTCTCTCTCTCTCTCTCTCTCTCTCTCTCTCTCTCTTGAGTGGTCAGAACAAATGGCAGACGCCATTTATTGTTGACAATTGTCAGGTCTTTCAAACCGGTAATAAAAGCCAAAACTATAAGACCGACCAATAAAAACAAGTGTATTAGTTAAAGACCTGGGGGTTTTAATATAAGAACACTTAAAGACTTCAGATCAATGTGCAGCAGCTGACTAACAAGGCCAATAACACATTGGGATTTATTTAAAGGAATTTGACTTCTAAAAGTGAGAAAGCATAGTGAGACCCCATCTTGAATATGGTGTGCAATGTTAATCTCCTTATCTGAACAGGGACATGAGAAACTCCAGTTATGCCAAAGTTGATACCGTCACTGAGAAATAAATCACATCACAAAATATTTTTTTCAGTTAAGAAAAGAAGATTGCGAGGTGAACTGATTTAGTGTTTCAAGATAATAAAGGGATTTGACAAACTTTATGTAAATTTTCTGTTCAAAATCAATAACAGTTCATCAACTCTGGGAAATGTCGCAAAACACTTCTTCACCTACAGTGTGGTCAATGAGTGGAACAAATTGCCATAGAAAGTGGTACAATGTAATACAAAGCATTCAAAAGGAAGCTAGACATCCATTTCCAGGAGGTTGGAGAAATATAGGTTAGAACAAAAAAATATTAGGGAAAGGGTGGTGGGTGGAGAGAGAGCCTTCTGCTTTGCTGTCATTACTTTCCACTTTGTAGAATATTTTGTTTTAGGTTTAAGTCCGGACTGCCTAGTAGGGACCGAAAGGTCTGTGTAGTCTATGTATCTATGCTGCTCTATGTAACTGTCTTGTGTGAATGTGTGTGCGTATGTGTGGATATGTTTGTGTATGTGTGTAAGTACGTGAGTATGAACATGTACATGCATGTGTGCACGTTAGTGATTATGTGTATCTAGGTGTGCGCCTGTGACTTTACATTTTTATTGATTCACGCATGTGTGTGCCTACCCCCCCCCCCCCCCGCACACACACACACACTCCCCCCAGCACATATACACACACACACACTCCCCCAGCACATACACACACACACTCCCCCCAGCACATACACACACACACACTCCCCCCAGCACATACACACACACACACACACACACACACACTCCCCTCAGCACATACACACACACACACAAAGCTAGAGGTGGGAACGTGACTCAGCTGGAGACATATGGGGCCAATAACTACATCACTCTAGGCAGTCACTCACTCAACCAGTCAGACAATCACTCAAACACAGAACCAGTCGCTCATTATCTCAACTAGTCATTCACTCATTCATCTAGTCTGCACAACCAGTCACTCATTGACTTACTCAAACAGTCTTGTAATAAGTCAATCATTTATGTTAAACCTTTCAACCAGATGACGCTTTTCTCAGTTTAAGGGGGGACGGGCGCATCTGTTTAAGGGGGGACGGGCGCATCTGTTTAAGGGGGGACGGGCGCATCAGTTTAAGGGGGGAAGGGCGCATCTGTTTAAGGGGGGACGGGCGCATCTGTTTAAGGGGGGACGGGCGCATCTGTTTAAGGGGGGACGGGCGCATCTGTTGAGGGGGGGCGGGGCGCATCTGTTTGGGGGGGGGCGGGCGCATCTGTTTAAGGGGGGACGGGCGCATCAGGTAAAGGGGGGCCGGGCGCATCAGTTAAAGGGGGGACGGGCGCATCTGTTTAAGGGGGGACGGGCGCATCAGTTTAAGGGGGACGGCGCGCATCAGTTTAAGGGGGGACGGGCGCATCAGTTTAAGGCGGGACGGGCGCATCAGTTTAAGGGGGGACGGGCGCATCAGTTTAAGGGGGGACAGGCGCATCAGTTTAAGGGGGGACGGGCGCATCAGTTTAAGGGGGGACGGGCGCATCAGTTTAAGGGGGGACGGGCGCATCAGTTTAAGGGGGGACGGGCGCATCAGTTTAAGGGGGGACGAGCGCATCTGTTTGCTCATGCTTGTTTTTTGTTTTGTTTTTCGTCCCTAGACGAAAGCTTAAACCAAACACCCCGCCAAGAATCTCCTCCAAGATAGAATTATACATTATTCGGTAGAAAAATGTCCGGGCCGAAGGCTGGCTCCTCTTAAATTACAGGCTCGCTATCGCTCGCTAAGAAATGAATTGACACCTATATTGACACGAAAAGTCTTAATGTTGACAAAGAAATGTGGCGAAAGTTATAAAAATCGCCAAACTAATAAGCTGTTACCCAAGGAAGAGCATTTTCTGAAAACAAAAAGATGGTAAAACTTGTGAGTGTGATTCCTGAGCAGCAGAGAAGGAATTTAGTTCAGGAATTGACCGGTCCGGATTTGGTAACCTTCGATTTATTTTTATTGTTTTGATAGGTTAGTTAAGGAGGAGCGGGGGGGAGGAGCGGGGGTATTTATTGGTCGATATATTGAATAATTTATGTATTATTATTTTAGTTTCCTCCCTAGTCCTCCAACAAGCTAAACAATCTACCTCAAGATCCCCCTTTTAGATAAATTTGTAAAAATTTTGGTAGAAAAAATACCCGGCCGAATGCCGGTTCCTCTTATATTAAATGCTCGATATCGCTCGCTAGGAAATAATCTACACTTAAATGGCATGAAAGGTCTTCATAATAACAAAGAAATGGGGCGAAAAGTCTTAAAATCGTCAAACTAATAGGCCGAACGTCTTCAAATGTGAAAACTAAAGGGGCTAAACATGAGGGAGAAAGGGGGCCAGGAAAGCCAACCCTCCCTCCTTTGAGCGTATGACTCATAACTGGCAACCTGGATTTTTAAGGTGACGCAACACAGCCTCGGAGATTCTTAATGAAATATCTTGTAACATTCAATTTAGCTTTTGTAAAGACATGAATTCCTCACTAAATAGTTTACGATTTTTTAGACTTACTATATTTCATTCGTTTACTTTAGCTTTTCTATTTTACAATTAAATAAATAAACATTGTTATGATTACTTTAACGTATGCAGTATGAATAAGATCCAATTAATTGTATATAATAAAAATAGATTAAAATATCTATATGTCTAGGACCTCGACTAGACACATGATAGACGACACGGTCCGAAATTTTGTGAAACTAAGTTGGAAATAAAGGAACAAAAATGGCTCTGTTGCTGTCTTCTACCGTCATATCTTAAACCCTTTCTGTACCAGCGACGTCTGTTATATTGTATGGGAGCTATATTTAGATGATTTTTTTGCAACAGGGGTGTGTGTGATGTCCCTGTGGTTGTTTACTGTATATATGGATGGAGTCATGAAAGAAATACAAGGAAGAGCAGTGGATGTTGGTGTATCGCTGATAAGGGAGGGAAATGAGTGGAAGCTACCTGTACTGCTGTTTGCTGATGATGCAGTTCTGATGAGCGATAATGAATGGGAGTTGCAAGGTCTGGTAAATATGTTTGGAACAGTATGTGAAAAATGGAATCTGAAGGTAAATGCGGGGAAGAGCAAGGTTATGGTCTTCGAAAGGGGTGAAGCCACAGAGTGTGAGGTGAAGTTGAACGGTCAGGCTATGGAGATTGTCAGCTCATTTAAGTATCTGGGCAGTGTGTTGAGTAACGATGGGGCTATGGATGAAGAAGTGCGGGAGAGGGTGCAACAGGGGAAGAGGGTTGTAGGAATGCTGAAAGCAGTAACAAGAAATAGGGTGGTCAGTATGGAAGTGAAGAAGTCTTTGCATGACAGTGTGGTAATCCCGACACTGACTTACAGAAGCGAAGTATGGACGTTGGTGGAGAGACACAGACCAAGAGTGAGAGGGGTGGAAATGAGTTACTTAAGAAGTGTGTGCGGAGTTACATGGAGGGATAGACAGATGAATGAGGAAGTAAGAAGGAGGTGTGGTGTGGAGGTAGATGTGCTGGAAAGTGTGAAAAGGAACATCTTGAGATGGTTCGGCCATATGGAACGTATGGGAAGCGAGAGAATGACTAAGAGGGTGTACGAGAGCGAGGTGGAAGGACAGAGAGGGAGAGGTAAACCGAAAAAGAGGTGGAAGGATGAAGTGAGGAAGTATGGATAGAGGCGGTGCTGGTTGGGAGGAGGAGCGTCGACTGACTGGGGACAGGTGCATGGGGCGGTTCGTTCGTGGCCATCCCTTCGGGGATCATGGCGTCAGACAATAGATAGATAGATAGATGCAGCTTAGGAAGGATCTGTGGTAGTTAATAGAGTTGATTGAGATTGTTCGAATCTGTAAACTTGCAAGAGATCTTTCCTAACCTGCATAAAATCGTTTAATATTTGCCAGAATTTATTGAAAAAG
This sequence comes from Paralithodes platypus, assembly GCA_032716605.1. Classification (NCBI taxonomy): domain Eukaryota; kingdom Metazoa; phylum Arthropoda; class Malacostraca; order Decapoda; family Lithodidae; genus Paralithodes; species Paralithodes platypus. The sequence goes on along the minus strand of CM064544.1, from coordinate 28,149,722 downwards.
ACGTCGCCGGTACAGGAGGGGTTAATGAAAATACACTACCCTGGTGGACAATCACCTACACAAATTCTCTCTCTCTCTCTCTCTCTCTCTCTCTCTCGCATATATATATATATATATATATATATATATATATATATATATATATTATATATATATTATATTATAAAATGTAAGTATACATTGTAATATGTTGAGTCCTCTAACCACTATGCTACGGCTAGGTTAACAAAATGGTGGAACTATTTTCCATTTGGAAGTAGTGTAGGTATATCTATGGCTAGGGATTGTAGGTGTGAGGCCTTTATGGTGTATGGTGAGAGGCGCCTAGGATCACATACCTGGGAGGGGTCGGGTTAACTAAACAGACCTTCCCAATTCAGTCTACCGGTTTGTCAAGTTTTTTTTAGCTAATGCGGTCAAACCCTAAAATTTGGGTTTGTGGGTTTGTGAGTCATCAAATGTCAAGCGGCCTAAACCTCGACCTTGGGATGCTATAGTAAGAGGGATCCGTCACTCTCCCCTATATTGCTGACACTGGGGTTAGTCCTGTCAATCAATTATTATTTCCTTATACATTAAACAAATAAGAAAATAAGGAAACAAAATATATATAGAAAGGTATTTGGCAATTTTGGGTATATATATACATGATTTATTTTGTTGTTTGGTCTTTGGGTGTAAATTCTACATGCTAAAAAATAATATATCACCCCGTTGTTTGATAATAACGAAACTAAAATTACGTCCAAGGAAAAAGATTATCACTCTTTCTTACTACAGGATATCCACTCTGACTTTGCCACATTATGTACTGTCAATAAAATGTTGTCTCTATCTATCTATTGCCTGACGCCGTGATCCCCGAAGGGGTGGCCACGAACGAACCACCCCCATGCACCTCTGTCCCCAGTCAGTCGACGCCCTTCCTCCCAACCAGCACCGCCTTCATTCATATACTCCCTCACTCCATCCTTCCACCTCTCCCTCGGTGCACCTCTCCCTCTCTGTCTTTCCACCTCGCTCTCGTACACCCTCTTAGTCAATCTCTCGCTTTCCATACGTTCCACATGGCCGAACCATCTCAAGTTGTTGTCATTGATCAAAATTCGTGGACAATCATAAATCAGTTTTCCGAAACAGAATTATACAATGACAAATAATGGGTACACAATTATATATGAGTGATTGTGCAGTATACTTGAGTATTTCATTTACTCCTTTCATTTTAAAATTTATACTTAAATTAAAGCATGGGATATTGGCATCAAATTCGAGATTCAACATCTGCAGTTCAATTTGTTGGCATCCTATAGTCTATATTCTTCCATCCAGTGCAAACTTCAATCCCTTAACAGCTGATTTCTAAATTCTTAAAGGTAAATGTGAGTGTATTATGTCTCTGCATCATATTAATGTGAGTGTATTATGTCTCTGCATCATATTAATGTTATGGTTTCATAATTAACACTATACTGTATATCGCTCCAATATTGGGACATGACAGTTTACCGTCAGTTAAGAATAAACCGACTATAGCTGAGGAATAGCAGTTGTATTTGTTGACATTAATACCAAGTAATAATATGGTAGTAAAAACTGAACCTAATTATATAAACCTGTTTAGATGAGATAACGTTTACCCATGCAGTGCCAGGGACGTACATTTTATTATATTCTGGCAACTATTAGACGATTTTATACAGCTTAGGAAAGACCTCTAGCCCATAATAAGGCTTTAAACTATCTCAACCAACCCTTTTAACAACCACAGATCCTTCCTAAGCTGCACACTATCGTCTAAATACAGCTAGAATAAATTATAACAGACGTCGCTGGGACTCAAAGGGTTAAGCTGTGTCTTGTTCATTATCATAACTATGAATAACTATGAGTGGTGGCAGACTACACCTGAGAGTTACATAGATACACAGACCACTTGATTCCAACTATATGATCCGGTCTTAAAAATTAATGGTAAAGTTTTCAATCCCATATACTATAAGAGTGGAAGAAAAGGACAATAAAACAAGGGCCTCTCTCTCCATCCGGCAACAAGCCGTACTGGAAAGTAGTTAGACGAATGCCCTTGTATGACATGAGGTGAGAGAGAGAGAGAGAGAGAGAGAGAGAGAGAGAGAGAGAGAGAGAGAGAGAGAGAGAGAGAGAGAGAGAGAGAGAGAGAGAGAGAGAGAGAGAGAGAGAGAGAGAGAGAGCGAGAGAGAGAGAGAGAGAGAGAGAGAGAGAGAGAGAGAGAGAGAGAGAGAGAGAGAGAGAGAGAGAGAGAGAGAGAAGAGAGAGAGAGAGAGAGAGAGAGGAGAGAGAGAGAGGAGAGAGAGAGAGAGAGAGAGAGAGAAGAGAGAGAGAGAGAGAGAGAGAGAGAGAGAGAGAGAGAGAGAGAGAGAGAGAGAGAGAGAGAGAGAGAGAGAGAGAGAGAGAGAGAGAAGAGAGAGAGAGAGAGAGAGAGAGAGAGAGAGAGAGAGAGAGAGAAGAGAGAGAGAGAGAGAGAGAGAGAGAGAGAGAGAGAGAGAGAGAGAGAGAAGAGAGAGAGAGAGAGAGAGAGAGAGAGAGAGAGAGAGAGATAGAGAGAGAGAGAGAGAGAGAGAGAGAGACGAGAGAGAGAGAGAGAGAGAGAGAGAGAGAGAGAGAGAGAGAGAGAGAGAGAGAGAGAGAGAGAGAGAGAGAGAGAGAGAGAACCTTTCTTCGCCTCTGAGGCCAAGGTCACCACCTTACATCAACACATTATACAGTATACCTGCCTCTGTCTACCCCACCTACTGTATTGTGCTTACGAAGATTAGGTAATCGGTTACGTACAGTACATCTGGTTCTTTGTCGGGTTTGTTATGAGCATAGGCTACACATAAGCCAATGCATTGATGTTTTTAATTTTGTTTTGTTCATATTCTCAAATTAGTTGTTTGGAGAATTCTAGTTGGTGTAGGAGAGATATTATATCTGATAATCGAAGTATTAGTATACATGGAACAGGATCAAATTAAATGTTTCCTGCACCTTTAGTCAGAAGACCGGGTCAAACTGTATGTCCTAATGTATTTGGTGCAGATTATATCTTAATGCACCAGTAACTGTAACATTCTGGGATCTTTTAAGCCAGAGTGGAGTACTGTTGACGACCTGTGTCTCATCTGTAAGTTTGGTGTTCAAATTCCCACTGACAGCCAGTAGATTTTTGTTTGTTTTTCTATGTGAGTGAGGGAGACACAAGGCAGAACTGCCTGTAGCGAGTGCCTCCCCCAGAGTTGAAAGAGTGCCAGGCCCAAAATCAAGGGACGTTCTAGCCAAAATGCCTGGACACACAGAGTTTGAAGCAATTTAAGTCATAGAATGAGAGAAAGAGAGTTCCAGAGCTCGGCAGTTGAATAGAAGAAAGTCTGAGAACAAAGTTTCACTCTTGGGTTGGAGAGTTGCACACATTAGGGGTGGGATTGTGTTGCAAGACGGGTACTACATACCCTACGTAGAGGAGGTGGTATGCACTGGGAAAGCTCTGAGGAACATTGATTATTATAGTAGCGATAGAATAGTGAGAGATGCAACTTTGAGGTGAAGAGAGAGAGAGGGAGAGATTGCAGAGAGTTGATGAGTGGGCGGGAATTAATGATACGAAAGGCTTTCCATTCTATTTTGTCTAGGAGTGCGGTGTGAGAGAATCCTCCCCACACATGTGAACAATACTCAATACAAGGACGCACTGTGCCCCTGTACAGAGCAAGAAGCTGTGCAGGGGTAAAGAACCCCTTGAGGCGGTTGAGCACACCCATCTTCTGGGAGGCTGCCTTAGCAAGACTGGTAATATGGTCCTTGCAAGTGAGAGCAGAAGAAAAAGCGAGTATTCCCACACGCGTCTGTGTTCTGTCATGGAAGATATATGCAAGTATTAATATATCTTATAAATACTGTACGTGCCTCACTGTTTCTTCATAGCAAACGTTCATTGATGTATGAATAGATGGGTGAGTGGGTTGGTGGAAGGATAGAGGCGATTAGGTAAGTGGGTGGTTATATTAGTGAGCAAGTCGACAGGTGGAAGGTGTGTACGGGTCGTTAGGTGGAGGGCTGAATAATGTGGTGTGGTAATGGGCGATTAGGTGGATGGGTGGATAATGAGGTAACATAATGGGGTATTAAGTGGAAGGGTGGATGAGGTGTTAGGGTAATGGGGTATTAAGGGGAGGAAGACCGTTTTTCTGGACCCCCTTCTCCCTAAAGTTTAGCCCCACTAGTTATGAGATTATAAGGCTGTTCGACCCATTAGTTTGGCGATTTTAACACCCTTCGCCCCATTTCGTTGTCAATTTTAAGACCTTTCGTGCCATTGAGGTGTCTATTTTTTCCTGGCGAGCGATAGCGAGCCTGCAAATTTAAGAGGAACCGGCCCTCGGCCGGGACATTTTTCTACGGAAAATTTTACAAATTTATCTTGAAGGGGGGTCTAGGGGGTGTTTTTCTAAGCTTGATGGAGGTCTAGCGAGGAAACTAAGAAAATATATGAATACATTAATTAATAGACCAAACAAACGGCCAGTCTCCCCTTAAGTGGATACTGTGCTAGGGTAATGGGGTATTAAGTGGATGGATCGGTGGGAAAAAAAAAGTGTATGCCTCTTTCCTCACAGTCAATTATCTCTCTTAGTCTGGCGAACGTGAAACAGACAATAAGTGATGCCTCATTCAGTACAAACTAATTTATCATCCAGTGTGTTAGCGTGTGCGTGCGTGAGTGCTCTTGTCTCGGTCTCGCCCACTGAGCACGCTGATTGGTTCTCCGCCCACCAGCCAGCCTTGGAAGTTTACCGAGATACATAGTCACTGTAATAAATTAGACTGCTCTCATTAGGAGATGTTGTGTAACTTCACGGCAGGCGCACCTTGATGATGACAAGCCTCTGGGGATTATATTATCTGTCAGGTATGTTCTGGCTTGATCCTGTAACACACATTATTATTTTTTTTTTATTTATTTATTTGTTGTTGTTGTTTTCTATATTCCAACTACTCCCTCTCGGGCATAGGCTGATACTCAGCAAGTAGGGCTCCAAAAGACCACCCTCGGTTCAAATAGTTAAGTATTGCGTCACTTTCAGTCTGGTTGTTGTTGTTGTTGTTTGTGGTGGTGGTGGTGGTGGTGGTGGTGGTGGTGGTTTTATGGTCATAGTTTTGTTGTGATGACTCTCACTTCACCACCAAGGACCTTTAACCCCTACAGTACCAGGGACGTCCTTTTCTTCCTATTCTGGTGACTGTTAGACTATTTTATTCAGCTTGGGAAGGCCCTCTAGCATTTATAAGGCTTCCAACTATCTCAACCAACCCCTTTAACTACCACAGATCCTTCCCAAGCTACATAATATTGTCTAAATATAGTTAGAATAATATGTAACACACGTTGCTAGTATTCAAAGGGTTAACTTAACTATTATCACTACCAGGATTATTGTCTTTACTCTTTGTTATTGTCATTGCTACTACGGCATATCTAACTGCTTTGTCATTGGTTTATAAATATTCCTTTAAGAGGGGATGGAAAGGTTTTCTGGACCAATTTCTCCCTCATGTTTAGCCCCATTAGTTTTCAGATGTTAAGATGTTTGCCCCATTAGTTAGTCGATTTTAAGACCTTTCGCCCCATTTCGTCGTCAATATTTAGACCTTTCGTGCTATTTAGATGTCGATTTTTTTCCTGGCGAACGATAGTGAGCCTGTAATGTTGGAAGAACCGACCTTCGGCCGGGATATTTTTCTACTGAAAAATTTACAAATTAATCTAGAAGGGAGATCTAATGGATGTTTTTTTAAATTTGATGGAGGTCTAGGGAGGAAACTAGAAAAATAATGAATACATGCAAAAATCGGCCAAAAAGTGAACCCTCCCCCCTTAACTAATATGACACCGTACATCAGTCTTTTGTTGTTGTTGCTGTAGTAGTAATGTTTGTAGTTGTTGTATTTGCCATAGTAGCAATAGTTGTTGTTGTTGTTATTGGTAACACTTTGCTGTAGTTCATGTTATACTGTCTATCTATCTATCTATATGCTCAGGCCAAATCCACACTTTTCCTATTTTTATTTTTATTTTCTATTTAATTATATATTTTTTTTTTATTTTCTTGGGGGTGGCCGCCTCGAGACAGAGCAAGAACAGGGAAAACACAAAACACAACATAAAACAACAAACACAGACAAAACACAAATTCACACACATTTATAATAATAGTGTCCATGATAATTGACCCATATATACCCATCTTGTCTATGGATAGAAAGGTCTATTAAGTAATCAAGGGCCATATAAGAATTTTGTGATCACTGTCGCTTCACCACAATTGACCTTAAGGGAGCCAGCCCACCTCGCTTCTTTCTTTTTGTCTCGCTCTCTCTTTGGCTTGTATCCATTCGGCCACATTCAGCCTACTGTTTAAAGACTTTTACCCCCATCCAGTTGTCAATATTTTCCTGGCGAGTGGTAGCGACCCAGCATATATATATTTTTGTTTTGACAGCAAGCTAAATTTGTACATTTTTCGATAGAAACATTTCTCCGGCGAAGCCGGATTTCTCCATACAATGCTGGCTCGCTATCGCTCTCCAGGTAGAAAATGACACCTGGATGGGGATAAAAAGTCTTAAAACAGTTGGCTGAATGGGGCCAAATGGATACAAGCCAGAGAAAGATAGAAAAGGACAGAACAAAAACAGGTCACCCCCCCTAACTTAACTACAGTATTATCACTACCAAACTATTTACCTTGGCAACTTATTACTGGCAATATTGATAGCTTTGTTACAATTGTTTGTCTTATTAAACTATCTCCAATGGCATAGTCAGTAGAGCGTCGGCTACTGATGAAAAGGTCGGTGGATCGAGCCCGCACTGTTAAAATGTTATTGACCTAGCGATTCGTGACAAACGCCTAATGTTCATGGCCACCCCTTCTCGGGAATTACGACGTCTGGGGAAACCTAAAATAAACTATAATACTGTAGTCTGTTTAAGGGGGTGACCTGTTTTTGTTCTGTCCCTTTCTCTCTTTCTCTGGCTTGTATCCATTCGGCCCCATTCAGCCTACTGTGTTAAGACGTTTATCCCCATCCAGGTGTCAAATTTTTACTGGTGAGCGGTAGCTAGCCAGCATATTTTTTATTTTTGTTTGACAGCAGGCTAAATTTGTAAATTTTTCAATAAAAAAATGTCTCCGGCGAAGCCGGATTTCTTCATATAATGCTGGCTCGCTATCGCTCGCCAGGAAGAAATCGACACCTAGATGGGGATAAAAGTCTTAAAATAGTTGGCTGAATGGGGGCGAATGGATACAAGTCAGAGAAAGAGAGAAAAGGACAGCAATAACAAAAAGCAGGTCACCCCCCTTAATTGCTTTCTAATGTTCCGTCCGTCTGCCTGCTGGTGTTGGGGGGGTGGGGGGGGGGGGCTGTAGTAGTAATTGTTGTTGTTGATGTAATAGATGTAGTTCTTGTTATCAATGGTCTTGTAGTCAAAGTTGTAGTCAAAGTTGTTGTTGTACTTGTAGTTCATGTTGTTGGTGGTGGTGTTGTTGGTGGTGGTGTTGGTGTTGGTGATGGTGTTGTTGTTGTTGGTGGTGGTGGTTTTATGGTGTATGGTTTTCTGTGTTGACTCACTTTATGTTGGTGGTGTTGTTGTTGTTGTTGTTGGTGTTGTTGTTGTTGGTGGTGATGGTTTTATGGTGTATGGTTTTCTGTGTTGACTCACTTTATGTTGTTGGTGGTGTTGTTGTTGTTGTTGTTGTTGGTGGTGATGGTTTTATGGTGTATTGTTTTCTGTGTTGACTCACTTTATGTTGTTGGTGTTGTTGGTGGTTTTATGGTGTATGGTTTTCTGTGTTGACTGTCACTTTATTGTTGGTGGTGTTGTTGTTGGTGGTGGTGGTTTTATGGTGTATGGTTTTCTGTGTTGACTGTCACTTTATTGTTGTTGGTGTTGTTGTTGTTGGTGGTGGTGGTTTTATGGTGTATGGTTTTCTGTGTTGACTGTCACTTTATGTTGGTGGTGGTGGTGGTGTTGTTGTTGTTGGTGGTTTTATGGTGTATGGTTTTCTGTGTTGACTGTCACTTTATGTTGGTGGTGTTGTTGTTGTTGGTGGTGGTGGTGTTGGTGGTGGTGGTGTTGTTGTTGGTGGTGTTGGTGGTGGTGGTTTTATGGTGTATGGTTTTCTGTGTTGACTGTCACTTTATGTTGGTGGTGGTGGTGGTGGTGGTGGTGGTGATGGTGGTGGTGGTTTTATGGTGTATGGTTTTCTGTGTTGACTCTCACTTTACCAGCCACTCCTAACCGTAACTATCTTCCCTACCAGACTTATTACTTTCACTAGTTGCCATCACTGTTATTGGTGGTGGTGGTGGTGGTGGTAGTGGTGTTGGTGGTGGTTTTATGGTGTATGGTTTTCTGTGTTGACTCTCACTTTACCAGCCCTAACCTTTACTATCTTCCCTACCAGACTTATTACTTTCACTAGTTGCCATCACTGTTATTCACCCATCCACTACACTCTCAAAAATCAAGAGTTTAAAAAAAGGTATATGCAGTAATTAGGTACGGTTCCAGGTATAATGATGGTCATTAACCTGGCTATTTTTTATATTTGATGGGTATATTAACCCTTTGAAGCTCTAACGCGTTTTGGCAGTTTATTTTGGCTATCATTAGACGATTTTATGCAGCTTAGGAAGTATCTGTGGGTATTAAAAGGGTAAATACTATCTCAATCAACCCTTGGACTTCCATATACCGTTACTAATCTCAATAACATCGTCTAATAGTAGCCAGAAACATAACAGAAACGCGTGTGGGAGCTTGAAAGGGTTAATAGCCATATACATTTATAAAAGTATATTATTTATGAAACTTTAATTACGCTTTTCATACTCATAATTTTGGCATTGTAGACAAATCATCTTGAACCAACATTATAATATATAGCACAACTTTAAATGTTCTATCAGGAAAGATATTATTAGAATTCATAGCTATTTGTAATTATAGTCTATTTTGTTCCGCCTGATGATAAATTGAATCCTTTGGCACCTGATTTCTTGATTCTTAATGGAAATATATGAACCTACCATGGTTGCGTCATATATGAACCTACCATGGTTGCGTCATATATGAACCTACCATGGTTGCGTCATATTAATGCCAAGTTTTCATAATTTACATAATTTTTCGCTACAAAATCTACCATATAGCTGAGTAAAAAAGATAGAAACATGACAATTTACCCTCAGCTGGACAAAAATAGACTATAGCATCAACTAACTTCATTAGCATCAAAGTTATAGTCGTTGCATTTACTATGGTGTTGCTATACGGTAACCAATATGTTTTGTTTAGCGTAACCCATTAGTGTAGTTCAACGCATGCTTTAGCTTTATTCTGGTTACAATTGGACGATCTTAAGGGGAGGTATTTAGTTTGTTCCCTAGACCTCCAACAAGCTTAAAATTACACCCCCTTGAGTCCCTTTCAAGATAAATTTGTACATTTTTCGGTAGAAAAATTTCCCGGCCAAAGGCCGGTTCTTCTTAAATTACAGGCTCGCTATCGCTCGCCAGGATAAAATAGACACCTGAATTGCACGAAAGGTCTTAATATGGGGTGAAAGTTCTTAAAATCGCTAAACTAATGGGGCAAACGTTTTATAATATCAACAGCAATGGGGCTAAACATGAGGGAGAAAGGGGTCAAGAAAAAAATCCCTCAAGTGGAGATCTCCCCTTAACCCCTTGAAGCTCTGACGCGTTTTAACAGTTTATTATGGCTATCATTAGACGATTGTATACAGTTTAGGAAGGATCTGTGGGTATTAAAAGGGTATAGACTATCTCAATCAACCCTCTGACTTCCATACACCCTTCCTAATCTGAATAAAATCGTCTAATAAGCACCAGAAACCAGAAAATAAATGCGTATTGGATCTTGAAAGGGTTAATAGGTTTGGGGACGGTATTCAGGAGTCAAACGGGTACCTGAGATAGATTGTACCCTTTCGATTGTACCCTTTCGATTGTCAGATATTCTTCCTAAAGCCGGTATCACACGAGAGCTTTTATAGTCAACATTCGATGGTCAACATTTTTCTGGCAACATTTCTGGAATATTTTGCACTGGTATCGGAAACTAGACTGATGATAGATGAATTTAGGTAACAGAAAAATATTAAATGTTGGCCTCCTAAGCTGCCAGACCAGTGTTGAGGATAAATGTGGAGTGAAAAAGCGCTCGTGTGATACTGAAATGAAATCAAATCGTTGTATGGTAGCCAGAATATAATGAAACTAGTGCATATACTACGAACCCCTTCAGGATCATAACGCGTTTTTGACAGTTTATTCTGGCTATTACTATACGATTTTATGCAGCTTAGGAAGGATCTGTGGGAATGAAAAGGGTAAAGACCGTCTCCATTATTAACCCTCTGACTTACATAATTATATCCTTCCTAATTTTATGCAGCTTAGGAAGGATCTGTGGGAATGATAAGGGTAAAGACCGTCTCCATTATTAACCCTCTGACTTACATAATTATATCCTTCCTAATCTGAATACCATCGTCTAATAATAGCCAGTATTAACTGTCCAAACGCGTCATAATCCTCAAGGGTTAACCCATCCAGTACCAGGGACGTCTTTGTCATAGTATTTTGGCCACTATTAGACGATTTTATTCAGCTTAAGAAGGACCTCTAGCAATAATAAGGCTTTAAACTATCTCAACCAACCCTTTTAACTACCACAGATCCTTCCTAAGCTGCATAAAATCGTTTAAATATATCTAGCATAAAATATAGCACACGTCGCTGGTACTCAAAGGGTTAAATGAGTTAACTGTGATCACAACTGTTGCTTTACCTTTACTCACGGTCTTAATCCAGACTATTTGTTTATGGGACTGGAATTAACATGAGAAAGAACACAGGAAAATTGACATTAAACTGCATTGTTTTCGGTAATTTCATCACTTCCAAAGACTTAATAAGAACTGTAAATCATAAGTAACTTGAACGTTGTATATGTATAATAATAATAATAATAATCTATCTATCTATCTATTGCCCGACGCCGTGATCCCCGAAGGGATGGCCACTAACGAACCGTCTTCATGCACCTCTGTCCCCAGTCAGTCGATGCCCCTCCTCCCAACCAGCACCGTCTTCATCCATATAGTTCCTCACTCCGTCCTTCCACCTCTCCTTCGGTCTACCTCTCCCTCTCTGTCCTTCCACCTCGCTCTCGTACACCCTCTTAGTCATTCTCTCGCTTTCCATATGTTCCATATGGCCAACCATCTCAAGTTGTTCCTTTTCACACTTTCCAGCACATCTATCTCCACACCACACCTCCTTCTTACTTCCTCATTCGTCTGTCTATCCCTCCATGTAACTCCGCACACACTTCTTAAGTAACTCATTTCCACCGCTCTCACTCTTGGTCGGAGTCTCTTCTCAAACGTCCATGCTTCGCTTCCGTAAGTCAGTGTCGGGATTACCACACTGTCATGCAAGGACTTCTTCACTTCCATTCTGACCACCCTATTTCTTGTTACTGCTTTCAGCGTTCCTACAACCCTCTTCCCCTGTTGTACCATCTCCCGCATTTCTTCATCCATACTCCCACATTTACTCAACACACTCCCCAGATACATAAAAGAGTTGACGATCTCCATAGCCTGACTGTTCAACTTCACCTCACACTCTGTGACTTCACCCCTTTCGAAGACCATAATCTTGCTCTTCCCAGCATTTACTTTCAAATTCCGTTTTTCGCACACTATTCCAAACTCATTTACCAGACCCTGCAACTCCCATTCATTATCGCTCATCAGAACTGTATCATCCGCAAACAGCAGTATAGGCAGCTTCCACTCATTTCCCTCCCTTTTCAGCGATACACCAACATCCACTGCTCTTCCTAGTATTTCTTTCATGACTCCATCCATATATACAGTGAACAACCACGGGGACATCACACACCCCTGTTTAAACCCAACATTCAGGTCAAAGAACTCGCTCTGCTCATTCTCCACACATACTGCCGCCTTTGCACCCTCATACATGCTCTTCACTGCTTTCAGCAACTTGCCATCTACTCCGTATATTCTAAGTACTTTCCACATACCTTCTCTATCCACTCTGTCATAGGCCTTCTCCAAGTCCATGAAGGCAACATACACCTTTTGTTGCTTCTCCAGATATTTCTCCTCAATACAATTTAGGGTAAAAATCTGATCTACACATCCTTTTCCCTTCCTATAACCTCCCTGCTCGTCGCCTATCCATTTCTCCACTCTCACTCTCGCTCTCTCTCAATCACTATCCCACTGTACACCTTCCCTACTATGCTTAGAAGACATATTCCTCGGTGGTTACCACACACTCCTCCTTCCCCTTTGCCCTTATATAGGGGAACTATTATGCCAATCTTCCAGTCATAGGGTGCACTCCCCTTCTCCCATGCTAGTTTGCACATTTTCCATACCCATTCGATCACTATCTCACCACCATACCTCAACATTTCCCCACACACTCCATCTGTTCCTGGTGCTTTCCCCAACTTCACTCTTTTCATGGCTTCCCACACTTCTGACCTCCTGATCCCCACCTCCTCCTCCACTACTTCTTTTCTTCTCCCTCCCATACCATATCCAACTATGTTTGCTGGCTCTTCATTCCTTACATTTAGCAACTCGTTGAAGTACTCCCTCCATCTTTCGACTCTCTCTTGCTTCTCGGCTAGCATTCTCCCATTCTTATCTTTCACACCCTTACTGTTTCCCTTGCTACCTTCCCTAACTTTCTTGACTTCTTCCCAGAACAGTTTCTTACACTCCCTCCATTTTACACTCAGATTCTCCAAATTCCTTATCTACTCTTCTCTTACTTTCCTTCACCACTCTCCTTCTCTCCACGTACCTCGCTCGTTTCTGCCTCTCCAAATCTTCATTCCCTCTACTACCCAACCACTCTCTATACGCTTTCTTCTTGTTTTCCACAGCTATTTTTACCTCTTCTGTCCACCATGCTGTACCTTTCACTCCCCTCCCTCTTCTCACTCCACACACTTCCTCACATGCTGCACAGATCTCTTCCTTAAACACCTTGCTCATCTCCTCCACTTCCTCCATATCTTCCAGGTCGAACCCACCTAGTCGTCTTTCTACTGCTCTCCTGTACTCTTCCCCGATTTCCTCCTCCTGTAGCCTTTCCACCCTCCTCACCATTCCACCTTCCTCTCGCCTCCCTCCAGCTCTCCTCACCCACTTCTTTTGTATCCTAATTTTAGCTACTACTACATAATGATCCGACAGACCCCTCCAATACCCCTATACACCCTAGCATCCATCACAGATTTCTTCATTCGTTCAGCCACACATAATTATATAATCAATCAGTGACTTTCGTTCCACCACTATCTTCTCCTTATCCTTCATCGTCCACACCACTTTCCATGTGTACCTGTGTATCATTCTGTGTCGGAAAAAGGTGTTGGCTATCCACAGCCTCCTCCCCACACATACGTCCACAAGTGCACTACCATTCCCATTCACCTCTGACGGTACCCCCCACCCTCCCACCACTCCATCAACTTTCCTATCACCCACCTTACCATTCATATCCCCAATCAGAAATATTCTTTCGTTCTTGTCAAACTTATCCAGGCACGCCTCCACATTCACCCAGAACTCCTCTTTCTCTCTTACAAGTTTATCCTGTGTCGGAGCATACACACACACAATCACCCACGTTTGTATTCCTACTTTCATTCTCACCCACACAATCCTTGAACCCAGAGACCCATATTCTCTTACACGCTCCTTCCATTTGTTACTTACAAACAAACACGCACCTTCTCTCGCTGCTCCCTCACTCACTCCAGCACACACACCCATTCCACACTCCCACTCTCTCACATCTGTACCCTTCCATTTGGTCTCAGTCATTCCACATACATCCAGCCTGGCATTCACTAACACTTCCATGACCTCTCTCTCTTTTGTGCCATCATTCATGCCACTCACATTCCATGTAGCTATTCTCAGAATGTCCGTAAGCTTGTCTATAGTCGGTCGGGGTTCGTCAACACAGGGTCCGTCCGCATCCGAGGCTGATTGTTCGTTTGTCGTTGCTACGCATCTTTCACGGGTGGGGGCGCAAGGCCACCGACCCAACCTCTTTAGTCGCCTCTATCGACACACAGAAGGCACGTGGGGCATATTCTAATCCCTTACCCCCAGGGTAATAATAACTATAATAATAATAATAATAATAAATAAAAGGACTGCTATATGAATGGGTTCGAATAGTCTCGTTTGGCACTGTATATTACGTTGTTTAATGTTCAGTATGGCATGTATAACGTCCTGACAACATTCTCTACATTATCTCTCACCACAGAGTTTGCTGCAATATTATTACGTGAGTGTTAGCTATAATTATTGTTAGGACTTTCACTATCTGTTGCCATCATAATTCTAATTTAAATAATTACCATAATTGACTCTCATTAGGCTACCTATATCTGTTAATTAATGATCCGACCAGCAACTATGACTACATATTAACATCATTAACTTTAACACTATCTGGTGCAACGTCTCGGGGGTTATTAGGATATCTTGTTAAATTATTATGATAAGTTTAGTTTGTTTTTGCCATTTTCGACCAAAGTATTTTTAGGTTCCCCCCAGACTAAAAAAAAACACCGCCCAGACACACTTCAAACTGGACAAAAATAAAATAACGCCACCCAGACCCCCTTCAACATGAATATGTACATTTTTCGATATAAAAATGTCTCTCTAATTTGTTGAAAAAATCGACGCCTGAATGGAGTGAAGACAGTGTCATATATAAAATCGCCAAACTAATGAGATGAAACTTTTTATAATTCAAACCAATGGAGTAAAACCGGGCAGTTCCAAAAAGATCCGCCCTACAACAGATAGGGTTAAGGGAGCCCACCTCGTTTTTTTTCTCTTTCTCTCCCTCTCTCTTTGACTTGTATCCATTCGGCCCCATTCAGCCTACTGTTTTAAGACGTTTACCCCCACCCAGGTGTCAATATTTTCCTGGCGGTAGCGAGCCAGCATATATATATTTTTGTTTTGACATCAAGCTAAATTTGTACATTTTTTGATAGAAAATTGTCTCCGGCAAAGCCGGATTTCTCAATACAATGCTGACTCGCTATCGCTCGCCATGAAGAAATCGACACCTAGATTGAGATAAACGTCTTAAAACAGTTGGCTGAATGGGGCCGAATGGATACAAGCCAGGGAAATAGAGAAAAGGAGAGAAAGAAAAAAAAAGCCGGTGACCCCCCTTAACAGGTTTATCACACCAATTCTCTATGGGTAACATTTGGATGTCAACATTTTGGGAACGTATGCGCTTATATCGGCAAATAGACTGATGCTAGAGTAAGTTAGTTTAATAGACTGATGCTAGAGTAAGTTAGTTTAATAGACTGATGCTAGAGTAAGTTAGTTTAATAGATTGATGCTAGAGTAAGTTAGTTTAATAGACTGATGCTAGAGTAAGTTAGTTTAATAGATTGATGCTAGAGTAAGTTAGTTTAATAGACTGATGCTAGAGTAAGTTAGTTTAATAGACTGATGCTAGAGTAAGTTAGTTTAATAGACTGATGCTAGAGTAAGTTAGTTTAATAGAATGATGCTAGAGTAAGTTAGTTTAATAGACTGATGCTAGAGTAAGTTAGTTTAATAGACTGATGCTAGAGTAAGTTAGTTTAATAGACTGATGCTAGAGTAAGTTAGTTTAATAGACTGATGCTAGAGTAAGTTAGTTTAATAGACTGATGCTAGAGTCAGTTAGTTTAATAGACTGATGCTAGAGTAAGTTAGTTTAATAGACTGATGCTAGAGTAAGTTAGTTTAATCCCTTCTGTAGTTTTATTCTAGCTATATTTAGGCAATTGTGTGCAGTATAAGAAAGATGTGTGGTACTACAAAGGATTAAGTGAGATAGTTCGAAGTCTGTTAATTGCTGGAGGCCCTTTTTAAACTTAATAAAATCGTCCAATAGTAGCCAGAATAAAGTTAAAAGGACGGCGCCGGTACAGAAGGGGTTAAAGACAGCATTATAGTGTCCATAATTATCTATATCTATCTATTGCCTGACGCTGTGATCCCCGAAGGGGTGGCCACGAACGAACCGCCCCCATGCACCTCTGTCCCCAGTCAGTCGACGCCCCTCCCCCCAACCAGCACCGCCTTCGTTCATGTACTTCCTCACTCCATCCTTCCACCTCTCATTCGGTCTACTTCTCCCTCTCTGTCCCTCCACCTCGCTCTCGTACACCCTCTTAGTCATTCTCGCGCTTTCCATACGTTCCATATGGCCGAACCATCTCAAGTTGTTCCTTTTCACACTTTCCATCTACCTCCACACCACACCTCCTTCTTACTTCCTCATTAGTCTGTCCATAATTATACACCCATACATAATTATCCATCTTTTATTATGGACAGAAAGGTATATCAAGTAATAAGAGTAAATATCCATCAATATTTCTAACTTAATTAAAGATACCTTCTTCATTATATATATATATATATATATATATATATATATATATATAAGTTTTTTTTTTTTTTTTTTTTTTTTTTTTTGTTAAGTGTATTGGTTGTAAGTTGCTTTGAATCATAGATTCATAGGTCGCAACTTATGTGTTATTATAGTATGTCTACTTAAGCCAGATATCTGGGGCCTAATGCCTGTCTATAGAAAGTTGCTGATTGGGTGATATAACCTTTTGGTAATGTATAAATCAACATATCTTCGCAAGTTTACTTAATCTGTAAACATTTTTGTTTTTTAAATTGTTTTACCAAGAAATTTAAGTGAAAATATGTATAAATTATTTGTGTCTTAGGAAAATCCAATGGCATATACCGTATTTTGAATAGATGAGCGACGTTTATTATGAAAAGGTGGATCAGCAGTGTTCACAGTCAATGTTATTACTTTATTATCCTGTGATGCAGTCTGGTTCAATCAAAAGTTTCATCCGGAGTCAAAATACTTACCATAATAATACAGTGAGGAAAACTATCTGCGATATGATGGATATATTAGGTACAATTACCTATTATAAGGCACTGTAATAACGTCTGTGTATTACAGTCTTGCTGCTTCACAAAGTTAGCAATAAAGGAGAGAAGAAACATGACTTCAGAAGACGGGATGAAAACTGAGTATATTTACTTTTGTAGACAAGTAGAGCACGTCACAAAAAGAAAAATAACAACGCCTCTCAGGGAAGTGCCGACGTTAAGGCTAGACTTCCCGAATTCCAACTGAACTGAACTGAACTGAACTGGCTTAGTAACCAAAAATACTCCTAAATGTTCATAAGCAAATTGCCGCTGTAGGTCCTACACTGTTTGGGTCGGCAAATCACGAACCTCTTCTTATTTATCTCAACTAGCCTATCTTGCTTGCGTGAACAGGGTATAATTCCAAATGAAGCCACTACTTTTAAGCTCCTCGGTGGTCTAGTGGTTTAGGTGCTGGAGTGATGCACTACTGGCCTGGGTTCGAACCGTGGCTGGGGCATGACACAAAATATTATTTAATGTTACTGCTACTACTTTGACAAATGTGGAGACTTCTACCATCACTTTTATTACTACTAAAATATCACTACTGCTACTACCACTACTGCTACTACTACTACTACTACTTTGACTACTATAATTGTTGATACTTCTACCATCTCTTCTACTACTGCAACTGTGGATAATTCTCTCACTAATTCTGCTAACACTAAATACTGGAAAACAGTTAGTAGTTTGTCATCACTATCTCTATCGCAACCCACTTGGCAAACTAACCTTGCCTGATAAGAGAGAGAGAGAGAGAGAGAGAGAGAGTATATTTTTTTTTCTTTTTTCTATATTCTAACTACTCCCTCTCGGGCATAGGCTGATAGCCTTTACACTCTACGGTGAGGCCCGTGAGGTCTTGTTCCAGTCTAGGGAGTGAGACATGCGAAGCACCCACTCACGGCTCTAATCCAACTCCATCTCTGAAGCTGCCTCGCCCCAGCGCTTCACAGTCTCACTCCCCAGGCTCGGACCCTCACTCTCAGAACGCCACCTATTGGGCAATTAACTCACTAGGCATTGCCCCCCTGTAGCATATTTTGAATATGGGAATATTCATACAGTGCTATTTAATCAGGGAACAATGAGGGTATTTTGTTTTTGCATTTCGGTGTGCTGTGGTAATGCACTGAAACTAGGTACAGCACAAATTTCAAAAATGTGGGTGTGGGTTGGTGAAATGTGGGTGTGGGTTGGTGAAATGTGGGTGTGGGTTGGTGAAATGTGGGTGTGGGTTGGTGAAATGTGGGTGTGGGTTGGTGAAATGTGGGTGTGGGTTGGTGAAATATGACAAAATAACATTCCAACTCCCTTTTTCTACATTTCCTCATTCTTATATCCTCAATATTTACTTTGTACTGCAGTTCTGTCTCTCTCAATATTCACTATTTAATATTGCTGATAGTAATGAGCCAGTTTAATTTGTCTGTAGAAATGTGTCTGTGTACCTCTTTCTGTTTATCTAGCAATCGGTCGTTCTCTCTATATCTATCTATATCTCTATCTATCTTTCCCCTGCCCCTCCCCCACCCCAGGTTCTAGTCCACTTCTCACGACCTCTTCACCTTGGTTACCCCCAAACAATTTAACTTAAAAAACTCTTCTTAATCCCTTTTAGTAACGTGACGTATTGTCCAGTTTTCCCTCCCCTGGCGGAAACTTTGAATCTCTTGTCAAATTAATTATCCATAATAAATGAAACTATAAGAATCTTCAACCGTATGTCTCTGTATCGATCATAATTATGCATGGCAATTTTTAATAAATAACAACATTTTGTCCATTGAAATGTTGTAATAGCCGATTAATCGAGGTACCGTCATGGAAATTTACTGTCACCTGAACAAAACTATTGCTTTCACCATGCGAACCTGTTTATTTGACTAGTTTGAGCCTCTCACAACAAAAGTTCAACATCTATCTAAATTACATGAAAGCTTTTTTAATGTTCAGTTTAATGGTAGTTCACACACGGACTACTGCAGAGTTTTTTTTTAACAAGTAGGTTAACCCCTTCTATACCGGCGACGTCTTTTTTCATTTTATTGTGGCTACTATTAGACAATTTTACTGAGTATAAAAGGACTTCCAGCAATTAACAGGCTTCGAGCAATCTCTCTTAACCCTTTTTACGGCCATAGCTCCTTCTCAATGTGAATAAAATCGTCTAAATATAGCCAGAATAAAATTAAAAAGACATCGCCGGTACAGAAGGGGTTAAGGTATTAATTTGGTACAGCAATATCCTGAACCTCTCCTTATTTTGTTAGGAGTGTACTATCACTACATCTTTGTTAGGAGTGTACTATCACTACATCTTTGTTAGGAGTGTACTATCACTACATCTTTGTTAGGAGTGTACTATCACTACATCTTTGTTAGGAGTGTACTATCACTACATCTTGTTAGGAGTGTACTATCCCTACATCTTGTTAGGAGTGTACTATCACTACATCTTTGTTAGGAGTGTACTATCACTACATCTTTGTTAGGAGTGTACTATCACTACATCTTTGTTAGGAGTGTACTATCACTACATCTTTGTTAGGAGTGTACTATCCCTACATCTTTGTTAGGAGTGTACTATCACTACATCTTTGTTAGGAGTGTACTATCACTACATCTTGTTAGGAGTGTACTATCACTACATCTTTGTTAGGAGTGTACTATCACTACATCTTTGTAGGAGTGTACTATCACTACATCTTTGTTAGGAGTGTACTATCACTACATCTTTGTTAGGAGTGTACTATCCCTACATCTTTGTTAGGAGTGTACTATCACTACATCTTTGTTAGGAGTGTACTATCACTACATCTTTGTTAGGAGTGTACTATCACTACATCTTTGTTAGGAGTGTACTATCACTACATCTTGTTAGGAGTGTACTATCACTACATCTTTGTTAGGAGTGTACTATCACTACATCTTTGTTAGGAGTGTACTATCACTACATCTTTGTTAGGAGTGTACTATCACTACATCTTTGTTAGGAGTGTACTATCACTACATCTTTGTTAAGAGTGTACTATCACTACATCTTTGTTAGGAGTGTACTATCACTACATCTTTTGACTGTGTATATATTGGTTTATAATGTTGAGATGGTTAAGGGGGGATGGTTTACATTTTTTTAATTTTATAAAAAAAACAAAAAGTTAGATCCTCTTTCTAAATTGTAAATCTTTCTTCAAAAATTTCAGGCTCACTATCGTTCGCCAGGAAAAAAATCGACACCTAGATATCACGAAGGGTCTAAATAGTGACACGGAAAATGGGTGGAAAGTCTTAAAATCGACAAACTAATGGGACAAACATCTTAACATTCTGAAAACTAATGGGGCTAAACATGAGTTTGAAGGGGATCTAGAAAAAGCAACCCATCTCCCCTTAAAACAAGCGTTCGATTATGTTTGTATGGTTACCGCGTACTAATCGGACCACCACGTACACATTGGCTAAAGTACTCTATGTGAAGGAAGTCTGAGAAGCATATCCGGGGTGTTACTTATAATAATTAATGTATTATATTTATAGTAAATTGAATTCCAATGACTTATTGCCTTGACCTTATCATTACAAGTAACAATACAATTATTGTAATCACTTTACATACACACGAGGAAGTTATACCATTAGTAATCACTTTACATACACACGAGGAAGTTATACCATTAGTAATCACTTTACATACACACGAGGAAGTTATACCGGTACTTGTCACTTTACATACACACGAGGAAGTTATACCATTAGTAATCACTTTACATACAAACGAGGAAGTTATACCATTAGTAATCACTTTACATACAAACGAGGAAGTTATACCATTAGTAATCACTTTACATACACACGAGGAAGTTATACCATTAGTAATCACTTTACATACACACGAGGAAGTTATACCATTAGTAATCTTTACATACACACGAGGAAGTTATACCATTAGTAATCACTTTACATACACACGAGGAAGTTATACCATTAGTAATCACTTTACATACACACGAGGAAGTTAAACCATTAGTAATCACTTTACATACACACGAGGAAGTTATACCATTAGTAATCACTTTACATACACACGAGGAAGTTATACCATTAGTAATCACTTTACATACACACGAGGAAGTTAAACCATTAGTAATCACTTTACATACACGAGGAAGTTATACCATTAGTAATCACTTTAACACACACGAGGAAGTTATACCATTAGTAATCACTTTACATACACACGGAAGTTATACCATTAGTAATCACTTTACATACACACGAGGAAGTTATACCATTAGTAATCACTTTACATACACACGAGGAAGTTAAACCATTAGTAATAACTTTACATACACACGAGGAAGTTATACCATTAGTAATCACTTTACATACACACGAGGAAGTTAAACCATTAGTAATCACTTTACATACACACGAGGAAGTTATACCATTAGTAATCACTTTACATACACACGAGGAAGTTATACCATTAGTAATCACTTTACATACACACGAGGAAGTTAAACCATAGTAATCACTTTACATACACACGAGGAAGTTATACCATTAGTAATCACTTTACATACACGAGGAAGTTATACCATTAGTAATCACTTTACATACACACGAGGAAGTTAAACCATTAGTAATCACTTTACATACACACGAGGAAGTTATACCATTAGTAATCACTTTACATACACACGAGGAAGTTATACCATTAGTAATCACTTTACATACACACGAGGAAGTTATACCATTAGTAATCACTTTACATACACACGAGGAAGTTATACCATTAGTAATCACTTTACATACACACGAGGAAGTTATACCATTAGTAATCTCCCGTCCATTTGGCTAGAGTACGTATAAAGCCGGTATCACACGAGAGCTTTTATAGTCAACATTCGATGATCAACATTTTTCTGGCAACATTTTTGGACTATTTTGCGCCGGTATCGGAAACTAGACTGATGGGAGATGAATTTATGTTACATAAAAATATTAAATGTTTACCTTATGAGCTGCCAGACCATTGTTAAGGATAAATGTTGAGTGAAAAAGCGTTCGTGTGATACTGGCTTAATATTATACCTATTATCTGTCAAAGAGAATTATAATGATTTGTTTTCTTTCTATGTGAGTGAGGATAGATGGATAATACAGATAAAACACCATACTATTAAAAATATGGTTTAAATTTTCTATGTGAGTGAGGATAGATGGATAATACAGATAAAACACCATACTATTAAAATATGGTTTTCGTAAGTCATGATTTACTGTTGAGTTAACAGTGTAGTGCCAAGTTTTCATAATTAACATACGATTTTGATGAATGTTGGTAATATAGTAAGCAGGAGAGGGATATGGCCTTCTAATGACCACAAAGGTTACGTCATAGAAGAATTATGTATGTTTATGTAAAGCCGGTATCACACGAGAGCTTTTATAGTAAACATTCGATGATCAACATTTTTCTGGCAACATTTCTGGAATATTTTGCACTGGTATCGGAAACTAGATTGATGATAGATGAATTTAGGCAACCAAAATATTATACATGTTGACCTCATAAGCTGCCAGACCAGTGTTTAGGATAAATGTTTAGTGAAAAAGCGCTCGTGTGATACCGGCTTAAGGATGGGTACTTGGTATTCACATCCTGTATGGAGTTGTTGTTGTTGTTGTTCCCCAAGCTGCCTGGCCGAACAGCCCCAAGGCCCCGAGCACGGCCAAGGCCATAACCGAGCGTCCCCACAGAACCCTCCCTGCCGACCACAATAAAGCCTGGGTGACCTAAGCCACTCCATGGCAGGGAGCTGAGGAGGGTGCGGAAATGCCCGGGAAACCAAAGCCCCACCCAGGGCCCTGTGCCCCTCAGCAATTATGAAGAGAAAGTTGAGGGGCAAGGGAAAAATGTGACGCTTTGGCTTCCAATCTTGGTAGATTGGGAGGTCAATCCACGGAAGAGACGCCGTCACTTGAGATCTAGAAAATATATAAATAAAAAAAACACTAGTTCAGAGTAAGCTATGGGTATGGCAGAGATCGCTCAGTTCTCACTCTGATAGACCAGCCCATCACCACTCCTGTATGGAGTTATAGATAACTGTGTGTGTGTGTGTGTGTGTGTGTGTGTGTGTGTACAGGCACGCGATGAAAGTTAAATCAGAGGACAAGCAGACTTTAAATCTCTATCGATCGTTTTTATTGAGTTGTAAATATATAGAGTTTCTTTTTCCGTTGAAGGGCGTTGCATAATGACGTCCATACCAACTTAAGGGAGCTCACCTCGTTTGTGTTATCTTTCTCTCCCTCTCTCTTTGGCATGTATCCATTCGGCCCCATTCAGCCTACTGTTTTAAGACGTTTACCCCCATCCAGGTGTCAATATTTTCCTGGCGAGCGGTAGCGAGGCAGCATATATATATTTGTTTTGACAGCAAGATAAATTTGTACCTTTTTCGATAGAACATTTCTCCGGCGAAGCCGGTTTTATCCATACAACGCAGGCTTGCTATCGCTCGCCAGGAAGAAATTTACACTTGGATGGGGATAAACGTCTTAAAACAGTTGGCTGAATGGGGCCGAATGGTTACAAGCCAGGGAAAGTGAAAAAAGGAGAGAGAGAGAAAAAAAAATCCGGTGACACCCCTTAATAAACTTTATCATACCTTACTTATATAAATAAATGAGAGTTTGGCACCGTAGCCACCAGACCACGGCAATAAATATCTGGAGAGAGTGGGTTCCAATAATGTCAGAATAGGCCAGGACACCTCTCTCACCACCTGTTCGATATTATAATTGACGACTTGCGAGTTTCGTTCTATAAGGAAGTTGGAGCTGTAGACATCGATATTTAGCAGAATTACGAGCAAAAATACGGTCGTAGTACATTGCTATATACATAAACCCAATTCAACAGGCCCTTTAGCCATCAGAATCCTAAGTTATTATTGTATTTCTGTTTAATATCGACAAATTATGGTTCTTTGAGCATCATCGAACAGCAACAACAAACGGCCATTTAAGGGAGAGTGCTTATTTTTGTCTTTCTTTCTTTCTTTATTTATTGTTTTGTGGTTTTTGTTTCTATTTATTCAGTTATTCATATGATTTGTTTCTATTTATTCAGTTATTCATGATTTGTTTCTATTTATTCAGTTATTCATGATTTGTTTCTATTTATTCAGTTATTCATTCCTTTTTTTCTATTTATTCAGTTATGCATTCCTTTTTTTCTATTTATTCAGTTATTCATTCCTTTTTTTCTATTTATTCAGTTATTCATGTTTTGTTTCTATTTATTCAGTTATTCATATGATTTGTTTCTATTTATTCAATTATTCATATGATTTGTTTCTATTTATTCAATTATTCATATGTTTTGTTTCTATTTATTCAGTTATTCATATGATTTGTTTCTATTTATTCAGTTATTCATGTTTTTTAGTTTCCTCCCTAGACCTCCACCAAACTTTAAAAAACACACCTTCAAGATAAATTTGTACATTTTTCAGTAGATAAATGTCCCGGCCGAAGGCCATTTCCTCTTTAAATTACAGTCTCGCTATCGCTCGCCAGGAACAAATCGAAACGTAAATGGCACTAAAGGTCTTAAAATTGACAACGAAATGGGGCAAAAGGTGTAAAAATCATCGAACTAATGAGCCAAACGTCTTAAAACGTCAAAACTAATGGGGCTAAATACGAGGGAGAAAGTGGTCCAGAAAACCGGCCCATCTCCCCTTAATCAGATGGAGGACTCATAAGGCGTCAGAATTAATGACCGTGACTGTACAGAAAGAGGGAAAAAAAATTGAGGTCTGGTTGAAGAGGAAGAGAGTGAGTGAAAGAGAGTGAGTGAGTGAGTGAAAGAGAAGGGGCGACGATTGATGGGAAATGAAAGGAACAGACTCATTGCCACCTCCACTACCACCTACTCCACTACTTTCATCCATGACACCCCACCACTACTACCACCACCACCACCTTCATCCATCACCATCACTACCTCCACCACCATTATCACCTACTCCACTACCACCTACTCCACCACCTTCATCCATCACCCCCACCACCACCAATACCTCCACCACCACCTTCATCCACCACCCCCACCACAACCTCCTCCACCACCTTCATCCAACACCACCACTACCATCACTACCACTACCACCACCACCATCACCAGTCTAGCTATAATTATACTGTGGAATACACATTTAATCACAGTACACATATGATGGGGAACACATTACTGTACAGTATATACACCAACACACACATTAACAACCTACATATTAACCCTCTCATTCAGATACACACGTAAGAAACATCCACACCCACGAACACACACACAAAAGGAAACTTTTATTAATGTTATGATAATTTCTATTTACATAATACCTTAGCTGAGATTAATAGTCAGAGAGAATAATGTTTTAATACTATAAATTATATTTAAGTTTTACCCGCTGACTAGGAAGCTTAACTCCAAGAGCCAATGTGAATACATTACTAAATTATAATAATACCAAATTAAAATATAAAACATGGCATCCTAGCAAAATGCAACTACGGCTAATTAGTTACTGAACTCCCTTAATCAAAACAGTCCATCCTAAGCTTAATAAGTTATCTTTAAACAGATAAGTCATCAATGGATTGAGATTTAACTAATTAACCCTTCCAGTATTGCGACGCTATTCTTTCTTTTAACCCTGGCTATCATTAGACGGTTGTATGCAGCTTACTACCTATGACAATTATTATGTTCCTTCCAACAATCAACCATACTCCTAAAATCTAACAGTGATCAAGTGGTGATGGGCTGGTCTATCAGAGTGAGAACTGAGCGATCTCTGCCATACCCATAGCTTACTCTGACTGTTCCTTTAACTTATATATTTTCTAGATCTCAAGTGACGGCGTCTTTTCCGTGGATTGACCTCCCAATCTACCAAGATTGGAAGCTAAAGCGTCACATTTTTCCCTTGCCCCTCAACTTTCTCTTCATAATTGCTGAGGGGCACAGGGCCCTGGGTGGGGCTTTGGTTTCCCGGGCGTTTCTGCGCCCTCCTCAGCTCCCCGCCATGGAGTGACTTCGGTCACCCAGGCTTTATTGTGGTCGGCAGGAAGGGTTCTGTGGGGGCGCTCGGTTATGGCCTTGGAATTGCTCGGGGCCTTGGGGCTGTTCGGCCAGGCAGCTTGGGGAACAACAACAACAACAACAACAACAACAACAACAACAGTGGTCAAGTTCATCACTATTATGCTTTTAGCTTCCCCAGACGCTTTTTAAAGCTTAATTTATCTATTTATTGTAAGACACCTTACTCCCCTTTATGAAGGTGGCCATACACAAAACGCACCCAAGCAGACCGGTCCCTGGTGAGAAGGCGTGCCAATTTATTTAAGGACTTACATGGCCACTCAACTTAGGGTCCGTCCAGCTCAGAGGCCCTCAATGTATCTTTTTAGCACTATTTTTCTATAGACGTTTATCCCCATCCAGGTGTCGATTTCTTCCTGGCGAGCGATAGCGAGCCAGCATTGTGTGGAGAAATCCGGCTTCGCCGGAGAAATTTTTCTATCGAAAAATGTACAAATTTAGCTTGCTGTCAAAACAAAAATACATGTATGCTGGCTTGCTACCGCTCGCCAGGAAAATATTGACACCTGGATGGGGGTAAACATCTTAAACCAGTAGGCTGAATGGGGCCGAATGGATACAAGCCAAAGAGAGAGGGAGAGAAACAGAAAAAAAAGCGAGGTGGGCTCCCTTAATAATACACATTGTCACTCCCCTGTTGAGGGTTACTGGGGCACAGAAATACATTATATAGTTGGTGGGGTAATTTGGTGTGGTAATAAGGGCCTGAGGAGAGCCAATCAACGGGGGTATGGTGGGGGAAGGGGGGGGGGGGGGTCATTCATTCCCCCACTGACATCTATAGGGAATCTTATGTCGACCATATTGTTGTTGTAGCCTCCATGTTCTATACCATGCATAGTCATGTCGTTAAGGGGGCCAACCTCGCTTTTTTTTTCTCTTTCTCTCCCTCTCTCTTTGGCTTGTATCCATTCGGCCCCATTCAGCCTACTGTTTTAAGAAGTTTACCCCATTTAGGTGTCAATATTTTCTTGGCGAGCGGTAACGAGCCAGCATATACAGTATATAAATTTTGTTTGACAGCAAGCTAAATTTGTACATTTTTCGATAGAAAAATGTCTCCGGCGAAGCCTGATTTTTCCATACAATGCTGGCTCGTTATCACTCGCCAGGAAGAAATCGACACCTGGATGGGGATAAACGTCTTAAAACAGTTGGCTGAATGGGGCCGAATGGATACAAGCCAGAGAAAGAGAGAAAAGGTGAGAACAACAAAATAGCAGGTGACCCCCCTCAAAGTGTTAGATAACCAAAAAATGAATGTGAACAACAACAATTGCACCAGTCCTAACGAGCTGCTTTTATTTTAACCCCTTCAAGCTCTGACGCGTTTTAGCAGTTTAATTTTAGTTATCATTAGACGATTTTATGCAGCTTAGGAAGGATCTGTGGGTATTAAAAGGGTAAAGACTCTCTCAATCAACCCTCTGACTTCCATATACCCTTCCTAATCTGAATACAATCGTCTAATAATGGCCAGAACACAGACAAGAAATGCGTTTTGGAGCTTGAAAGAGTTAATATAAAGGAGAAAGTGCTGTGAACGAGTAGTCATTTAATGTTTACATATTGATTGAAGGTGAATGTATTAACCGACTGTGGTGTAATACTCTTGATTGAAGGTGAATGTATTAACCGACTGTGGTGTAATACTCTTGCACCAAGTAAGACTAATTATTTTCACTAATACTAAGAATTTAAGGGGAGATGGGCCTTTTTTATTTAAGGGGAGATGGGCCTTTTTTATTTTTGTTTGGTCTATTAATGGATTTATTCCTTGATTTCTTAGTTTCCTCGCTAGACCTCCATCAAGCTTAGAAAAACACCCCCTAGACCCCCCTACAAGTTAAATTTGTACATTTTTGGGTAGACAAAATTCCCGGCCAAAGGCCGATTCCTCTTAAAACTTCAGGCTCGCTATCGCTCGCCAGGAAAATATTAACACCTGAATGTCACGAAAGGTCTTAAAATTGACAACGAAATGGGGCGAAAGGTGTTAGAATCACCAAAATAATGGGCAAAATTTCATAAAATCTAAAAAACAATGGGCTAAACACGAGGGAGAAGGGAGGCCACAAAAACCGGGCTACCCCTCCTTAACCGCTCCATGCTGTTTGTCCCAGGTGGTGATCATATGTCTTGGTAACTGTACAGGCCCGGTCAATAATTGTAACACATACATACATATACGACAGTGGCTCGGGGTAAGTGGAACATCCTAAAGCCGGTATCACACGAGAGCTTTTATAGTCAACATCCGATGATCAAAATTTTTCTGCCATCATTTCTGGAATATATTACACTGGTATCGGAAACTAGACTGAAGATATATGAATTTAGGTAACCGAAATATATTAAATGTTGACCTCATAAGCTGCCAGACCAGTGTTGAGGATAAATGTTGAGTGAAAAAACGCTCGTGTGATACCGGCTTTATTCAGTCTGTGCTGTGCTGTACCTGAAATTTTGAACATCGTAAGTTTGTTTAATCAGTTGGAAGCTTCAAAATCTGTCCGAATTATGGACCGAGACTGTACATAATAATATGTATAGTACAAGCAGAACTTACACGGTCCACATACATCACGTTAGTCAGCTATGAATGTAACTATGAATTATGGACCGAGACTGTAGATAACAATATGTATAGTAAAAGCAGAACTAACACGGTCCACATACATCACGTTAGTCAGCTATGAATGTAACTATGAATTATGGACCGAGACTGTAGATAACAATATGTATAGTAAAAGCAGAACTAACACGGTCCACATACATCACGTTAGTCAGCTATGAATGTAACTATGAATTATGGACCGAGACTGTAGATAACAATATGTATAGTACAAGCAGAACTAACACGGTCCACATACATCACGTTAGTCAGCTATGAATGTAACTGGCCTACATCAGGGTTTGATTACAACAAAATATCTAAAGCGAAAATTGAAGATTGATTGTTATAGTACTGTACAGTCAAGAGCATAAATGGCGACAAACACATTTAATACAGTATCGAACGTAAAAGACAAAACAATACTTTATTATACTTTATTAGATATCGCTGATAAGGGAGGGAAACGAGTGGAAGCTACCTGTACTGCTGTTTGCTGACGATACAGTTCTGATGAGCGATAATGAATGGGAGTTGCAGGGTCTGGTAAATATGTTTGGAACAATGGGAGTTGCAGGGTCTGGTTAATATGTTTGGAACAATGTGCGAAAAACGGAATCTGAAGGTAAATACGGGGAAGAGCAAAGTTATGGTCTTCGAAAGGGGTGAAGCCACAGAGTGTGAGGTGAAGTTGAACGGTCAGGCTAAGGAAGTTGTCAGCTCATTTAAGTATCTGGGCAGTGTGTTGAGTAAATGTGGGAGTATGGATGAAGAAGTGCAGGAGAGGGTGCAACAGGGGCAGAGGGTTGTAGGAATGCTGAAAGCAGTAACAAGAAATAGGGTGGTCAGCATGGAAGTGAAGAAATCCTTGCATGACAGTGTGGTAATCCCGACACTGACTTATGGAAGCGAAGCATGGACGTTGGTGGAGAAACTCAGACCAAGAGTGAGAGGGGTGGACATGAGTTACTTGAGAAGTATGTGTGGAGTTACATGGAGGGATAGACAGACGAATGAGGAAGTAAGAGGGAGGTGTGGTGTGGAGGTAGATGTGCTGGAAAGTGTGAAAAGGAACACCTTAAGATGATTCGGACATATTGAACGTATGGGAAGCAAGAGAATGACTAAAAGGGTGTACGAGAGCGAGGTGGAAGGACAGAGAGGGAGAGGTAAATCGAAAGAGAGGTGGAAGGATGGAGTGAAGAAGTATATATGGATGAAGGCGGTGCTGGTTGGGAGGAGGCCCGTAGACTGACTGGGGACAGAGGTACATGGGGGCGTTTCGTTCGTGGCCACCCCTTCGGGGATCACGGCGTTGGGCAATAGATAGATAGATGCTTCAGAACTTTACTAAAATCTCAAAGATTGGAATTGGTGTAACCTATTATATGCTCGCGACTGTACAGTACCTGTTATTCATGCAGAAGGTTGAACAGGATATTCGTATAAACTCCCTATAGATGTAGTGTGATTCATTCTAGCAGACTATAGCCCCGGGTCCTTCTTCCCCCCCCCCCCCCCCTCTCAGTGTGACGTCATGAGCGGGTTCCCGGATGTACAGAGAGAAAGAGAAAGTCCAAGGATAGGAAAGCCGACAGTTGCTTGCTCCAACCACCAGCAGATGTCGGGTCTGTAGCAAGCTCGCCCACTATAGTCCGTTCATTCTAGGTTGGGCAGAAATCGTAGCCCCTAACGTCTCTAAACTAAACAAAGACTAGAGTAATCGACCTAATATTTCTACCAAAATAAGGAAGACTAGGGAGGTCTAGGGAGGAAACTAAAACAATAATTAAAAAGTCCATAATTGAGCAAATGAATACGCCCATCTCCCCTTAATCTATCTACTTTTTGTTTCGCCCCATTTCGTTGTCAATGTTAAGATATTTCGTGCCATTTAGATGTCGATTTTTTTTCCTGGCGAGCGATAGCGAACCTGCAATTTTAAGAGGAACCGGCCTTCGGCCGGGAGATTTTTCTATCGAAAAATTTACAAATTTATCTTGTAGGGGGAGTCTAGGTTTTTTTTCTTCTAAGCTTGATGGAGGTCTAGGGAGGAAACTAAACAAATATATGAATAAATTAATTAATAGATCAAACAAACGGTCTGCCTCCCCTTAACCCCTTATGTACCGGTGACGTCTTTTTAACTTTATTGGGTGGCTACAATTAGACGATTTTATTCAGCTTCAAAAGGGCCTATAGCCATTAACAGGTTTTGAACTATATCACTATATGAACTATATTTTACTACCACATATCATTCTTAAACTGCACAAAACCCTCTAAATATAGCTAGAATATAATGATAAAGAAAATCGCCGGTACAGAAGGGGTTAATTACATTCTGGCTACCATTAGGTGATTATTATTATTATTATTATTTTTTTTTTATTATTTTTTTGGCGGCTTACTATACTCTATTTCTTTCCAGCTGATCGTAAATTGAATCTCTTATTAGCTGATTTCTCGATACTTAATGGAAATATATGAAACTACTATGGCTGTGTGTCGTATTAATGGCAAGTTTTCATAATTAACAGCATATTTCGCTACAAAATTTAGCTTATAGCCGAGTAACCAAGATAGAAACATGACAATTTAGGCTCAGATGGAAAAAAATAGACTATATAAGACACTTTCTGAAGAGAGAGAGAGTGTGGGGTGGAGGAGAGGTGTTGTAATTAAACCGGTAACCATAGTGAGTCACTGTGAGTAACACAAGGGACTGGAGTTCTGGAAAAGGGGCTCCAGACCTGACGCTATTCTTGACTTAGTGTGCTGGCTTAATAATCCAGAAGGGTTGATAGCCTCTGAAGCCTACTTTCACTAACTAATTAGCGAGTGGGTAAACACGGTGTTGGTAACATATCGAACCGTTTGTTCAAGGATTGTGAACACAATTATTAATACAGTGGGTGGTGCAAATGATGAGCATTGATTTAATTGACCACTTGCGAGTTTCGTTCTATAAGGAAGTTGGAGTAGTAGATATCGATATTTATCAGAATTACCTGTTAACCCTTTCACGCATTTATGACGCAGAGGTTGCCAGATTAGTAATAAGAAATAGTTTTCTCACTCTTATAATTACCTCTCCAAAATTAGTTTTACATTATTATTGTATTTCTGTTCAATATCAATGTTTATGGCTCCAACTTCCTTATAGAACGAAACTCGCAAGTCGGCAATTGATGACATGTTGTTCAATCACTAAAATATATACCAACCAGCCTCTCGGAATGTCGAGACATGTTAGGATCTTTACGGAAGTCACGGGAGTCGGATGTGCTGATGTAGTACATAATTATTGTATTGTCCTTTTTAACCCAACGTACACACCAATATATACACCAATATATGTATATATATATATATATATATATATATATATATATATATATATATATATATATAAAGTGCAGTAGGACAACTGCAAATACCAATGGAAGAACAAAATATAGGAACAAAATAATACTAGTAGCAAAGATAATTAACTTTTATTTATCATTAAATTTTTTGTTAGAATGTTTGAAACATTTGAAGTGTATGCGGATAAAAGGGTAATTCATATACATACCCACCATATAAATGTATATATGTATATGTGTGTGTGTGTGTGAGTGTTTGAGAGAGAGGGAGAGGGAGAGAGATTTATAATATAACCGGTTGAGCACTGACCTCTTCCTGGTTTTCCGTGTCAGTGAATGTATGTTACCAACAATGGTCTTGAACAACTTTCCAACCTCCAGACGTTAACCCCATCACTTTATATCAGCGAAAAGTTACAAGATGTTGTTCAGATTAGAAAAGACTTGTCAGATGGATATATTTATTTATTTGTATATTTATTTATTTGTATATTTATTTATTGTTCTTTTAGTTGCCTTCCTAGCTTAAATTTTTTTCCCCAAGACCCACCTTCGACATTAATATATGTATTGTTCGATAGAAAAAGGAGCCCGGCCGAAGACCGATTCCTCCTAAATGGCAGGCTGGATATCGCTCGTCAGAAAAAAATAATCCACACATAAATGGCACGAAAGGTATTATAACCGCCAAACTAATGGAGCGAATGTCTTAAAATATCAAAACAATAGGGGTTTAACGTGAGGGAGAAGGGTGTCCAGAACACCCCTTGTAACTACACTGTAAATATTGTGTGTTGTAATATACCCCAAGTGCTACCCATAACCGGTGTTAAGCCGCTGTCACACGAGCGATGCTTCCGTCAATTTTCCATGAGCAAGTTTTTTCTCATTATATTTCGGGACTTTTTTTGCACTGGTATCGGTAACTAGACTGAAGGTAGAGTATGTTAGGCGGTTGCATTCTGATAAAGTGTAATTTTTGAAGCTGCCAGACCATAATTGCCCGTAAAAATTGCTCGTGTGACTCCGGCTTTACGATGGGTAGGTGTGATGACTGGAACCCTTTGTGTACAGTGGCGCTAAGAAGTCATGTCTCGGCTATCATTACGTTCGGCTCTCTCTGTACTGTATTAATGTCTGTCAGATGTTGAATAGGGTGGGTAAGTGTAGGAACATGTTGGTATATATATATATATATATAGGGCGGGTGCCCAATCCCGAAAGGGGTTGAAATAGGGGAGCTATCCCCCCGCCAAAGGCGGCTTTCTAGGGCCTTTCCTAGCTGATGCCGAGAGGATTGGGTTCTAGTCATGTGGTGATGGGCTGGTCTATCAGAGTGAGAGCTGAGCGATCTCTGCCATACCCATAGCTTACTCTGACTGTTCCTTTTACTTATATATTTTCTAAATCTCAAGTGACGGAGTCTCTTCCGTGGATTGACCTCCCAATCTACCAAGATTGGAAGCTAAAGCGTCACATTTTTCCTTTGCCCCTCAACTTTCTCTTCATAATTGCTGAGGGGCACAGGGCCCTGGGTTGGGCTTTGGTTTCCTGGGCGTTTCCGCACCCTCCTCAGCTCCCCGCCATGGAGTGGCTTCGGTCACCCAGGCTTTATTGTGGTCGGCAGGGAGGGTTGTGTTGGGGCGCTTGGTTATGGCCTTGGCCTTGCTCTGGGCCTTGGGGCTGTTCGGCCAGGCAGCTTGGGGAACAACAACAACAACAACAACATGTTGGTATATCTCAAAGAAGAAACATGTGTAAATATTGCTGATACCAAATGTTGATAAAAACATAATTGGTGCCGGGACATCATTTATTAGCGCGACTGTGCCAGCGACGTGTTATAATGTACCAGTGACGTGTGTTATAATATAACAGCGACGTGTGTTATAATGTATTCTAGCCATATTTAGAGCATATCCTGCAGCTTAGGAAGGATCGGTGGAAGTTTAAAATATTGATTGAGATAGTTTTAAGCTGATGGCTAGAGGTCCTTCCTAAGCTGAATAGAATCGTCTTGTAGTTGGCTGAAAATGTGCCCCTCAAATAAATTTTGGCCGAAGTATAATTAAGGCGGGTGACCTGCTTTTTGTTATTTCTGTCTTTTTCTCTCTTTCTCTGGCTTGTATCCATTCGGCCCCATTCAGCCAACTATTTTAAGACGTTTATCCCCATCTAGGTGTCGATTTCTTCCTGGCGAGCGAAAACGAGCCAGCATTATATGAAGAAATCCGGCTTCGCTGGAGACATTTTTCTATCGAAAAATGTACAAATTTAGCCTGCTGTCAAACAAAAATACAAAATATGCTTGCTCGCTACCGCTCACCAGTAAAAAATTGACACCTGGATGGGGATAAACGTCTTAAAACAGTAGGCTGAATGGGGCCAAATGGATACAAGCCAGAGAAAGATAGAAAAGAACAGAACAAAAACAGGTCACCCCCCTTAAGGTGGATGTAGTTCACCAGCGATTTTGACCACACTATTTATCCGCAAGCCTCTGGAGCCAGCTTCTGTGATATCCGCAAGCCTCTGGAGTCAGCTTCTGTGATATCCGCAAGCCTCTGGAGCCAGCTTCTGTGATATCCGCAAGCCTCTGGAGTCAGCTTCTGTGATATCCGCAAGCCTCTGGAGCCAGCTTCTGTGATATCCGCAAGCCTCTGGAGTCAGCTTCTGTGATATCCGCAAGCCTCTGGAGTCAGCTTCTGTGATATCCGCAAGCCTCTGGAGTCAGCTTCTGTGATATCCGCAAGCCTCTGGAGCCAGCTTCTGTGATATCCGCAAGCCTCTGGAGCCAGCTTCTGTGATATCCGCAAGCCTCTGGAGTCAGCTTCTGTGATATCCGCAAGCCTCTGGAGTCAGCTTCTGTGATATCCGCAAGCCTCTGGAGCCAGCTTCTGTGATATTCGCTTATCAAATTTGTGTCCCATTAAGTAACCAACCAACCATCAGTCAAGTTTCCGATACCAATGCAAAATATGTCTAAGGGTTTATTTATATAATTATAAATCATCTTTCCCCTCCCTAGACCTCCATCAAATGTATAAAAAAAAACAAAAAAACATTACATCCTTCTTCAAGATAAATTTTTACATTTTTCATTAGAATAATGTCACGGCCGAAGGCCGCTTCCTCCACAATTCAGGCTCGCTATCGCTCGCCAGGAAAATAATCGACACCGAAAGGGCACGAAAGGTTTTAATATTGACAAAGAAATGGGGTGAAAGGTCTTAAAATGGACAACTAATGGGGCAAACTTCATAAAATCTCAAAACTAATGGGGATAAGCATGAGGAAGAAAGGAGACCGGAAGAGCGGCCCATCTCCCCTTAATATATGGCCGACATAATGTTGCGGATCTATAGTTGGTGGCAGAAACCCTCGTGTAAACCTCTACTGGCTCAAACATAACACTTGAAACTACTTGTATGGTCAATCAACAATTCTGAACTGATTATGGATTTCACTATGAAAATAAAATTATGTGGACAAATTTGTGCGTGAACATTGTTATTCGTTAAAAGAGCAATATAGATTATTTATTGATGTAGTTAAATTACCTTGATATTGCAGTCTAAAAGGATTAACCCCTTCTGTACCGGCGACGTCTTTTTAAGTTTATTCTAGCTATATTTAGACGATTTTGGGCAGCTTAAGAAGGATCTGTGGTAGTAAGAATGGTTAAGTGAGATTGTTCGAAGCCTTTTAATTGCTGGAGGCCCTATTTAAAGTGAATAAAATCGTCTAATAGTAGCAAGAATAAAGTTAACAAGACTTCGCTGGTACAGAAGGGGTTAATTGCAGAGTGATAAACACGGGAGATCCAGGAATTTATCTAAGTGACTGTACCGTACACCATACACACAAACTCGCCAACGTATAGTATATTCGCTGTAAGTAGGCGAGCCATCATGACCTCTAACTTCAGTAACTCAAAAACGACTAGAGTAATCGAGCTAATATTTCTACCATTTGGGAAGAGTCAGCCAAGGAATAGACGTGGAAATTTACAGCCAATTTACTCTAGCCTTCTTTGAGTTACAGAGGATAGAGGTCATGAATTCTCGCCTGCTTACAGCGAATAGACTATAGCAGGCTGGCAAATGAAGCCCCTTTATATATTATCCAGTCTCAAACTAAGCCCCTTGTTTAGAGTCACGCATCATAATCATAACACATTTTTTGGGGCTGTTTTTTTTGGTTTATTGATTAATTTATTCTTTTATTTTTTAGTTTCCTCGCTAGACCTCCATCAAGCTTAGAAAAACACCCCCAGACCCCGATACAAGATAAATTTGTCCATTTTTCGGTAGAAAATGTCCCGTCCGAAGACCGGTTCTTCATAAAATGTCAGGCTCGCTATCGCTCGCCAGGAAAAAATCGACACCGCAATGGCACGAAAGGCCTTAAAATTGACAACGAAATGGGCCGAACGTCTTAAGATTTCAAAACTATTGGGGCTAAACACGAGGGAGTAAAAGGTCCATAAAAGCGACTCATCTCTCCTTAAGTTCCCTAGTGTCCATTATGGCCCCTATGGGAGTGTTAACAATGCCAACACAATACAACGTGATGCTTGCATTTGTTAGCAATTTGAAAATATTGATTGCATGTAAATGCAATCATTTGATTGCACCTTGCCGCGATGCTCTTCTCCGGAACTTTGCCCTTTGGTGGAGCCTGTGGTAAGATATTATCTTTATATCAAGTAATGCCACTTGAGAAAAAACTCATACAACCCACCCGGGATTCGAACCCTGGACCTTGTGATCAACAGGCACTCGTGCTAACCACTACACCACACTGGCCACAAAATAGGTCTTGCAACCTGGCAACAGCTGTTACCCAGGATCTGTCTAGGTAGACATCCATCCACCCACAAATAAAAATTTCTGTGGGTGGATGGAGGTCTACCTAGACAGATCCTGGGTAACGGCTGTTGTCAGGTTGCAAAACCTCTTTTGTGGCCAGTGTGGTG
Source organism: Paralithodes platypus (assembly GCA_032716605.1). Lineage (NCBI taxonomy): Eukaryota > Metazoa > Arthropoda > Malacostraca > Decapoda > Lithodidae > Paralithodes > Paralithodes platypus. The sequence continues at coordinate 28,112,404 of CM064544.1, read as the reverse complement.
AAGTGGTTAACACGAGTGCCTGTTGATCACAAGGTCCAGGGTTCGAATCCCGGGTGGGTTGTACAGTATGTGGTAAGTTACCTAGACTGGTACACAGAAGTTATTGCATATTATGCAGTTTACATTCCCAAATATCCACTAGAGTTTCATATTTACTGTTCGGTGAACTTATTATTTCCTATTATCTCTAATGTTGTCATTGTTGTACAGGAGTGATGGGGAGCCCCTACGGTGTGGGTGAAGGAGGGGCGGGGGAGCAGGTGGTGTGGGCAGCTGATGACTATGTGTGTACCCTCCCCACCGAGTTGTGTAGACTGGCCGCCACAGACCTACTGGAGGAGGAAGCCACACGGACGGCGGCGCTACAACAGATGAGGCAATTTGTGGCCAGAAGTCCAACTATACTCAAGTGTAGATTAGGTGAGATTTGTTTGTATTTGTACACACATCCACACGTGCATGTAATAGTGAGTGTGAATATGTATGTGTACGTGTGTGTGTGTGTGCGTGAGCAAGAATGTCTTCAATTGCATTACCACTTCTAACCTATTCTTGAATATGCCAATTGTACAGCTGTGTCTTCTGATCGAAAAGTGTGTTTATGTATGAAACAGCCAGAGAGAGATCCAATATTAAAATACATGTCACGTTTTCTTCCTCTTTCAATCAGTATCGTATCATTCATAGACTATTCTCAAATCCTTCCCCAAGATGGCAACTTCCTCCTATGGTTCCTGCAACATGAACAAATTCAGAGTAAACAAATCCCAAGACTTATTGGGAAAATACAGTTTGGGCCACTTCTACACAAGGCACTAACATCAATAGACTGAAGAAAATGAGTGTCAATTGAACATATACTCTACTACATTGTGGTTATATAAAAGTTCTTACTAAATATTGGGCCACAGAGACTGAAGAACTATTTATGTACTATATTTCTGTTTTCTTTGTTGAGTGAATGGTTTGATGTCAATTTAGGTCTGCGACAGGGTTGTGTAATGTCACCATGGTTGTTTATGGATGGTGTGGTGAGGGAGCTAAAAATTAGATCTACAGTATGGGTAGAAGATTGTGTTTTGTAGGAAAGAATGGTGGTGATTGGGACATGAATCAGTTACTGATTGCAGATGACACAGCACTGGTGGCAGATTCTGAGGAGAAACTGCAGCGAGTAGTAAAAGAGTTTGGTGTGGTATGTGGGAGGAGGAAGCTGAGGGTGATTGTCAATAAAAGTAAAGTGATGGTGTGTAATAGAGGTGCTCGTAGGGTGAATCTAGATGTGTGGCTGGATGGGGAAATACTGGAACAAGTAGTAGTAAATATCTGGGAGGAGTGATAAGCAAGGATGCAGGTGTGGAAATGGAGGTAAAACTGAGAGTATGTGAAGCAAGGAAAGTTTTTGGAACAATTTGAAGTATGTGGAAGGTGAAAAATCTCGGAATGAAAGCTAAAAGTGTAATATATCAAGGGATAGTTGTACCAACAGTGATGTATGGGACTGAAACATGGGCTCTGAAGGCATAAGAGAGAAGAAAGGTGGATGTAATGCAGATGAACTGCTTGACAAGTATATGTATAGTGACTTGTAGAGATAGATTGAGGAATGAAGAGGTACGTAGGAAAGTGGAGCAGCAGGAACCCTTGTTGGCCAGAGTGGACACAGGTGGCTGCTGTGCTGGTATGGACATGTTGAACAAATGGGAGATGAAAGGCTTACAAAGAGACTATATGAGTCGGATACAAGGGGAGGTAGAGGAGTAGGAAGACCTCTGTTGAGATGGAGAGATTGTATAGTACAAGCGTTGTATAAAGCTAGAGAGATGACTGTAGAACAGGCAAAAGAAGTGGTAATAATTAGGAACGAATGGAGAATGCTCGTGAATAGATAAGTGATAATGCGGTCGTTGGGAGAGATGGTCGGGCGCCAGTTGGACAGACGCCTGGCCCAGGGAGCCGGTGTATATGAAGGATCATTCCTGGATGTGAGGTGGGCGGGCATTGGGTGTGCTACACTGCGTGTCTTCCTGCTGAGACCGAAACCTCTCTGGGAGGTCTGGGGCCGGGTGAGTGCTGGAGGCCCCTAGCGATCCTTGGATTCTGAGTCTTCGCCGGGACAATCTAGATGTGTGTGAATTTATACATATATATATTTATTTTTATTTTGTGTTGTGTTGTCCCTGTTCAGGCTCTGTCATGAGTCGGCCACCCCCAGCTATGGGGTATGTGCCTGAGTATATACTGTATATACATACAGATTTTTTGTTTATAATATTATTGTATTCATGGTATTATCCTGCGTTGAACAGATCTCAATTTTACCTGAGGATCAGACACAGTCGCCCACAGTAGTTCACGTAACTGGATGTGAAAGACTTCTCCCATAAATACCTTTCCTCTTTCTGTCTCACTACCACTTCATGATTTTTTTTTCTCTCTCAGATGGTAACTTACTCTTCCTATTCCTTCGGATGAAAAAGTCCAAAGTCCACAAGTCTCAACAACAGTTATAGAAATTTACGGTAAATTAATAAAGAACTCCACATGAATATTTCTCCTGACAATTCCATTACCACTCCTTAATCTCTTTCAATTCTTCCCAGATGGCAACTTTCTTCTCCGGTTCCTACGAATGAAGAAATTCCGAATACGCGAATCCCAAGAGATATTAGAGAAGTACATGAAGATGCGACACGATCACCCTCAGTGGTTCACACGGCTGGATGTGAGGGACCCGTCCTTGGACAAACTCATATCTGCTGGCTACTTCTTCGCGCTGCCGGAGAGGGATGCTTCGGGGAGGAGGGTTTTCTTCTGTGTGGCAGGTATTGGAATAGGGTAGGCCATTTATGTTTAGGTTCCGCAGATCATTACTCTCGGGTAGCATAATGTGTGGGGGGTTACGGGATCAGGATTAGGATTAGGATTAGGATTAGGAAGACGATGCTTGGTGATCCTAGCTTTAAAGGTATCTAGTTTAGGACTATTAACTCCATAACATGAAAGATGATTCCACTCTTTAATGCTGTGTGGGGAAAATGATTGTCTAAATTTAGTTGAGCTTTACTATTTTGTTTATCAGTGTTATAAATATTGAGAGGAATATTGTTTATGTTGTAGGTTTTAATTTGAAGTTACGTTCAGTGTCATTTCCCTGATGAGCTTGCAATCATATCTACCCTTGAATGGACGAGCATAATCATTACAAAGTTACCGGTATCGACGACGGATTCAATATGCCGGCGGTTTCTTTGCGTAACCTTTATTTAATTCATAAAGTTTAATTGAATTGTTTTAATTTTCCACGGGCATGATTCCATAAATACGAGTGTAATTGATGAAAAGAAGTTAATATTCATCATGATATAAGGTAGGTATACAGTATATAAGAGACTTCTAAAATAAAATCAATTTCAGGACACTTAATATGAGTTAAGATAGATAGATCTAAGGCTAATCTAATGTGTACGTAAAAATAAGTTAACACTAAACAGAATTTCCCAGGTCATTAAATCCATATTAACGCTATAACATAATATAATCTGAAAGCTTAGACCAAAATTAAGACATCAAATGCATCGGGTTCGGTACAGGAACAGGATGAATTTAAATTATCACGACAAAGCTACTTTTTCTTTTCCTGAGTGACCCATAAAGTGAGACCAAGAGTATTAAGTGGACGGATTATCGAGCACAATGAAATTAATGCCCAACGTTGTTCGTGTAAGCATACCCGTAAGCACAAATATTAGCACAAGCAACCAATTAGGATTACCGGTAATTGCAGTTCATGGCCCACAGGTATTTAGAGATTGGCACTAGTTTTGGAAGTATTTTTTAATAGGATTCCTCCAATGTTAACATTCATTTCTGTAGGAAATTACTAGTTATAGAGTAATGGCTGCTCCATCCTACCAAACTAGGGGACAGTTTGAGAATGCAGGGTTTTCTCAACCAGACCAAAATTAACGCAAATACAGTGAAAACGCAGATATTCCAGCACTAAGCTCAAGATTAATGTCCTAACCTTACCTAACCTATCCTAGTTGGTCATACTGGAGGCTGCCGCCCTCAGATCCCTGCACATCACCTCCCTCAGAGGGGTGGGATGGGGTAACATAAAATCTTAAAATAACATAGCCCCCAACCTAACATTAAACCACCTAATCATAAACACAAAATCCCTAATCTCACTTCACACCTTGTATTGTCAATGTTAGTATATTGTGTCATCCCCACCAAGCTAATCTATTATATCGCTCCCCGATTTTCAATACGGGAATATATTGTCTACCTTGACATGGCTTTTCAACGTAAGTGTTATCAAGAAAAGTTGTTACATATGATAAGCTATATTCATAACACTCATCAATATTACAGAGGCTGATGTGGGCCATAAACTACAATTTAACTGGATTATCAATTTAAAAACATAAACTGGGTACTTAGATAATCCTGCAAATAGTGGTGTCCAGGCAAACCGTGGCCGGACATCCTAAGATTGTTCAGCTTTCTCATCATGTGATAGCTTGTGTGTTGCTGTCGTACGTGGCTTCTGGGCCCAGGTCACAGGTCTCATAATCTTGGTGACAATTCAGACCATCACCTATCCAATTACTTTCTGTGGCAATCCTTCTTTGCTCTCTTTCACCCTTCAATATACAGCCTAGTGAACAGCAGTAAATTAGTCGTAGTTTTATTTATTTTGTAAATCATTGCTTAAATAATGTAAATCGAGTTTTCCAAGTTCTCAGAAGATGAATTTGAATGTTCAATTCATCACTGGTAAATAAAATTTGTCGGGAAAATATTTACATGCTGTAAATGTAGAGTAAACCACTTAATATTAAATTTTCTCAACAAAAGTTAATTAATTTCATCTATACAGAGTCAGTAGTTCACTTATCACAAAACAAAGTCAAGCTGAGAAGATGGGCAGAGTCATGTTCAGTCATAATTACTAATCTCTGACCAATGAGTTAGTCAAAGTGGCCAGGTGTAGGCTGCACAATCGGACACACTCAACCATTGTTCCAGAAAGGTTTAGTGTCTCAATGAACAATGTATGTTGGTTGCTTACTTTCTACATACAGTAAAACGTAAACTACGGAGTGCTGCTTCAGGAGAGTAAAGACTGCTGCACTAATGTTTTAATTATAGATTTACTCTCACCTTTAAGTAATCATATTCTATTCATTATGAAGGGGCGAGAATATAAAGCCCTTGTAGCCGATTTCTTGACACAAACTGCAGAATATGAAACTATTATATTGCTGCTTCTTATTTATATTTTGTTTTCATATAAATTTAATACAATAATCAAACTACAGTTGAAGCAATCAGGTAGGGATATAATAATTCCTACCCAATTAAACAGAAAAATAGTGTAGTTCGAATGTAAGTAATTGTCATTAACACGGAAGTCGCCACTGCATTAAAACCTCTACCTGTCTTAAAACACGCAATGAAATATCTAACCAACTCTGCCATCCTATAATTTCTCAACACACTTAACTCGATCCATATGGGCTACATAGTGACACTTATGATGATATACTGGTGAATTACATTGTATGTGGCAATTTTAATGCAGTTTCGATTTTAGTTTATTCATGTTAGAAGTAAACAACACCAACAGTAATCCAACCTACTACAACCTTCCTCCCCCCAACAGGCAAAATGGATCCTTCCCGCTTCACCACCTCGGATCAGATGCGATCCATGCAGGTCGGATTCGAATCCCTACTAGAGGACGAGGAAAATCAGGTTCGAGGCTTCACATATATATTCGACGAGAAGGATCTTGGTTTGTCTCTCATCACGCTATGGTCGCCGTCAGAAGTCGCGAAAGCCTTCCACTGTTGTGAGGTGAGTTTATAATGGGACTAATAATGTTGTAAACTCTAGGACATGATGGCCAACATTTTTAAAGTTGTCCTGTACTGAATCGAAACTTCTAATTTTTTCTTTACATAATACTTATATTTCGGAGATTTGTTTTGTTGTCCAAGGGTTCATATTGGGCCTTACAGTATATGTTATGCTCCATTACATAATATTATAAATATTTCTCTTCATTTAATAGTTGTTGTTATTATTCTTGAGTTGGAGGGCGGGGTAGAATACGTACACCCTACAACTGTGTGTGTAGAGACACAACACCTCCCTAGGAAACAGGAGGGCCAAAAGTCAACGACAGGAGAAGGGCTGCTTAGATGCAGTAACATTCGAGGGATGTGAAGTATAGAATGGAGAGGTGAAGAGATGAACAATGACACTTGGCAGGTAGATGGTGCATGGTGATGAAAAGAGAAGAGGACGAGGGAACCAAACTACCCTCTAGAAGTTGGAGGCAGCTCCAGGCACAGATGAGGAAGGTGAATCCACGAAGGAACCCCCAAGAAATACCCAGGTTTGACTGGCCCAGAGCCAACCACCATCAGGGGCCACTTCCCTTAAGCAGGCACAAGCCATGGGTCACAAGTCCAGGGAAGCACTGGATCCGACCAACCAGAGGATCAAAGATGGCGCATGTTACATAAGCTGGCAAAAAATCGATGAATAGAAGATGCTGAAGACGAAATAAAGCAGCATTGAAGTAGAGGGGGAGACTATCACCAGGGGCCGGCGAGATTCTACCCAAATAAAACCACTGGTGTGTCTACCAGTAGAGACAACCATCCACGAACACGGTCCAACAACATTTTATAGATTATTAAGATTTTGATATGATTGAATCCTATCTAATAATTATACAGTATACCTATGAATCCTATATAATCATGTTAACAATACTCTACTATAAGTTTAGACAGTATATTATAATAGAATTACTAAGTTACACAGGTATTTTAGATGGTAACTGAGCAACCCCCTTCAGTTGTTTAGAATCACAGGTTATCTAGATGGCATAGGTTCCTTATAGACCTTCCGGTGCCCGATGAAATTAAAGCTATTTAGGCAAGCAGCATGACACTATTCTCTCATGTCACGTGGCAGTCATAAGTCACGTTGGATACATCATACAAAAGCTGGATACAGGTGAATACAACAGCTATGTCACCAAGTCAAAGTAGTTCAAACCAGTTATTAAGCCACACTAATAGCTATACATCCTGAAGTAGTATATTGGTTAATCACTTGCTGACTCAACATCTAATCCTGCATTGATTGGTCATACGTCACAGATGGGTGGAGACCATAGTTCATAAAACTAAGAATTCACAGGAAAACGACTCGCTCGTCTGATAACTCCAGGATAGCAAACGAGACACACATCTTAGAGGGCTTACCAGTCTTACGCTACACTAGACTTAGGACCTGCACCATACTCGTATAACTCCATTCCTATACTCAAGAATTACCTGTTTTAAACATTCCTGTATTCCAAGATAATTGTTCCTGCAAGATTGCTTCAATAAATGTATGGCTGGCTCTCGATTTCTTATTCTCATTACCATTAATATATGGGTATATAAGTGGCGGCGGTTCTACTATTAAACTAATAACCTCAAACCTAATTCTAGTGTATTCCTCCCGTTTATTCTTGATCTTGTCAAGTGGCAGTGTGTGACTATATATTTTGATGGACGTAACTTATGTAATTGCTCAATTGAAAACCAACTCTGGATTATCACGCAATAATGCTAGTTCAGTATTACAATAATATTCTGTAACTTTTAGCCATTTAATTGATCTACTTAAAAAGTGGCATCAGATGCCCTCTTTGTTTAATTTTATGATAAGCCGTTGTTGAAACTAAATATACAACAAATATTCACATGGGTTACTTGTATAGGCCATATATAAATATATAACGAATGTTAATTACCAAAAACTATGACTATAATAATGGTCATAGATATACTACCAATGCTAATAATCTGGTATCCACCTTCAGAAAACCATCCCAGTGCGTCATAAAGAGATCCACATCATGAACCTGCCTCTCACTCTCATGGCGGTCTTCGAGTTCGCCAAGACGCTACTCTCTGATAAAATTAAAAACCGATTTCAGGTGAGTCTAATACAGCCAGAGTAACTAATTCATAACTATACCCTGTTCCAAATAAGTAGGCTAACACTCTTTAACATAAACCTATATAACTCAACAACGATGCGATGGGCGATGGGCTGGTCTATCAGAGTGAGACCTGAGCGATCTCTGCCATACCCATAGCTTACTCTGCCTGTTCCTTTTACTTATATATTTTCTAAATCTCAAGTGACGGCGTAACTTTCTCTTCATAATTGCTGAGGCAGGGCCCTGGGTGGGGCTTTGGTTTCCGGGCGTTTACGCACCCTCTCAGCTCCCGCCATGGAGTGGCTTCGGTCACCCAGGCTTTATTGTGGTCGGCTGTGGGGCGCTCGTTTATGGCCTTGGCCTTGCTGGGGCCTTGGGGCTGTGGCCAGTGGGGATCAACAACGACTAGAGCGATCGAGCTAATATTTCTCCCATTTGGGAAGGGTCAGCCAAGGAATAGGTATGGAAGTGTACAGGTCATTTGCACTAGCCATTTCTTAGCTACACAGGTTAGGGTTAACAATTTCTCAATTTTTCACTCAACCAATAGTGCTGGGTTGGGTTAGGATAGGTTAGGTGAAATTAGGTTAGAACTTCAATTTGACAGAGATTTAGTTGGCCTTGGTCGATTTGGCACTGGTTTATATCTACTGGTTGTGATGGTGTACTGGTTGTGGTGGTGTACTGGTTGTGGTGGACTACTGGTTGTGATGGTGTAATGGTTGTGGTGGTGTAATGGTTGTGGTGGTGTACTGGTTGTGGTAGTCTACTGGTTCTGATGGTGTACTGGTTGTGGTGGTGTACTGGTTGTGGTGGTGTACTGGTTGTGGTGGTGTACTGGTTGTGGTGGTCTACTGGTTGTGGTGGTCTACTGGTTGTGGTGGTCTACTGGTTGTGGTGGTCTACTGGTTGTGGTGGTCTACTGGTTGTGGTGGTCTACTGGTTGTGGTGGTCTACTGGTTGTGGTGGTCTACTGGTTGTCGTGGTGTACTGGGTTGTGGTGTACTGGGTTGTGGTGTACTGGGTTGTGGTGTACTGGGTTGTGGTGTACTGGGTTGTGGTGTACTGGGTTGTGGTGTACTGGGTTGTGGTGTACTGGGTTGTGGTGTACTGGGTTGTGGTGTACTGGGTGGTGGTGTACTGGGTTGTGGTGTACTGGTGGTGGTGTACTGGGTTGTGGTGGTGTAATGTTTGTGGTGGTGTACTGGGGTGATTGTGGTGGTGTACTGGGGATAATTGTGGTGGTGTACTGGGGGTGATTGTGGTGGTGTACTGGGGATAATTGTGGTGGTAATGGTTGTGGTGGTGTACTGGTTGTGGTGGTGTACTGGTTGTGGTGTGTACTGGTTGTGGGGGTGTATGGTTGGTTGTGGGGGTGTATGGTTGGTTGTTGTGTGTGTGGTTGTGGTGGTGTATGGTTCTGGTGGTGTATAGTTGTGGTGGTGTACTGGTTGTGGTGGTGTATTGGTAGTGGTGGTAATGGTTGTGGTGGTGTACTGGTTGTGGTGTACTGGTTGAGGTGGTGTACTGCTTGTGGTGGTGTACTCGTTGAGGTGGTGTACTAGTTGTGGTGGTGTAGTTGTGGTGTGTACTGGTTGTGGTGGTGTACTGGTTGTGGTGATGTACTGGTTGTGGTGTACTGGTTGTGGTGGTGTACTGGTTGTGGTGGTGTAATGGTTGTGGTGGTGTAATTGTTGTGGTAGTCTACTGGTTGTGGTGGTGTACTGGTTGTGGTGGTGTAATGGTTGTGGTGGTGTACTGGTTGTGGTGATGTACTGGTTGTGGTGGTGTAATGGTTGTGGTGGTGTACTGGTTGTGGTGGTTGTACTGGTTGTGGTGGTATGGTGTACTGGTTGTGGTGGTGTACTGGTTGTGGTGGTGTACTGGTTGTGGTGGTGTACTGGTTGTGGTGGTGTACTGGTTGGTGGTGTAATGGTTGTGGTGGTGTACTGGTTGTGGTGTGTACTTGTTGTGGTGTGTACTGGTTGTGGTGGTGTACTGGTTGTGGTGGTGTACTGGTTGTGGTGGTGTACTGGTTGTGGTGGTGTACTGGTTGTGGTGGTGTACTGGTTGTGTTGGTGTACTGTTGTGGTGTGTACTGGTTGTGTGGTGTACTGGTGGTGGTGGTGTAATGGTTGTTGGTGTACTGGTTGTGGTGGTGTACTGGTTGGTGGTGTACTGGTTGTGGTGATGTACTGGTTGTGGTGGTGTACTGGTTGTGGTGGTGTACTGGTTGTGGTGGTGTACTGGTTGTGGTGGTGTACTGGTTGTGGTGGTGTAATGGTTGTGGTGGTGTACTGGTTGTGGTGATGTACTGGTTGTGGTGGTGTACTGGTTGTGGTGGTGTACTGGTTGTGGTGGTGTAATAGTTGTGGTGGTGTACTGGTTGTGGTGGGGTACTGGTTGTGGTGGGGTACTGGTTGTGGTGGTGTACTGGTTGTGGTGGTGTACTGGTTGTGGTGGTGTACTGGTTGTGGTGGTGTACTGGTTGTGGTGGTGTGTACTGGTTGTGGTGGTGTACTGGTTGTGGTGGTGTAATGGTTGTGGTGGTGTACTGGTTGTGGTGGTGTACTGGTTGTGGTGGTGTACTGGTTGTGGTGGTGTACTGGTTGTGGTGGTGTACTGGTTGTGGTGGTGTACTGGTTGTGGTGGTGTAATAGTTGTGGTGGTGTACTGGTTGTGGTGGTGTACTGGTTGTGGTGGTGTACTGGTTGTGGTGGTGTACTGGTTGTGGTGGTGTACTGGTTGTGGTGGTGTACTGGTTGTGGTGGTGTACTGGTTGTGGTGGTGTACTGGTTGTGGTGGTGTAATGGTTGTGGTGGTGTACTGGTTGTGGTGGTGTACTGGTTGTGGTGGTGTACTGGTTGTGGTGGTGTACTGGTTGTGGTGGTGTACTGGTTGTGTGGTGTACTGGTTGTGGTGGTGTACTGGTTGTGGTGGTGTACTGGTTGTGGTGGTGTAATGGTTGTGGTGGTGTACTGGTTGTGGTGGTGTACTGGTTGTGGTGGTGTACTGGTTGTGGTGGTGTAATGGTTGTGGTGGTGTACTGGTTGTGGTGGTGTACTGGTTGTGGTGGTGTACTGGTTGTGGTGGTGTAATGGTTGTGGTGGTGTACTGGTTGTGGTGGTGTACTGGTTGTGGTGGTGTAATGGTTGTGGTGATGTACTGGTTGTGGTGGTGTACTGGTTGTGGTGGTGTACTGGTTGTGGTGGTGTACTGGTTGTGGTGGTGTACTGGTTGTGGTGGTGTACTGGTTGTGGTGGTGTACTGGTTGTGGTGGTGTACTGGTTGTGGTGGTGTACTGGTTGTGGTGGTGTACTGGTTGTGGTGGTGTACTGGTTGTGGTGGTGTACTGGTTGTGGTGGTGTACTGGTTGTGGTGGTGTACTGGTTGTGGTGGTGTAATAGTTGTGGTGGTGTACTGGTTGTGGTGGTGTACTGGTTGTGGTGGTGTAATGGTTGTGGTGGTGTACTGGTTGTGGTGGTGTACTGGTTGTGGTGGTGTAATGGTTGTGGTGTACTGGTTGTGGTGTGGTGGTGTACTGGTTGTGGTGGTGTACTGGTTGTGGTGGTGTACTGGTTGTGGTGGTGTAATGGTTGTGGTGGTGTACTGGTTGTGGTGGTGTACTGGTTGTGGTGGTGTACTGGTTGTGGTGGTGTACTGGTTGTGGTGGTGTACTGGTTGTGGTGGTGTACTGGTTGTGGTGGTGTACTGGTTGTGGTGGTGTACTGGTTGTGGTGGTGTACTGGTTGTGGTGGTGTACTGGTTGTGGTGGTGTAATGTTGTGGTGGTGTACTGGTTGTGGTCGGGAACTGGTTGTGGTGGTGTACTGGTTGTGGTGGTGTACTGGTTGTGGTGGTGGGTGGTGTACTGGTTGTGGTGGTGTACTGGTTGTGGTGGTGTACTGGTTGTGGTGGTGTACTGGTTGTGGTGGTGTACTGGTTGTGGTGGTGTACTGGTTGTGGTGGTGTACTGGTTGTGGTGGTGTACTGGTTGTGGTGGTGTAATAGTTGTGGTAGTCTACTGGTTGTGGTGGTGTACTGGTTGTGGTGGTGTACTGGTTGTGGTGGTGTACTGGTTGTGGTGGTGTACTGGTTGTGGTGGTGTACTGGTTGTGGTGGTGTACTGGTTGTGGTGGTGTACTGGTTGTGGTGGTGTACTGGTTGTGGTGGTGTACTGGTTGTGGTAGTGGTAGTTGTGGTGGTGGTGGTGGTGTAATAGTTGTGGTAGTGTACTGGTTGTGGTGGTGTACTGGTTTGTGGTTGTACTGGTTGTGGTGGTGTAATGGTGGTGGTGGTGTACTGGTGGTGGTGGTGTGTACTGGTGGTGGTGGTGTACTGGTGGTGGTGGTGGTGGTGGTGTACTGGTGGTGGTGGTGTACTGGTGGTGGTGGTGTAATGGTTGTGGTGGTGTACTGGTTGTGGTGGTGTACTGGTTGTGGTGGTGTACTGGTTGTGGTGGTGTACTGGTTGTGGTGGTGTACTGGTTGTGGTGGTGTACTGGTTGTGGTGGTGTACTGGTTGTGGTGGTGTACTGGTTGTGGTGGTGTACTGGTTGTGGTGGTGTAATAGTTGTGGTAGTCTACTGGTTGTGGTGGTGTACTGGTTGTGGTGGTGTAATGGTTGTGGTGGTTTACTGGTTGTGGTGGTTTACTGGTTGTGGTGGTGTAATAGTTGTGGTGGTGTACTGGTTGTGGTGGTGTACTGGTTGAGGTGGTGTACTGGTTGTGGTGGTGTAATGGTGGTGGTAGTGTACTGGTTGTGGTGCTGTACTGGTTGTGGTGGTGTAATGGTTGTGGTGGTGTACTGGTTGTCGTGGTGTACTGGTTGTGGTGGTGTAATAGTTGTGGTGGTGTACTGGTTGTGGTGGTGTACTGGTTGTGGTGGTGTAATAGTTGTGGTGGTGTACTGGTTGTGGTGGTGTACTGGTTGTGGTGGTGTAATAGTTGTGGTGGTGTACTGGTTGTGGTGATGTACTGGTTGTGGTGGTGTAATAGTTGTGGTGGTGTACTGGTTGCGGTGGTGTACTGGTTGTGGTGGTGTAATAGTTGTGGTGGTGTACTGGTTGTGGTGGTGTACTGGTTGTGGTGGTGTACTGGTTGTGGTGGTGTACTGGTTGTGGTGGTGTACTGGTTGTGGTGGTGTACTGGTTGTGGTGGTGTACTGGTTGTGGTGGTGTACTGGTGTTGGTGGTGTACTGGTTGTGGTGGTCTACTGGTTGTGGTGGTCTACTGGTTGTGGTGGTGAAATAATTGTGGTAGTCTACTGGTTGTGGTGGTGTACTGGTTGTGGTGGTGAAATAGTTGTGGTAGTCTACTGGTTGTGGTGGTGTACTGGTTGTGGTGATGTACTGGTTGTGGTGATGTACTGGTTGTAGTGATGTACTGGTTGTGGTGGTGTAATAGTTGTGGTGGTGTACTGGTTGTGGTGGTGTACTGGTTGTGGTGGTGTACTGGTTGTGGTGGTGTACTGGTTGTTGTGATGTACTGGTTGTGGTGGTGTAATGGTTGTGGTGGTGTACTGGTTGTGGTGGTGTAATGGTTGTGGTGGTGTACTGGTTGTGGTGATGTACTGGTTGTGGTGGTGTACTGGTTGTGGTGGTGTACTGGTTGTGGTGGTATACTGGTTGTGGTGGTGTACTGGTTGTGGTGGTGTAATGGTTGTGGTGGTGTAATAGTTGTGGTAGTCTATTGGTTGTGGTGGTGTACTGGTTGTGGTGGTGTAATGGTTGTTGTGGTGTACTGGTTGTGGTGGTGTACTGGTTGTGGTGGTGTAATAGTTGTGGTAGTCTACTGGTTGTGGTGGTGTACTGGTTGTGGTGGTGTACTGGTTGTGGTGGTGTACTGGTTGTGGTGGTGTAATAGTTGTGGTGGTGTACTGGTTGGGGTGGTGTACTGGTTGTGGTGGTGTAATGGTTGTGGTGATGTACTGGTTGTGGTGGTGTACTGGTTGTGGTGGTGAACTGGTTGTGGTGGTGTACTGGTTGTGGTGGTGTACTGGTTGTGGTGGTGTACTGGTTGTGGTGGTGTACTGGTTGTGGTGGTGTACTGGTTGTGGTGGTGTAATGGTTGTGGTGGTGTACTGGTTGTGGTGGTGTACTGGTTGTGGTGGTGTACTGGTTGTGGTGGTGTACTGGTTGTGGTGGTGTACTGGTTGTGGTGGTGTACTGGTTGTGGTGGTGTACTGGTTGTGGTGGTGTACTGGTTGTGGTGGTGTAATAGTTGTGGTAGTCTACTGGTTGTGGTGGTGTACTGGTTGTGGTGGTGTACTGGTTGTGGTGGTGTACTGGTTGTGGTGGTGTACTGGTTGTGGTGGTGTAATGGTTGTGGTGGTGTACTGGTTGTGGTGGTGTACTGGTTGTGGTGATGTACTGGTTGTGGTGGTGTACTGGTTGTGGTGGTGTACTGGTTGTGATGGTGTAATAGTTGTGGTAGTCTACTGGTTGTGGTGGTGTACTGGTTGTGGTGGTGTAATAGTTGTTGTAGTCTACTGGTTGTGGTGGTGTAATAGTTGTGGTAGTCTACTGGTTGTGGTGGTGTAATGGTTGTGGTGGTGTAATAGTTGTGGTAGTCTACTGGTTGTGGTGGTGTACTGGTTGTGGTGGTGTACTGGTTGTGGTGGTGTACTGGTTGTGGTGGTGTAATGGTTGTGGTGGTGTAATAGTTGTGGTAGTCTACTGGTTGTGGTGGTGTACTGGTTGTGGTGGTGTACTGGTTGTGGTGGTGTACTGGTTGTGGTGGTGTAATAGTTGTGGTAGTCTACTGGTTGTGGTGGTGTAATAGTTGTGGTAGTCTACTGGTTGTGGTGGTGTACTGGTTGTGGTGGTGTAATAGTTGTGGTAGTCTACTGGTTGTGGTGGTGTAATGGTTGTGGTGGTGTAATAGTTGTGGTAGTCTACTGGTTGTGGTGGTGTAATGGTTGTGGTGGTGTAATAGTTGTGGTAGTCTACTGGTTGTGGTGGTGTACTGGTTGTGGTGGTGTAATGGTTGTGGTGATGTACTGGTTGTGTTGGTGTGATCATTGTGGTGGTGTACTGGTTGTGGTGATATACTGGTTGTGGTGGTGTACTGGTTGTGGTGGTGTACTGCTTGTGGTGGTGTAATAGTTGTGGTGGTGTACTGGTTGTGGTGGTGTAATGGTTGTGGTGATGTACTGGTTGTGGTGGTGTACTGGTTGTGGTGGTGTACTGGTTGTGGTGGTGTAATAGTTGTGGTAGTCTACTGTTTGGGGTGGTGTACTGGTTGTGGTGATGTACTGGTTGTGGTGGTGTAATGGTTGTGGTGGTGTACTGGTTGTGGTGGTGTACTGGTTGTGGTGGTGTACTGGTTGTGGTGGTGTACCGGTGGTGGTGGTGTACTGGTGGTGGTGGTGTACTGGTTGTGGTGGTGTAATGGTTGTGGTGGTGTAATGGTTGTGGTGGTGTACTGGTTGTGGTGGTGTACTGGTTGTGGTGGTGTAATAGTTGTGGTAGTCTACTGTTTGGGGTGGTGTACTGGTTGTGGTGATGTACTGGTTGTGGTGGTGTAATGGTTGTGGTGGTGTACTGGTTGTGGTGGTGTACTGGTTGTGGTGGTGTACTGGTTGTGGTGGTGTACTGGTTGTGGTGGTGTACTGGTTGTGGTGGTGTAATAGTTGTGGTAGTCTACTGTTTGGGGTGGTGTACTGGTTGTGGTGATGTACTGGTTGTGGTGGTGTAATGGTTGTGGTGGTGTACTGGTTGTGGTGGTGTACTGGTTGTGGTGGTGTACTGGTTGTGGTGGTGTACTGGTTGTGGTGGTGTACTGGTTGTGGTGGTGTACTGGTTGTGGTGGTGTACTGGTTGTGGTGGTACTGGTTGTGGTGGTGTACTGGTTGTGGTGGTGTAATAGTTGTGGTAGTCTACTGTTTGGTGGTGTACTGGTTGTGGTGATGTACTGGTTGGTGGTGTACTGGTTGTGGTGGTGTACTGGTTGTGGTGGTGTACTGGTTGTGGTGGTGTACTGGTTGTGGTGGTGTACCGGTGGTGGTGGTGTACTGGTGGTGGTGGTGTACTGGTGGTGCTGGTGTAATGGTTGTGGTGGTGTACTGGTTGTGGTGGTGTACTGGTTGTGGTGGTGTACTGGTTGTGGTGGTGTACTGGTTGTGGTGGTGTAATAGTTGTGGTGGTGTACTGGTTGTGGTGGTGTACTGGTTGCGGTGGTGTACTGGTTGTGGTGGTGTACTGGTTGTGGTGTGTTTGTGGTAGTCTATGGTGGTGTACTGGTTGTGGTGGTGTAAGGTTGTGGTGGTTTACTGGTTGTGGTGGTTACTGTTGTGGTGGTGTAATAGTTGTGGGTGGTACTGGTTGTGGTGGTGTACTGGTTGAGGTGGTGTACTGGTTGTGGTGCTGTAATGGTGGTGGTAGAGTACTGGAAGTGGTGCTGTACTGGCGGTGGTGGTGTAATTGCTGTGGTGGTGTACTGGTGTCGTGGTGTACTGGTTGTGGTGGTGTAAGTTGTTTGTGTACTGGTTGTGGTGGTGTACTGGTTGTGGTGGTGTAATAGTTGTGGTGGTGTACTGGTAGTGGTGGTGTACTGGTTGTGGTGGTGTAATAGTTGTGGTGTACTGGTTGTGGTGATGTACTGGTTGTGGTGGTGTAATAGTTTTGGTGTACTGGTGGTGTACTGTTGTGGTGGTGTAATTGTGGTGGAGTACTGGGGGTGATTGTGGTGGTGTACTGGGGGTGATTGTGGTGTGTACTGGTTGTGGTGTGTACTGTTGTGGTGGTGTACTGGTTGTGGTGGTGTACTGGTTGTGGTGGTACTGGTGTGGTGGTGTACTGGTGTTGGTGGTGTACTGGTTGTGTGGTCTACTGGTTGTGGTGGTCTACTGGTTGTGGTGGTGAAATAATTGTGGTAGTCTACTGGTTGTGGTGGTGTACTGGTTGTGGTGGTGAAATAGTTGTTGTAGTCTACTGGTTGTGGTGGTGTACTGGTTGTGGTGATGTACTGGCTGTGGTGGTCTACTGGTTGTGGTGGTGTACTGGTTGTGGTGGTGTAATAGTTGTGGTGGTGTACTGGTTGTGGTGGTGTACTGGTTGTGGTGGTGTACTGGTTGTGGTGGTGTACTGGTTGTGGTGGTGTACAGGTTGTGGTGGTGTAATAGTTGTGGTGGTGTACTGGTTGTGGTGGTGTAATAGTTGTGGTGGTGTACTGGTTTTGGTGGTGTACTGGTTGCGGTGGTGTACTGGTTGTGGTGGTGTAGTGGTGTACTGGTTGTGGTGGTGTACAGGTTGTGATGGTCTACTGGCCTAAGTACCATAAGAGACCCTTTTATATTTTTCATCTTTACTTGGCATCACACCATCACCTCCTGCCTATAATTACGAATACACATAACTTAGTTGAATTCATTCGGAATAACTAGCTTAGTTGTTTTTTTTCTATGTGGATGAGGGATACAAAAGGCAAAACTACCTGTGTTGAGTGCCTCCCCCAGTGTAGGAAGAGTGACAGGGCCAACATCAAGGAATGTTCGAGCCAAAATGTCTGGACACACAGAGTTTGAAGCAATTTATGTCATAGCATGAGTGAAAGATGGATTCAGGGAGAGAGTTCCAGAGCTCAGCAGTTGAAGATTGAGAGTATCATTTCACTCTTGGGTTGGAGAGTTGCACAGAGTAGGGCTAGGGGTGGGATTGTGTTGCAAGACGGGTGCTACATACCCTACGTAAAGGAGGTGGTATACACTTAGAGAGCTCTGAGGAACACTGATTATTGTAATAGCGATAGAGAAGCAACATTGCGGCGAAGAGAGAGATTGCAGGGAATCGGTGAGTGGACATAAGTTAATGAGAGAAAAGGGTCTCTTATATACTTTCTCTAGAAGTGTTGTGTGAGAGGCTCCTCCCCACACATGCGAACAATACTCTATGCATGGACGCACTGTTCCCCTGTACGTACAGAGCAAGAACCTGTGCAGGGATAAAGAACCTTTAAGGCGGTTGAACACACCCAGCTTCTGGGAAGATGTTTTAACAAGAATGGTAATATGGCCTTTCCAAGGGAGATCAGAAGAAATAGAGACTCTGAGAATACTGAGAGAAGATGGTTATATGCAGATGATCTAGTTCTTATCGCAGATAGTGCGCAGGAAGCAGAGGCGAAGTTCAAAAGATGGAGGGAAGGTATGGCAATTAAGGGTCTAAGAGTTAACATAGATAAAACAAAGGTCATGATTAGTGGAGTAGGGCGTGAAACTATGGAAAGAAGCGGCGACTATCCATGCACAGTATGTGGGAAGGGGGTGGGAAGTAAATCGATTCAATGGTGCGTCTGTAGTGACTTGGTACACAAGAGATGTAGTGGAGCTAGAGGACCTTTGACAAGAATCATAGACTTTGAATGTGGAGTGTGCAAGGGAGATCTTGCATTAAATGACCTGCCTGTCAGTGTTGATTTCGACAGTGTAACACTGGAGTGTGTGAATAAGCTCTGCTACCTGGGCGATACGGTTTCTGCCGGAGGTGGCGCTGAGTCAGTAGTGGCTGGGGAAAGTTTAGAGAGCTGTTGCCACTCCTGACCATGAGAGGGCTCCCACCCCACCTTAAAGGGAAGGTGTATACCTCGTGTGTTAGGAGCGCGATGACCTATTCCTCGGAGACTTGGCCGGTTAAAGCGGAGGATATCAATAGAATGGAACGGCATGAGAAGAAAATGGTGAGATGGATGTGTGGGGTTAATCTTAGGGACAGGGTATCGAGCGAGGAATTGAGAAGGTGTTTTAGGCATTAGGTCAGTGTAGTGATGCGCACAAGCCGACTTGGTTGGTTTGGACATGTGGAGAGAATGGATAATCAGAACTGGGTGAAGAAATGCCGAACTGTGAACGTCGGGGGAGCTGCACGTATGGGTGGACCTAGAATGACGTGGGCTTGGGTACTCCGGTCCGATCTCAAAATAAAGAACTTGACAACAGAGGCAGCCCTTGACAGGGCCGCCTGGAAAGCTGCCATTTAGGACGTGAGACTGTAACCACATTCTCTGTGGACAAAACGGTCTTTAAACTTGTGTGTATGTATGTATGTATGAAGGGTTGATTTTTGTATTGTTGAAGTATAAGGGATAGTCCTCTGGGAGTTATTGACTGGTAGATTAATTGAGAAATTGGGTTTTTTGGAGCATTGAAAGCAACAAGATTTTCTCTGTCCCAATTGGAAATGATTGTTAGATCAGAAGATAAGCGAGTTTCTGAGTGATTTCTTGCTGGAGCGTTCTGGAAAACTAGTTGCATAGTGTAAAGTAGAGATGTCAGCGTATGAATGGATAGGACAGGACTGGAGGTACGGTTGAGAAGATCATTTATGAATATCAGAAAGAGAATTGGAGATATAGGACAGAACCCAGAGTTGTTAGGATGAGGAAGTGAATGATGGCCGTCCACAACCGCTGCTATTGAAGGGCCAGAAAAGAAATTAGAGAAAAAGGCACAGATGGAGAGATAGAAAATGAAGGAGGGTAGTTTAGAAATTAGAGATTTGTGCCAGACTATCGAAGGCCTGCTTTATATCTAGTGCAATAAAAAAAGGTTTCGCCGAAGTCCCGAAAGGAGGATGACAGAGTGTTAGTAAGATATGAAAGAAGATCACAAGTAGAGCAACCTCTAAGGAAACCATACTGGCGTCCTGAGAGTATATTATGAGAAGAGAAATGCTTAAGAAATTTTGAAGTGAGAATAGTTTTGAAAACTTTAGAGATGCAAAAAATGAGAGCAATTGGACGATAGTTGGAGGGTTGAGAGCGGTCACCCTTCTTTGGGATCGGTTGAATGAGAGCAAACTTCCAACAAGAAGGGAAGATGTTAGAGGAGAGACGGAGACGGAGGAGTTTGCCTAGGCAGGGAATCAGCATGGAAGCACAGTTTTTGAGTATAACAGGAGGAACATCATACGGACCATACACCTTCTTGGTATTAAGCCCAGAGAGGGTAGAAAGTACATCTTTAGAAGAGATTAGGATATTAGGCATATGTAGGAGAGAGAGGGGGGGGGGGGGGGATGGGTGGAGAGGGTTTTCCAGCAAAATTTTGGGCGAAGAGTTCAGCTCTGTGAGAGGAAGAAGTGGAATGTATACCTCCATGCCCGAGAGGATTACCTCGGTAATGCGTTCAGCACTCTCCGAGGATCCCCAACCACGGAAGCAAAAATCATTCCATGGGAAGTCAAAGAATTCCAGTCGGCAGCGCCAAAGTGCCAGAAGCGCAGCCGGCTGGGAGGATTGAGTGGCCGTACTGGAGAGATAGGACAGGTGACAGATAAGTTCATGGTCGGAAGACCCCAAAGGAGAGAGAAGATCGACAGTATAAGTGGAAGGGATAGAAGTTAGATACGAGTCAAGAATGTTGGGCCGATCTCCGTAGCGATCCGGGATACGGGTGGGTTGCTGACCCAACTGCTCTAGTTCATTTAGGAGAAAAGCTGTAGGTTTGTTTACCAGGTGGTTGGAATAAGCAGCTAAATAAATTTGAACGAAGTATAGCATCCTGATTTGTTTTTAAATTATATTTATCGTAGTCATGGCTTAATCTTTAACTGTTTTCGTGGCATAATGGTTAAAGCGTACAAGTTCTGTATGTGGTGTCCTGGTTTCGAATCCCTGGAGGATTATATGCTTTCATTAATGTCATTGGGAGTTATTGGTGTTAAGAACGATATTAGTTAATTAACTCTTTAGGCTTCAAGATTCATCAGAGAGTTATTTGTCAACCTCTACCATAAGCATATAGGAGGAAGCAAGGTGTCTAAGCTTATTATAAGTATGATGTTGATATTATCCTAAACAAAATAGAGTTTATTTAGTTAATATGTTAAAGATTATCAAGTAGTTCAGGTAAAATATTTCATAATAAGAATTACAAACATTTAAATCCGACAAATATTAGGGTATACGAACATTCTCTTTGCAATTCAATTAGTTGTACAATTCTCAAAAGTTGTCATAACACAGTCCAGACAAGATAAAAGTGTTCTATTTTCTGTACTGTTTATTTTGTCTTCATCCTTTTGTTCAAGCCGCAACATTATGGGGCTCAGAGGATGGTGTGACGCCTACCAGCGTTGGCAGAATCGCCTCCCGTTAGCCGCTAGCGCTCGCCAGGGCAGTGAAGTGGGCTACAGTTATCAGAGAATGTTGTTCTTTCTTTCATAGTACTTGCATTGTTACTGACAGTCCAGTGGTGGTCTTTATTTTCGTCTGTGACAACGCGAAGTATTTTATATTATGAATAGAATATAACATGCATTGTATATAGTTAAGGAGAGAAAACAATATAGGCAGTGAGGTGGTAGTGTGTGCGTGCGTATACATGTGCTGCCTCCCCCGCTCGGAGGCTCGCGCGCGTGCCTTCCCACGCCTCGTGATTGGCTGGTGTGTTTGGCTGTGTCACGTGACACCTGCTGCCTTGTGACGTCTCGGCCCATGATTGGCCGACCACCGCGTCTTTGTGGGCTCCTGTGTACATGTGGGTCCACAGGAGCTGCCTTCTTCAGAGCAGGCTAGGGACGCACATGACTAACATCCTTTTTACCACTGTCCCCCATATCTCCACCATTCTGATACTGTCTCTCTTCCTCAACTTCTTCTCTTTCATTCCTCTAATCTTTTAACGTCACAACACTCCCTTTGGGTTCTGCACACGATTTCATATCGGCCCATCGTATTATGTGCGTCGCTCTCTGAGATATTTACATGTACTTAGAATAGGTTTGAGGGTTCTTAGTTAGTAGAGGTTAAGAACTCGGTGTGTGTCTCCATTATTGATTTAGTGCTCTGCTGGGTTATTTAATGCTAGACTGGGATAAGGCTTCTGTTGTCGTTGTCAGCGATGTGTGTACGGTTTGCTTATACCTACACGACTTCGACGGTTTCTGAGGTAGCCTAGGTTGTCCTTTTGGTTGTGCCTTTTGCGAGTACAGCATCGTGTTATAAGAGGGCATTTGCCTACTACCTTAGAACACAGTGCTGCCTCTTTGCTTGACTTTAGAGGGGTCGCCAGGGTAGAACCATATTTTTTTTTTTTTTTTAAAGAGACTATGAACGGAGGAAGGAAAAACACAGATAAAACAAAAAGGTCCATGTGCCTAAAGGCATCCTCCATTCATAAAATGTTTGTAACAACTGGATTTAAACATTTGTTGATTGTAAGTTTGTGGAAAGCAATTCGAGGGAAGTGAATTCCAAAGAGTAGTAGCTCTGGGGATAAATGAATTCTGATAAGCAGAAGTTCTGCATTGTGGAGGAGAAAGTGTAAATTCATGGGCGCTCTCAGCTGCCCTAGTTCTACGGGGAAAGATGTGGAGAGGCGGCACAATTGAAGCAAGTTCCTCGGAACAATTGCTGTGAAAATATCTGTAGAATAATGCAAGGGATGCAACGTTTCTTCGTATGGCTAATGTAGGAAGGTCCTGTGTGATTGCAGGGTTATTGATTAATCTAATAGCTTTATTTTGAATTTTGTCCAACTGCCTCAATGCAACCACTCCACTTCCACCCCACAGAGGTGAACAGTAATCCATCTGAGAGTGCACATGACTTTTATATATTACGGCCAACTGCTCGTCAGTGAAGAATTCTCGAACTCTGTACAGGAGTCCCAGTTTTTTAGAGGCATTCTTAGCAATGCTTCTAACATAATGTGTCCAGCTCAAGTTAGTAGTTAATGTTACACCGAGAATGTCAATACAAGGGGAAGTGGGAATATTTACATCATTAAAAAATATATGGGAGTCAGTGAGATTCTGTCGGTTAGAAAATTGAATGTACTTGGTTTTCTGTGCATTAAAGGAAACTAGATTCTCTTGTCCCCATTCATTAATTCTAGAAAGGTCCTGGTTCAGAGAAATTGCAGTGTTTATTTTTGAATTTATAAGATCGGGTTAGTTGAGATCTGGATCTACCAAGAGAGCATCCCCGTCATTAACGTAACTTTAATCATACCGCCTTAAGGACAACGCTAGGCTATGAGCCAGTCTTGCTCAGCCACAGTTTCCTAACCTTGATATCCCAGCTAGACTTTATTCGCCGAGCAGACACTAGTTAGGACATGAACTCTTTATGATATGTATGCATTATTATTCACGGCATTTATTAGTCTAGGTTGTTGTTGAGTTGCACAACCATAGCAGACTGTTTCATTGATGAGGAAGTATTTCTTTTAGTGTCGAGCATTACTGCCGTTGCGCATATATAGTATTCCCGTGTCAGTTAACATTATATGTCCTATCTTTTAGTGTATTCAGTCTACACGTATGGTGTCCTGCCTCCTGCCTTTATATAATTTAAGATACGAGCATCTTATGAGCATCAGACTTTCTTCAGACGTTTCCAGGTCTATGCTGTAGGACTAGACTTCACTTTCTTTCAGATAGGAGTGAAGAGTTTATTGTTGTTTAAAGTAACTGTATTGAAGCATGTTTTTATTGTATTAAATCTTGCAGTGATTTAATTGATCTTTCCATAGCTTCCCTTTTATGCATTTTAACGTAACTTGCATCTTGTTTGTTATCAGGCTATACCAGTGTGGGTTAGCCTGAAGTAGAGTACATTTATGCCCAGTTAAGGATATCCCGTTATCGCAGATTAACTTTGGAGGGTATAGGTGTTTTTGTTCGCCGGCATATAAGTTCGAGGGTTTGGATCTAGCGTACCGTTGTTGCATAGTGCCCTATTACTAGTCCAATCATTAAGTGCCCTTGTTTTATTCGTAGCCCCGGTCGTAACAATGGAGCTATAAACGTGTTATAACCCAGTATGATAACTTTAGTTTTTTTTTCGGGCCCTCTTCTCCCTCATGTTTAGCCCCAATAGTTTTGAGATTTTAATATTTTAACCAAATTGGTTTGGCGATTGTAACACCTTTTGTCACCCTTTTGTCAATTTTAAGATCTTTCGTGCCATTTAGGTGTCAATTTTTCCTGACGAACGATAGCGGGCCTGTATTTCTGGAGGAAACGGCCTTCGGCCTGTTTTTATACTAAACATGTACACATTTATCTCGAAGGGGAGTCATGAGGGTATGTTTTTAATCTTGATTGAGGTGTAGGGAGCAAAGTAAGCATCTCCCTTTAACTTAAACGGCCAAGAAGTTGCATCTGCCTTCCTGAAACGTATTTGAAGAATAGTAAACTACTCGATCTCAGTTTTATATTTGTAATATTTTTTGTCCTAATTGACGCAACATTTCAGTATAAATACCAAGTCGCAGTTTATCGATCAAGATAGGGACATGGCAATTTATCTCTGGATTAGATGAACAGAGTATATTTATTCTATAACCTGAAAAGTTATGACGCTGGAAATAATTAACCCTCTCAAAGACAGAGTGCAAAACTGAAAATAATTTTAGGTACCTACAGACGATGTTATTCAAATTACGAATGAATGCTTGGAGCGAGAGGGTTCAGCAAGGTAAGTTTCTTAGTAATTCCTGGAAGCCCTCCATAAACCAAACTAAATCGTTTGATGTAAACTATAAAATATATTAATAGTTATTATCTCACCGAAGAATATATTAATAGTTATTATCTCACCGAAGAGATTAATACGTTTGTTACGATATTAGTGTCTCACCACGGCTGTCGTAACTAAAGCCGGTATCACACGAGCGCTTTTTCACCCAACATTTATCCTCAACACTGGTCTGGCAGCTTATGAGGTCAACATTCATTATATTTCTGTCGCCTAATTGCATCTACCATCAGTCTAGTTTCCGATACCAGTGTAAAATATTCCAGAAATGTTGCCAGAATTTTTTTGATCATCGAATGTTGACTATAAAAGCTCTCGTGTGATACCGGCTTTATGATTACTTTACTATAACCCTGACCTGACTCTCCACAGATGCACAGCGATGAAGGGAAGCTACGGAAGGCCGTGCCCGTGAGTATACTGCCCAGGGAGTACGGCGGCACGGTACCTATGGCAGAGATGATCAGTGAGTACTTCATTTACACTATAGTTTATTCACTATATTCACCACAGAACTCTTGACTCCAACTTCTTATAACTCTAATAGGAACACAGTAATCCAGATACCATTTGAGAAGAGTAATAAGCCAGATAATAGGTGTGGAAATTTACAGGCAATTATTTTACTCTAGCCCTTTTTGGGTTATAAGAGATGTTGTGTAATAACATTGGCTTACCTAATTATAGTGAATAGATAATAGAGATCCTAGAGTATAAGAGAGCGACCAACCTTCTGTAACGACTCTATTTTAGTGTCGTAATTGTCAAAAATGTATTGTATTGTATTTCGGATCATGATGAATTCAGATCCAAAGACAAACCTCTATATATTGTACCAGTAATGCTGAATGTTTTTCTTGGTATTAATATATTTGAGTGTAAAGAGAGACTAATGACCCCAGTGGCCCCAATATGGCGGAGGTTGACCGATCTCTGTCATCATAGGGTCTCTAGTTCAAACCACCAACCCTATAAACCGATATCACACAAGCAATATTTCCCTCAACATTTATCGTCAACATTGCTTTGACAACTTATGAGGTACACGTTTTAAAATAACTGATACCTAAGTTCATCTATATGTTGTTCTGTTTCCGATGCCAGCGCAAAAGATTCCATAAATGGTGTGGGAAATAATGTTGACCATTGAGAGTTGACGATAAATATTCTCGTTTGATGCCACCCTTACCATAGGGTATGTACAGTCGCTCTCTGTACATTTTCAAGGCTATCTTTGGCTGAGTTGTGTCTTTTTATTAATCCTATGCATGTTGTTAGCATTTTTTTTTTTTTTTTATCAGTTCAGGGGCTCAAAGTGTATTAGATATTGTGACCTCGACTGTACACTCACGGGAAGCCAGGAAAATCAACTGGCTTAGTTGGCCCAACTCCCCAGACCAGCTCGGTGTCCATCATGTGGAAACTACTGTACGAGCTGGTAACTTCATTTGAATAGTCTATAACTATCTTTTTTCACCCCCCACCAGAGATGTATAAGAAGGAGCTGGAGGCTGTTAGGCCGAGGGTGATGATGTTGGATCAAATGCAAGTCGCAAAGAAGCCCAAGAACAGGACGATGGAGAAGGCCATCAGCACCATCCAGAGAAACTTCAGAAGGCTCGACATAGACTAACATTTTATGTATTTTAGTGTGCATTTTCTAATGTTTATTAGGTGTGATGTCAGCTAACATTATTTGTATTTATGTTAATAAACCCACAATGGTACCGTGACAAACAAATATGTATAGTAACCCACAGGAAAAGTGAAAAGAAACGAGGATATCACAAGTTTTTGTTTTTATTTACATTTTCAGAGATCATGAAGATGTATCCCTAAATATGTCATGAAATAAACACGAACACTTGGGATCTCCTTATCTATGTTCACGTTCCCTGTGGGTCACTACATATTGTATTTATGTTTGCATAGTTGGCTGAAGAAGTTCCCTTACCCCACATCATATGCAAACTACTCATGCAAAATCCTGTGTAGCCTTAAAGTGACTGCTAGAGTTTTTCCCTAGTAGTTGTGATGGTCGATAGTGTATAATAATATGTTAAAGAATAATCCTCAACACAAGTAGCCAGATAACCAGTGTAAACATGAAGCGGGGTAAAGGAATATATTGAGCCAACTGTACCATCCAATGGAGCTTAAACTCAACTTCGACTAACATTTTCTGTATACAGTATATGAGTGTATCGTCCAATATTACTAAAGTGACCGTATGTTTTTGTTTGTGGGTGTACTAAATGATTGTCTACTTGCTTGTTTTGAGATCTATAAAAAGAAAACTTAAACTATATTGGTTGCTCTACTTAACAAAAGATGGTTGTTGTTGTTGTTCCCCAGGCTGCCTGGCCGAACAGCCCAAAGGCCCCGAACAAGGCCAAGGCCATAACCCAACGCCCCCACAGAACCCTCCCTGCCGACCACAATAAAGCCTGGGTGACCGAAGCCACTCCATGGCGAGGAGCTGAGGAGGGCGCGGAAACGCCCAGGAAACCAAAGCCCCACCCAGGGCCCTGTGCCCCTCAGCAATTATGAAGAGAAAGTTGAGGGGCAAAGGAAAAATGTGACGCTTTGGCTTCCAATCTGCCAACCTCTAGGTTGGCAGATTGGAAGGTCAATCCACGGAAGAGATGCCGTCACTTGAGATCTAGAAAATATATAAGTAAAAGGAACAGTCAGAGTAAGATATGGGTATGGCAAAGATCGCTCAGGTCTCGCTCTGATAGACCAGCCCATCACCAAATGCTACCAACTTTTGGCTCACTTGTGAGTTTCGAGTTATAAGAAAGTTAAAGCTATGGACAGCCATATGTAGCAAATATACGAGCTAAAATACGTTTGTAGAACACATATACTGTAAGTACATTATGTACTGTATATACTGTATACAGTATATGAAAGACTGAGAATCATCAGTAAAAGAAAGGATAAGGTGTTTCAAAGCTGAATCTGGTTTGGTGCTTGAGATGTTGAAATACCTACTGTACTATTATTTTAAAATATACCGTTTGGGAATTGGTGTCGTCTATTTATAGAATATGGGCATACATTGAAAAGTATAGTTGAAAAGGGGGTCGCTTGAGGCATTGATATGAATAATATTAGTGAGAAATAGTACTTAATATCCTTTAGCCTTTAGTTGCTGGTCAGGAAAAAGTAAGAAAATCTAATAATCAGATCAAGATAAAACCACCATGTGGTATTTCAGTTTCTTTGTGTCGACATTAAATCGGAAACAAATGCTAAAAAATTATCATGTGAGAGATTGATTTTCATTCTGGAAGTGAGATT
Source organism: Paralithodes platypus (assembly GCA_032716605.1). Lineage (NCBI taxonomy): Eukaryota > Metazoa > Arthropoda > Malacostraca > Decapoda > Lithodidae > Paralithodes > Paralithodes platypus. The sequence continues at coordinate 28,084,595 of CM064544.1, read as the reverse complement.
GAACAATATCAGGAACACATTGTTCATTAGGATCGATACTGAATTGGCAAGAATAAAATAAAGTGCAATTATTGTTTTAATAGAGATACTGGCTTGCATACTACTAGGGAGATAAATGTTTAAGCTTCGAAGGTGTCTTCGCCGTTGGTCAAGATAACATTAGAACCGTCCGATCAAAATCAAAGCAGCAGGTTATAGATACTGTTCGTTGCTGTGTATACTATGTTCAATTTAACCAGGTTGCTGAGATGAGACTGTATTCTATAATTAATATTCTTCAAACTACAAAACATGGTTAATTGCTTATGATACCACGTAAGAAGTAATAGTTCTTTGTTTATTCTACCAATAAGTGTCCAGAAATCAGCTGGTAGGGGATGACATTTTTCGTCCAGTTAATATGAACAAAGTCTAGAATAAAGTCTACCAGACAGATATCAGATCTTTAATGTTTAGTGTTGCTCTGACAGTGATTAGAACAATAATAGACAAGCTGTTTTAGCGGCTTGGTACTTGCTAGATCATCTATCAGTGCAATCCGTTCATGATTCGAGAACTGATGAAGATACTGCCGCTTGTGAAAGGCTCGTGTTCAATATTTTGGTTCTAATATCAATCATTCAAGTTTAGGGATTTGGCATATACAAATGTTATACTCATAAAATTTCAATTACGTAGGCTTATTATATTTTATGTAGAATGTTTGTGTGCTGAAGGTGTTTCCTTATATTGAATATTTATACCTGCCATTGTTCACAATAAGAGCGTTGGTGTTTCCAGCATTGCGATGCAGAATGAATAAGAACACTGATGACTTCTATGAAGTTTAGTGATAAATTGAATTCAATATGATTCGGACTAATCTGTTTAGTTGCGTAAGCCTGATGTATTTACACTGAACTTCTGTTTGAGTATGGCTTATAATAACCCCTAACTATACTCATATAATTATTATCGAATACAGACACATAATCATGCAAGTCATTTTATACATTTCAAGTGTCTATGCTAAGAATATACATTAACTCTTTCACTTCAATGGTCTATTCTTTTTACCACATTCTGGCTCTCCGTAAGTAATTATGCTCAGTTTATATAAGACCATTGACAGTTAGATACTTAATTATGATAGTGTTTACATCTTTGATTACTAGAAGTCATTCCTAAGCTGAATAAAGTCTTCTAATGTTAGGATGAAAAAAATATCAATGATACCATCGTTCTGGAGGGCTACACAGTGAGAGCCCTGACTGTATACTGTATGTGACCCAATGTTGATATGACTGATAAAATACTCCTGTTACAGATGCCAAGTATTGCAAACTTGGTAAACTAGTGCAATAAATGCGGATTAAGGGGGATGGTTCACTTTTTGGTCTATTTCATTATTTACTTATTGTTTTTTAGTTTCCTAGCTATACCTCCATCAAAGTTTAAAAAACAACCCCATGATCCCCTTTCAAGATATATTTGTACATTTGTCGGTAGAAAAATGCCCCGGCCAAAGGCCGGTTCCACCAAAATTACAGGCTCGCTTTCGCTCGCCAGGATAAAATAGACGCCTAAATGACACGAACATTCTTAATATTGACAGAGAAAAGGGGGGAAAGGTCTTAAAATCGCCAAACTAATGGGGCTAACCATGAGGGAGAAGAGGAGCCAGAAAAAAACCGACCATCTCCCCTTAACAAGAGGGCTTTTACCGGCAACTGTTGATCTGCACATTCATTCTGGCAGTATGTACAGACTGTTTTAAGCACTGGTATTGACTGTTAGACTGTAGGTATTGACTGTTAGACTGTAGGTATTTTATTATAGGTGAAAATGTTCTTATACAAGTAAATATCAGAAGCTGTAAGTTCGGAATTGCAGAACAAATGTTACAGGACAATTATTTGTTGTGTTAACCCTCTGAAGCTCTGACGCGTTTTAGCAGTTTATTTTGACTACCATTAGACGATTTTAAGCAGCTTAGGACGGATCTGTGGGTATTAATAGGGTAAAGGCTATCTCAAAATCACCCCTCTGACTTCCATATACCCTTCCTAATTTGAATAAAATCTTCTAATAATTACCAGAAAACAGAACCGTAATGCGTATTGGAGCTTGAAAGGGTTAATCCGATTTAAAAAGGACACTACCACATACAATTTTTTTTACAGATAACCAAAGGTGTTTTATTAATACTCATGTAAACTATGAATACTACTATTAACTCCTACTATGAATACTACTATTAACTCTTACTATGAATACTACTATTAACTCTTACTATGAATACTACTATTACTACTATTAACTCTTACTATGAATACTACTATTAACTCCTACTATGAATACTACTATTAACTCCTACTACTATTAACTCCTACTATGAATACTACTATTAACTCTTACTATGAATACTACTATTAACTCTTACTATGAATACTACTATTAACTCCTACTATGAATACTACTATTAACTCTTACTCAAAATAACAGATAGCCAAGTACTTAGCATATATCATAAAGAATACTTTTACCGAGTATAGGTGTTAAGGGAGCCCACTTCGCTTTATTTCTCTTTCTCTCCCTCTCTCTCTTTGGCTTGTATCCAATCGGCCCCATTCAGCCTACTGTTTTAAGACGTTTGCCCCCATCCAGGTGTCAATATTTTCCTGGCAAGCGGTAGCGAGCCAGCATATATATGTTTTTGTTGTGACTGCAAGCTAAATTTTTAAATTTTTAGATAGAAAAATGTCTCCAGCGAAGCCGGATTTCTCCATACAATGCTGGCTTGCTATCGCTCGCCAGGAAGAAATCGACACCTGGATGGGGATAAAAGTCTTAAAACAGTTGGCTGAATGGGGCCGAATGGATACAAGCCGGGGAAAGACAGAACAGAAGAGAAAGCTAAGAAAAGCTGGTGACCCCCCTTAATGTAAATATACACTGTGCCCTGAATACAACACGGAAATAAACAGTAAACTGTATTCTCAATATTACGGTCTAGTGTTTCAATCTTAAATATTTGACTTCTACACATGCAATGACAGAGAGGAAGAACTGCTGTGGGTGGCTGTACAATCGCGCTAATAAGTGATGTCTCGGCACCAAGTATCTTTTGATCAATAATTGATATCAACAATATCTAAGCTTCATTTCTTCATATCGAGTGAAATATACAAACTTGTTCCTACACTTACCCACCCCCTACAACATCTGACAGACATTAATACAGCACAGAACAAGCTAAAGGTAATGACAGGTGGGCCATGACTTATTAGCGCGACCGTACAATTGTCCTTATGAATGTGTACCCAGACCATGGTTATAGTAGGACGAGTGAGTTACGAATGGAGTTTATGCAGTAGTTAACCCCTTGAAGATCTGACGCGTTTTAGCAGATTATTTTGGCTATCGTTAGACGATTTTATGCAGTTTAGGAAGGATCTGTGGGTATCAAAAGGGTAAAGGCTATCTCAATCAACCCTCTGACTTCCATATACCCTTCCTAATCTGAATACAATCGTCTAATAATAGCCAGAAAACAGAAAAGAAATGCGTCTTGGATCTTGAAAGGGTTAATTAAGGGGGTAGTGGTTATTTGTTGGTCTATATATTAATTCAGTCATTTTTTAGTTTCCTCGCTAGACCTCTATCAAGCTAAATGAAAATAAAAATACACTCCCTTCAAGATCAATGTGTACATTTTTCGGTTGAAAGATGTTACAGGCTCGCTATCGCTCACCAGGAAAATATCGACTCTTAAATGGCACGAAAGGTCTTAAAATTGACAGCGAAATGGGGCAAAAGGTGTTAAAATCGCCAAACTAATGGGCCGAACTCCTTAAAATCTAAAATGTATTATTATATACGCGCACAGTCGTACTTTTGTGGTCACTTATGTTTGTATGCGTGTAAGTGTTATCAGATATTTCACAAAGGATCGGACACTGACTAATACTCTGAGGGATAAGCACTTTTCCCAGTAACTATAAAGATACAAATAACACTTTTTGAGCGTAAACCACTGGAATCTATGACAACACTTAATAACCCCGATTGTACAAGATTTAATTCCGGATGTAGGTATGTGTGTGATCAGTTTCAATTGTTATAAGGGTGTGAACATGAATTAATTGGGGTTTGTTATCTTTTATACGTTCGTGTAATTAATTATATATAAGTGTGTGCTATGCTGGTACACTCGGATACCATAGTCTCTAGCCCACTTGTACGCATTTGTGGACCCCCTGTTTTTCTTGAAGCAAATATAAAAAAAAAAAAACCACAAAACCAAAAAAAAAATATATAATAATAAAAGAGAGGAAAATTAAATAAAAAATAGGAGAAGTGGGGATTGGGCCTGATCATGTAGTATAGTGTAGTATAGTAATTATCTGGATCACTTTTTGGGTAGAACTTGCTTTTCAATGATTAGTATAAATAGTTCTGTAGTTGATGTATAGCAAATGATATTCATAAATTCGTTCCCAGAGATGTACTTCCACAATTAGAAATAGTAAAGTCCACGAATGTATATGAGTGGGCTAGAGACTATGGCATCCGAGTGTACCTGTGTGTGGATCTGTGGTTGTGTGAGAGTGATCATTGTAATTATACCCTATGTTGCGTGTAGGGATTAGTAAGAGTTTCTGGCTGATTATAATGGCCATGCATATAATTGTTATTAATAGTCATTATTCCATGGGTGTTGATGTGTGGTTGGGTGTGCTTATTTCTTATTGCCTGCCTGTATGTTCCTTAATGTTTGTATGAGTGTGTGTGTGTCTATAACTTTATCAATAAATAATGTTTCGTTCGTCAGTGTATGTGTATTATATAATGTTTCGTTCGTCAGTGTATGTGTATTATATAATGTTTCGTTCGTCAGTGTATGTGTATTATATTACTAATTGTGTGTGTGTAGATATTAAGGGGGGTGACCTGTTTTGGTTCTGTCCTTTTCTATCTTTCTCTGGCTTGTATCCATTTGGCCCCATTCAGCCTACTATTTTAAGACGTTTATCCCCATCCAGGTGTCAATTTTTTACTGGTAAGCGATAGCGAGCCAGCATATTTTTTATTTTTGTTTGACAGCAGGCTAAATTTGTACATTTTTCGATAGAAAAATTTCTCCGGCGAAGCCGGATTTCTTCATATAATGCTGGCTCGCTATCGCTCGTCAGGAAGAAATCGACACCTAGATGGGGATAAACGTCTTAAAATAGTTGGCTGAATGGGGCCGAAGGTATGCAAGCCAGAGAAAGAGATAAAAGGACAGAAATAACAAAAAGCAGGTCACCCCCCTTAAGCTGTCGGTACATCAAAGCCTTCAGTATTTCTGTATTGATTCTAGTTAACATCAGGCGATATGTTAGAGCTTAGGAATGATCATTAGAACAAGAAGGGTGGAATTATCTTAAGGGGGCCCACCTCGTTTTTTCTCTTTCTCACTCTCTCGCTGGGTTGTATCCATTCGACCCCATTCAGCCTAATGTTTTAAGACGTTTACCCCATCCCAGTATCAATATTTTCCTGGCAAGCGGTAGCGAGCCAGCATATTTATATATTTATTTTTGCAGCAAGCTAAATTTGTACATTTTTCGATAGAAAACTGTCTCCGGCGAAGCCGGATTTCTCCATACAATGTTGGCTCGCTATCGCTCGCTAGGAAGAAATCAACACCTGAATGGGGATAAACGTCTTCAAACAGTTGGCTGAATGGGGCCGAATGGATACAAGTCCGAGAAAGAGAGCAAAGGAGAGAAAGACAAACAAAAAACAAGTGACTGCCACAGCTCCTTCCAAAAGTATAATATAATCGTCTGACGATAGCCAATATAATGTTATGAATGAGGTCATTGTAAACTGGAATGCTTAATCGCGAATTCGAACAATCTATATTAGTTCTTAATAAATGTGAAAGAAACAAGAATAGGTATTTCTTTGTTAAAGTCGTAAACTATATATAACAAACAAGTAAGTTAATACCAGGACTAATATATATTGATTTCCATGGGATTTTTGCTAACGTATTTCTAATCCTCTTCCTCAGATTTTAATGATCATAATAGATTATAACAGCCATAGTATTTATATTTATAGGTTCAAAATATAATTTAATGTGCATATAATTTACAATGGATGTAATTGAAATATGTTTTTGATTATTCCTGATGCTACAATGTATCTATTGTTTTTATTTAGTATAAAATAATTACCAAAATAATTACAAAAATAAGAATAATTAATAATTATTATTATAATAATACAAATATGAAAATAATAAATATTATTATCTCTCTCTCTCTCTCTCTATATATATATATATATAGAGAGGAATAATATATATATATATATAATATATATATATAGATATATATATATATATATATATATATATATATATATATATATATATAAGACAATCACTAAATATATTTGCATTCAGATGTTATTGTGCCGCCAACAAATTCTTTATATTTTCTTTATAATCATCTTTCCACATACAGTATATGTAAAGTATCTGTATGTCTGATTAATATTACAAATAATATAACAACAGTGTACGGCTTGAATATATATATTTTAAGATTACTCAAGAATAATACCTGAATAAGCATATCCCATTATTTCAATTATAGTTCCCGTGCATTTCCTTGTCCTTGAGTAATATTTGGATGAAGGAAACGACCAGTATATTACTTAACCTCTCAGCTGTGCAGCCCCTGTAGTATACACCATACCCCTGTGCGTAGGTATTTAGATACATTCCTAACTAAAATAGTTAATTTACCATAAATATAATTAATACTTATCCGTATGCGCCTATTGTTTAATATGAAGATAGTAACATGTTACAACAATAAAACAAGTGGGAATAGTGTTTGGGGGGTGACAAACATGAAATATTGCAGAGCGGTTCATTCATGAAGTTGACAGGGAGCGAGAGTACACCCTCCCTCCACGAGCTCTGGTGAGAGACTGGAGGTAGTGTGGGCTACTACTCTCTCTCTCTCTCTCCTCCTTCCACACCCTCCCTTTCCACCTTGGAACCGGGTGGGGATTTTTGGCGCTATAAATAAACCGATAATTACAGGAATAAGAGAAAAATAGGTGATAATTGAAGGGGGGGGGGGGGGACTTTGACAGATGTGGAGAAGTGATATGAGGTATGGAGGAAAAAAAAAAAAACTTTTCAAGTGCTACCGGGTCCTTTTAAAAGTTTTTCTTAGGCCTAGGAATCTCCCCGCAGTCGCCCAGTAAAACCTCTTAAGAGTCTCCCCGTAGCTGCCGGGTTAACACATTTTACCAAGTTCTTGGTATTATAGTATTTATTTTGTTAATTATCGTTAATTGATGAGTAGTTGTACATGCATTGACTATTTAAGAATAATATTACTATTTGTGTTGTCTTTGTTTATATAAAGGTTGTAGCATAATGAATTATAACTGTGTGATAGCAAAAACATTACCGGAAGGGATCATAATGTGCGACACACTGTCACACACAAAATATATATATACTGTATATACATATTAATATATTTTGTATACATCAGTTTATTTTTGTGTTTATTTTTTCAAGGTAGCCAATTCTTTGGTGCTGTATAATCTTACAATCTATAAATTGAACAATCTTCCGTTTGAGCTTAAAATACAGCATTCCTCACTGTAAGAAGCAAATATCCGAGACTACCTTTCTAAATAGTATCATCAAGAGTTAATCACACTAAATGAACACGAATGAGTGACGTGAGGTTTCCAGGTGTCCATCTTGAACTCTAGTCATACGTTAAGAGTTCTTTTCAATCGATAAGAGATCCTTTAGCAGACAGATCAGACATTTATACCTCCGTGACGAGCTTCAAGTCTAAGATGCCATACTACAATACACCAACAACCAGAACAGCCAGTTTCCTTACCTGACTCTATTCTGTTGTATTTGATATGAAACTAAACTACGATATACTAAGCTAACCTAATATAGCCTAAATCTAACCTAACCTATTCCAAACTGCTTAGAATTGTGGCCGTTTAGGAGTGTGCCGTTTAAACCTGATTCCCTGTGGCGCGATAGTGGACAATCACAAACCTAAACATTCAATAACATAGCTGGAAGTAATTGTTTACGCCATCCTATGATTTACATTGTATATTTATTTGTTTGTGCGGGGTTATTCTTTAGCATATTATTATACTAATATAGACCGAACCAAAACGTAAGATAAAACCCTAGCAATCACTTTAAATATATAGAAGTTGTAATATTATTCTTCCAGTTTATTTGATTATAATCATAAACTTCAGTTTTCCATATTAACGGCTTCAATAGCGTTCACATTATGTAACTATTCAAAGAACCTAGCGGTATGTCTAATTTTATAATTTACAGTAAATATTGCCTTGCTGCCAATATTAATGTGGAAAAGAATATTGATGCAATGTCTGTCTGCTGAAGGGTGTCAGATATGCTCTATATACTCAAGTGCTGTTCGTTATGCATTATTCATAAGAGTGCCACATAATATCAGGATAATATTTATTGGCGATGTGATTTTGATTGCATGAATGAATATTTGTTCGTATTTACGATACATAATAATATTTTGTTAGATCATAGGGTATTACTTAAGTATTCTTACGCAAATAAATGTTTTTGTACTTTTGCCTGACTAGTTCTTTTCCTAAATATTGATTGATTATTGTAATGCTAGGTTATAAACTAGTTCAGGAAACTCACACTGACACAGTAATTAGACTTTATTAATAGATTTTGGTGTAAATACAGCAATCTGAGCTGTGCAATAGGCACTGAGATGGCCCTAATGATGAAGAGAGGCTGAAGTGTCAGGTTGGCAGTACCAGACCCGTCAAGAATGTTGTCGGAACCGCCAATAGAGGAACCCTTGGAGATGGAGTCCGGCCCTGATGGTGGCTAAAGCTGTACATTCGGACTGGATGAGAATGGCTCTAGGTCTTAATCATTGCTGCCAGGCAATCTCGGTGTCACTGGTCGACAGGCATTAGAGCTGTACTATCTCTGGCATCAGTAGGCTGCGGTGCTGACATAATGCCTTTAGTGTTAGTGATAGGCCTTGTTGCCATGGTGGCATGGTGGCAAATGGCTGTGCTATACTACTTTTGGTGCTAGAGTTAGGCAACGGTGCCGTACCATCTCGGGTGAAACCAGGTTCAAATCAGTCTATATGGTAGTGGCCTGGTTTAAAGGCAGCTTCTGCCTTGCCAATCCTGTGCCCAGCTCTGCAACTCCGGGCAAGCCGGTCATGAGTGAGGGGAGACAGAGGCAGGTTGATAGGCCTGTCTGGCCAAGACATGTGGCTAGGACATCATCTGCTAGGCAATAAATAAATGTGTCTACCTGGGTATCTAACAAGCATGGTTTGATGAAAGACGCTGGCACATCTCTGATGATCGTCACCAAAGAGAGTGAAACATTATTTATCATTGTAAAATAATGGGTGACTTTCAAAACTTCGACCACCAGATGTCATTCCCATCATTGTCATTCCGACAAGTGCAGCCTGGCTTTTTCTTAATTCTGGAATTGTGAATCCCCAAGTCTTGACTCCATTGCATTATAGAGCATAAGACTTTTGAAGGAAGTCATCCTCATCCCTACACTGTGCAGAAAACAAAGTATATAATAGAGGTATATGAAATCAAGCTGGGTAAATGATAATGGTGTATACATTTTTATATCATAGACCTATTTAATCTTATAATATATGGGTTTGTCGCTTCAATTATACCTTCAAAGGGTAAATGATTATGAACACTTAGTTACCCTTTTAATATACGAACTAATCCCCACAAATCTCAATGGATAAAAGAGTTTTCAAAATGTAGTTTATTGGATAATATAGATAATATAGACTTTAATGCTTTTTGAAATATGGAAACCTATTTAAAAGTTATGTATATATGGGCAGTTCTGTGTAAATATTTCTGAAAACAATTGTGGTTAAATAGAATGAATATGTTTAATAAAATTTGAATTATTCAACAGGTTCTAGCATTTTCACACAATTGTTAATTTGCATTTCTTTGTAGACTTTGGTGTTAATCACAAACATGCGAGCTTGCAGTTTAGCTAATGCTGTTCTAACCCACCCAATGTACAGTGCAAGAACAAGTCTAAATAAGAAAACAGGGTTCCTGGATAAATCAACCAGCCGAACATGTCGACCAATAGAACTCAATCAATAACATCCAACTAAACCATTGCAAAATTAAAGACCTAAGCTAACCTCAGAGTATTGGATGAGTTGGTACTAGTTGAGAGCTACTGGTTTAAATTATCTGATGGTGGACTTGTCTGGTTACCAGAAAACAGTACTACAGTGAATTAAAGAGCTACACCTCTCTGACACATATTCTGACAAATATGCTGAGACTTGGCCCCCATCGTACCTGGATGAAGCCCCCCTTGCCTCGGAACCTGTTCCTCCTATGTCCCTGAAATTACAAGCCCCAGCGCCCTCCCAGACCGACGCATGCCCATATAACCTGAACCAGACCATGGAGTGAAACAACAAGAAGCAGAAAGTGAGAAAGGTAATTGACCAAGAAGGTTCACCTGATACCCCACCTCATCTGTCCTGGGAAAACCTAGGAGCAAGACCCAAACAAGGGCCCTGACTACCCCCAAACAGCCTGATTGGTCAACCAGGAGCCCCTTCAGCATGATAGAGCCCTGGGCCAAGTTATATAAAGACTAGGAGCGCCCTTCAGGAGTCAGAATACGATAAGCTCTCCATGAGTCCCCTCCCTCTGCCCTTCACGAGCAGCAACCTCCCTCAGTCTCCTTCAAGTGCTCTCACTCTCCCCATGAGCATTCCTGCCCCTATCCCAACTCACTTGTCAACCCCGCAGCAATCTCTCATCGACGATTTCGAGACAGACACTGAAGACGACTCTCCCCGTTCCAGTGTACCTGAAGGTGCAAAGATGGATATACTCTCCGAATATGAGGAACTACAAGAATTGAAGACGTTGATATCTTGTGGAGCTCATGACTGCTGTAATCAACTCTGTAAACAGTAGACAGCTGAATTGCTTAGGACACTGAGGGAGTGGAGATTTGACACAGCCGAGGATGAGCCTACCACACCTGTCCCACTGAAGTACCCCTGCCGCGTGACAAACAACGAGTGTTGCTAAAGTCCCCTTAATGTTTGGTGGACCATTGTGTGTTACTGAAGCCACCTGATGTGTGGTAGGCCATTGTGTGTGTGTGGATTGCTGAATTTCACCTGAAGTGTGGTAAGCTAACCTTGTGCATCGCTGAAGTTCACCTGAAGTGTGGTGACCCTATGCCTATGTGGCTTGAGGTCCCCGAAGGTATCTTGTGTGTGATAACTTTACCTCCACAATCTCAGGTATCCTGAAGTTCGCCTGAAGAGAGTACACTAAAACATAAGTGCATTGTCCTTCCCCTGTAGTGTTGTTCATGTTGACCCCTTTTTGCATTACTATAACAACTCATACCACAATCCTCACCTCCTCACCCTTATTTGTGTGGCTCGATCTAACCCTTGTGTACTTATTGATAGACGGCAACCTATGTTTGTCTCTGATCAGTGTGTTCTATCACAGTCCCTTAGTATACTGCCGAATGTAATTGCCCCTTCCCTCTGGATGTTTCCTGATCAAATGTAGATTTGAAATATCAGTAAATTTTCTAGAATTTAGTTCCAGTCTGTCAACCCCACCCCTCCCCCCTCTTCTCTGGCTGCACGGCTGTTACTCCATTCCTTTATTTTTGTTTAATCCATCCCTTCCAGCTGCATAAATTCCGGAAGTAGACGACTCTCTCATTGGAGAGATTGTAGACACCAATCAAGCAGAGCAATAGATAATAAGATACTAAGATACTAAATATACAGAATAGATGAGGTATAATGCCTGTTTATAATTCTGGTCTATATTTTATGGTCATCTTATACTTTCCTTACTGCTTCCTCATTACGAGGTAGCTTATCTTACAAGTTTACACAAGTACTGTATATGTAGGTAACAAACACAAATTTTTAGGGGTTAAACTTTATTGGCCTATTATGGAAGCATATATCTTATCCTCTGCCAGTGCTTGTCCAGGTTGGTCTTGAAAATGTTGAGAGTGGGGCTGTCAACAACAGAAGCTGGTAGGGAATTCCAGTCATTGACTATACGCTGGCTGAATACATTTTGTCGGACACAAAGTCTTGAATTCTCCTTATAGATTTTCTGGCCGTTCCCTCGGGTGGATGCATCTTGAATGATGGTGAAGAATTTCCCTGGATCAAGCCTGTCCATACCATTTAGTATCTTGTAAACCTGGAGCATGTCCCCTCTCTTCCTACGATACTCCAGCGATGGCAAGTTCAGGGTCTCGAGTCGTTTTTCATATGGTAGATCTCTTAAACATGGGACCAGTTTGGTGGCTCTTTTTTTGTACCTTTTCTATTGCTAGCTTGTCTCCTCTAAATCTTGGATGCCAGATGATGTTTCCATACTCCAAGTGGGGGTGTACCATGGTGGTGAACAGTCTGGGGATTGTAGATTGGTCTAGACAAGCAAAGGTGGCCCTGACAAGTCCTAGCATCCTTGAGGCTTTGCTAACCGCTTGATTTATGTGATGATGAAATTTTAGCTCCTCATCAATGATGACTCCTAGGTCCTTTTCCTTCTTGGTATCTTCCAGTATTGTGGAGTTCATTTCATATGTCTGCCTTGTGTTTGAATGTCCTATGTGGAGTGTCTTACACTTTGCTGCATTGAAGCCCAGCTGCCACTTCTGAGACCATTCTGCCAAATGGTCTAAGTCCTCTTGCATCTGAACCCGGTCCTCAGGAGACTTAATTGCTTGGAATAGCTTTGTGTCGTCAGCTCTTTACAGAGCACCTTAAAGCATCAGGCAGATCATTTATAAATATGACAAACAAAACAGGACCCAAAACACTTCCCTGGGGAATACCACTTAGGATTTCAGCCCAAGTAGACATCTTGCCGTTAACCACAACTCTCTGCCTTCGTCCAAACAGGAAGTTCCTGATCCAGCCGACTTGTTTTCTCGATACCCCATACGCTTCAAGTTTTTTCAGCAGCCTCTGATGTGGTACAGTGTTGAATGCCTTGCGAAAATCTAAGTAAACCACGTCGATGGGATCTCCGTACGTGTCCATCTGGTTTGAGCACAGCTCCAGGGAGACCAACAACTGTGTCATACAAGATCTCCCTGGTACAAATCCGTCTTGGGCATCACAAAACAAATCATTTTGCATCATGTGGTTCACCAGGTTGCTTCTTATAATCGACTCCATTATTTTGCCTACGACAGATGTTAGGCTAACTGGTCTATAGTGCTCGGGATTTAATTTGGCTCCTTTCTTGTGGATGGGGGTAATGTGAGCATCCTTCCAATCACTTGGCAGCTTGCCCTCATTATATGATTTCTCAAAGAGAATGCTTAATGGCAACTTTATTGACTGAGAGAGCTCTTGAAGTATCCTGGGATGGAAACCATCAGGGCCAGCACATTTGTTTGTTTTAAGTCTCTTCAGCTCATTTTCCACAATGTCAGGATTGAATAGAGCTCCTTTCCATTCTTGATTTACACATCTATTTGGCATGCCTGGGATAGTGTCCAAATCCTCTTGAGTGAAGATGCTTGCAAAGTAGTCATTTAAAAGTTCTGCTTTGAGTTGGTCATCACTTGTTGTGCTATTTGCAGTCTGTAAGTCTCCTATCCTTGATTTGTTCTTCAGCTTAGAGTTGCAATATCTCCAGAAGTCCTTAGGGTTTTTCTTGAGGTTCTTGGCAAGGTTTTGTTCGAAGTTCTTACATAGGCGTCTTGTCATGGCTGTGAATTCATTTTTCTCTGTGGTTGCACAAATGAAGTCGATATGATCTTGAGTTTGTTTGTAATTCTTCCATGCCTTCTGCTTCTTTTTGTGCTTAGTCATGGCCTCCCTCGTCATTCATATTTGATGTCGCTTGTTGTGCCTAGGTGTGCTTTTGGGGATGTTCCGACTCATTTGCTTATTCAGGCTTGTTGAAAAGTAGCTCCAGGCATCTTCAATATCAAGTTCCCTTAGTTCTTGCTCCCAGTCAATTTCTGCTAAATTTTCATTCATGGTTTTGTAGTCACCCTTGTAATAGTTGTACCTGGGCTCATTCTTCTTATGGGGAAGTGTGTCCACTACCAGGTCACAACTAATAACTATATGGTCACTTAATCCAATCCCTGCATGATACTGTACGTTGTTTACTGTGTCTTCACTGTTTTTCAATAGTAGGTCAAGAGTACTTGGTGTTTGTCCATGTCTGTAACGGGTGGGTTCACAAACATGTTGGTGAAGGAATGAATCCCTCACCGCATCAATGAAGTGCTGGCTATTTTGACTGGTGCCCAGGGGAGGCCTCATAAGCATGTGATAAGGAACTGTTGTTTCACATGTCTCGCTTCCCTCATTGTTTCTGTTAGTGTCTCACTTACACAGAGTAATCCAGCTAGTTTTCACAAACACATCCTTCTTTTCATTTCACTACACTAAACAAGTACACCACATTTCTTCCCAATACAAGCAAAATAAATAAACATAAATAAATAAATAAAAGTTTATAATAGCGACTATCACTCTTTCAATTTTGGGTGAGACACTTAATACAGGCAGCTTTGCCTTTTGTCTCCTTCATACACATAGACAAAAATGGTGTGTGTTCAGTTAATGTAATACTTGAATGTATTCAGTCTAGTACGAGAAGCGTTGCATGCATATGTGTAAAGGTAATTCGAGAAGTGGCAAGGCCAGTTTCCATGTGCACAGTATATTCTGAATTATTGAAGTAATAAGCATGAGTTGCATAGTTTGATTGCACCACGTGGGTGTTTGATATATGTATTAATTTCATTAGGATAAGCACTGTATGTGTACAGTATGTGTAAAGGTTATTTTAATGGTGGTAAGGCAATCCTCCTTGCATATATTCTGAATTGTTCAATTGATAAGCATAAGTTATATAGTTTGACTGCACCACATGGGTGCTTCTATGTGTATGAAGGAGACAAAAGGCAAAGCTGTCTGTAACAAGTGACTCACCCAAAGTTGAAAGCGTGACAGAGCCAATTACTAGGTACGTTAGAGTAAAATGTCTGGACACACGGACCTTGAAGCCATTTAAGTCATAGGATGAGGGAAAGATAGATTGAGGGAGAGAGTTTGCCTGTTGAGTAGAAGAAATGCTGAGAAAATTGTCTCAATCTTGTTTTAGAGAGTTGGACAGAACAGGGGTGGGAGTGTGTTGAAAGGCGGGCGCCCCCCATTATCCGTAAGGGAAGAGGTATACACTGAAAAAGCTCTGAAGAACACTGATTATTGTAATAGCGGTAGAAGAGTGGAAGAGATGCTACATTGCGGCGTGTAGAGACAGAATTGTAGGGAATTAGTAAGAAGAGGTGAGTTGATGTGACAAAATGCTTTTGATTCTACCCTTTCGAGAAGTGCAGTATGGGTTGAACCTCCCCAGTAGACATGCAAACAATACTCGATAAATGGATGCACGGTGCCCCTACACAGAGAAAGAAACTATGTGCAGGTGTAGAACCCATGGAGACAGTTGAGCACACCTAACTTCTGGGAAACTACTTTCGCAAGAGTGGTAATATGATCTTTCCAAGTTGCTTTCGGTTAAGTGGTAATATGATCTTTCCAAGAAAAGCCAGAAGAAAAAGTAACACTAAAAATACTGAGAGAATATGAAGGGATGATTTGTGTAGGTGACCACGGGATTGGGCCCATACAGGATTGGGCCCACTTAGGTTAGGTTAGGTTCCAATCCCGTGGGCCCAATCCCGTATGGGCCCAATCCCTATGGAACCTTTGTGTATTATATAAGTATAGGGGATAGTTTTTGAGGGGAAGATAAATGGAGGAATTGACTTTTGGGAAGCAATGAAAGTAATAAGGTTCTCTCTGACCTAATCAGAAATAGTTGAAATATCAGAAGATTGGCATGCAATGGCCTCATCGCGTGTGTTTTTGATTTATTGCATGCTGGGTCATCGTGAATAACTAGTTGAATAGTGCAACATAGAGTCATCAGCATATAAGTGAATAGGACTGGAAAAAGGCTACAGTTGAAAAGATCTATCTATCTATCTATCTATTGCCTGACGCCGTGATCCCCGAAGGGGTGGCCACGAACGAAACGCCCCCATGCACCTCTGTCCCCAGTCAGTCGACGCCCCTCCCCCCAACCAGCACAGCCTTCGTTCATGTACTTCCTCACTCCATCTTTCCACCTCTCATTCGATCTACCTCTCCCTCTCTGTCCCTCCACCTCGCTCTCGTACACCCTCTTAGTCATTCTCTCGCTTTCCATACGTTCCATATGGCCGAACCATCTCAAGTTGTTCCTTGTCACACTTTCCAGCACATCTACCTCCACACCACACCTCCTTCTTACTTCCTCATTAGTCTGTCTATCCCTCCATGTAACTCCGCACGCACTCCTTAAGTAATTCATTTCCACTGCTCTCACTCTTGGTCTGAGTCTCTCAACCAACGTCCATGATTTGCTTCCGTAAGTCAGTGTCGGGATTACCACACTGTCATGCAAGGACTTCTTCACTTCCATACTGACCACCCTATTTCTTGTTACTGCTTTTAGCGTTATACAACCCTCTTCCCCTGTTGTACCCTCTCCCGCACTTCTTCATCCATAGTCCCATCTTTACTCAACACACTGCCCAGATACTTAAAAGAGTTGACGATCTCCATAGCCTGACCGTTCAGCTTCACCTCACACTCTGTGACTTCACCCCTTTCGAAGACCATAAGAACATAAGAACATAAGAAAATGGGAGTCTGCAGAAAGCCGATTGGCCTAAGCAAGGCAGATCCCTGTCCCACACAACCACAATTACAAAGCCCAATTATAGGCTCAACACTCTAATACCCTGAGGATCATCTTACCAAAACGGTTAGAGATTAACGCAGGATTACGGGGGTCTGCAGAGCGCTGATTGGCCCAACCCTGCTGATCCCCCTTCACACCCAACCCTTCTCGTCCATATGCTTATCCAATTTTATCTTAAAGCTCCCTACCGTTTTTTAATCCCACTATAGCACTTGGGTAGTCCATTCCACCCATCTACACAAACTCTGTTACCAAACCACTATTTGCCTATATCTTTTCTGAAAACGAAATTTATCTAATTTGAAACCATTTGTACGAGTTCTTTCGCTATCACATGAGCTTTAGTACATTGGCTGTCATGTCCCCTTTGTTAATCCCACTAACCCCACTTGAACACCTCTATCATATCCCCTCTAACTCTGCGTCTCTCTAACGAATGTAAGCCTAATTTCTTCTACCTTTCTTTATACGCGACATTTCCAATTTTATGGATCATTTTTGTCTTTCTACGTTGTACTCTCTCCAATGAATCTATGTCCATTCTGTAATAAGGGACACCAAAATGAACAGCATAATCCATATGGGGGTCTCACTAATGACAAGTAAAGTTTTAAGATAACATCAGCAAGTTCTGTTTACTCACACTCCTTGCGATCAACCCGAGAATCCTGTTTGCCTTGTTTCGCACGCTTATAGACTGTTGTCTAGCTTTCAAATCATTGCTACACCAACACACCTAGATCTTTCTCACAATTCGAGTTTTCTAATTCCACATGAGCTAAGTTTAATATTTAACATTTGTATGCATCTTCCCTATCTTTAATACCTTGCATTTGTCAATGTTAAACTTCATCTGCCAATTTACTGACCATTCGTGTAAGGTATCTAGATCCCTTTGGAGGCACTCTATATCTCTATCTGAATCAATTGTTCTCCCCATCTTGGTAATCGTCTGCAATTTACTTATCCTACTAGTTATACCTAAATCAAGGTCATTTATGTATATAACAAACAACAGAGGACCTAATACAGATCCCTGGGGGGACACCACTTTTTGACTGCTCCCCATTCTGACTTCGTACCATTTATGCCTGACTCTCTCGCTTCCTACCAATTAACCATGACCTAATCCATCCCAACAACGCCCCACCTATTCCATGCGCCTCAACCTTTCTCATCAATCTCTCGTGGGGGACTGCTGTCGAAAGCTTTACTGAAAGTCTAAATATATTATATATCAATGGACTTGTCATTATCTACTGCTTCATATACCTCTGAGAAAAAACTAAGCAAATTAGTAAGGCAAGAACGTCCCTGAGTGAATCCATGCTGAGAAGAATTTATTAAATTAAATGTATCTAAGCACCATGACCTTGCTCTTCCCCGCATTTACCTTCAAATTCCGTTTTTCGCACACTGTTCCAAACTCATTTACCAGACCCTGCAACTCCCATTCATTATCACTCATCAGAACTGTATCATCCGCAAACAGCAGTATAGGTAGCTTCCAATCAATTCCCTCCCTTTTCAGCGATACACCAACATCCACTGCTCTTGATAGTATTTCTTTCATGACTCCATCCATATATACAGTAAACAACCACGGGGACATCACACACCCCTTTTTCAAACCAACATTCAGGTCAAAGAACTCGCTCTGCTCACTCTCCACACGTACTGCCGCCTTTGCACCCTCATACATGCTCTTCACTGCTTTCAGCAACTTGCCCTCTACTCCGTATATTCTAAGTACTTTCCACAAACCTTCTCTATCCACTCTGTCATTGAAAAGATCATTAATGATATTTGGAAGAAAACTGGAAACAGAACCCTCGGGAACACAAGACTTGACAGGTTGAGGAAGTGAGCAATGGCCATCCACAACCACAGCTATGGAACAGCCAAAAAGGAAATTAGAGATAAAGGCAAGAGGAAGGGATAGAAACCGAAGGAGGGTAGTATTCAAATTAGAGATTTGTGCCAGACTCTACTGAAAGGTTTCGATATGTCTAGTTTCACAGAAGTCCCGAAATTAGGATGACCAAGAGTTACTAAGATAAGAAAGAAGATCACCAGTGGAGCAGCCCTTCAGGAAACCATTCTGAGGATTGGTAAGTAGATTATGGGCTGAAATACGTTTAAGAAATGCTTAAATCAAAATAGTTTAACAACCTTTAGATATGCAAGAAAGGAGAGCAATTGGACGATAGTTAGAGGGTTGAGAGCAGTCACCCTTCTTTGGGACAGGTTGCATGAGAGCAACTTCCAGCAGAAAGGAAAGATGTTAAAAGAAAGAAAGAGACGAAAGAATTTGCCTAGGCAGGAAGTCAGAACGGAAGAACAGTTTTTGAGTACAACAGGAGGAACACCATCCGATTAGTATGCCTTCTTAGTATTTAGCCCAGAGAGGCCAAAAAGTACATCCATAGAAGAGATTATGATAATAGGCATAAGTAAGAGAGAGTGGTGGTGGGCTGGATCTGTCAGAGTGAGGGTTGGTGTCCTCTACTTGCCATAGCCAGTTCTGACTTTACCTTTATCATAATTCTTATTTCTAACTTTTTTCCTGAGAGTGGTGAAAGCAGTGGGGCCATAATGGTGTGCCCCATGGTTCCCTAGTGTCTTACTCTCACAGCCCACTGGCACAAGTCGGCCTTTCTCTCTCCGGCGTAGGGATGCGGCGACCCCACCACCCGCCACTTTGGTGGTGTAATCAGCTTCTGGAGCAGTGGACCACTGGTTCCTATCTTCAGAAAATTCCTAGGTTTGGTATGCTTCCAGCCAGGGCCCCACTGGGGTAAATAAAATAGCAAAACATTGGTGGAACTGCCATCCGGGTGAGGGACTGCTCTGGGTCTGCTCCTTCAGTGTTAATGGTCATACGCCACTTAGTGGAGGTGGCACTGTGGAGTGGGTCAGTTGAGGCATGTCTGGGAGCCTGGAGGCTGTTTCTGCCGTGGCCATCTCTTTTGGGGCGCTTCCTCTAGAAGCGGGGCGTCGGATTTGATGATGATGAATGATGTAAGAGAGAAGGGGATGGAGAGGGAGGGAAATTACTAGAATCATCCAAGGTGGAATTTTAGCGAAAGTTTGAGTGAAGAGTTCAGTTTCGTCAGAGGAAGATGTGGTGGTGGTGCCGTAAGAGTGGAAATGAGGAGGGAAAGATGAATAAGTAAAACTGTTGGTGATATTTTTGGCTAGATGCCAGAAAGCTTGGGAAGAGCTGGAGTTGAATAGTTCAGAACATTTATTATTGATAATATATTGACAAGTAGAAGAACAGATTTGGCTTGATTCCGAGCAGAAACATAAAACAATACAAGATTTTTTAGTTTACAGGCGATGGTACGATGGTACCACCGTTTAAATGCTTCCTCCTTACTGTGGACAACAGTAGAACAAGCGTGAGTAAACCAAGATTTATTTGCATTAGACTGAGAGAAAGAAAATGGAGTGCATGCCTCCAAGCTCGAGAAGATTACCTCGGTTATGCATAACCGCTAGCCACACTCCAAGGGTCCCCAGCCATGGAACCAAAAGTTATTCCATGGGAAATCAAAGAAGTGCTGCCAAAGAGCCTTCCAGTTGGCAGCACCAAAGTGCCACAAGCGCCGCTGGCTGGGAGGATCGGATGGCCATACTGAAAAGATAGGACAGGTAACAGAGATAGGATTGTAATTGGAGGAGCACAACAGAGAGAAGAGGGTTATAGCATAAGTAGAAGTATTAGAAGTTAGAATTAAGTCAAGAATGTTGGACCGATCTCCAAGGCGATCAGGAATATAAGTAGGGAGCTGGACTATCAAGAAGCGCTGCACGGGCAGGTGTATAAACTCTGAAGAAGGGTAGAGTCTCACCCTCGCTACTGTTACGAGGTTTATATATATTGTATGTGCAGGTATCATTTAAATGTATAATTGTACCAAACTGTATGACTTCATGGATTCTGCAATGGGTGATGTGAAGGAGACCACGAGTTAGGATTTTTTAATATAGTTTGTTGTTCCCAACCTTTGATTGATTCAGCATCTCTAGTGTTTTGTTAGTAAAGATATCTGGCACCAAGAAATCAGTGTATGAATTTAGTGCCTTCAGTATACTAACATGTGATCAAGTTATAGAGGAAGGTCTGCCCTTAGTTAGTGGGTCCACTGAGTTTGAAGCAATTTAAGTCATAGGATGATGGGAAAATGGATTCAAGGAGAGAGTTCCAGAGTTCCGCTGTTGAATAGAAGAAAGATTGGGAATATTGTTTCACTCGTGGGTTAGATAGTTGCACAGAGTAGAGGTGGGATTGTGTTGCAAGACGGGTGTTACATACTCTACGTAGAAAAGGTGGTATACACAGAGAGAGCTCAGAAGAACATTGATTATTGTAATAGCGTTAGAATAGTGAGAGGGACGTGAGCTGATGAGACGAAAGGTTTCTTTTCTACTTTGTTAAGAAATGCTGTGTGAGATGATCCTCCCCTATAATGTGATAGGGTTGTCTCTGGTGTTAGCGCTTCGCCTGTTATCTGATAGGGTTAATTCCAGATGGATGGGACTCGTTAGCCTTGGTGGGCAACCCATCTAGGGGAATAAACTCTAAGCAAATTACCGATGAGCGACACGCTAATCGGTGCCACTTGCAGGTCGCGAACTCTATAACAGATAACGGATAACAATACTTAATACATGATGGAAATTAAAGGGAGACAAACAAAAATACTACTGGAAGTTAAAGGGAGACAAACATAGATAATGGAAGTTGCTTAGTTGTCACACGGTAGAGAGGTAATGGTAGACATCTTGAGACCGAGACACACAAACAATGCCATCACAACGACCTTCACAGAAACCAACTAGTAGAGGATGGAAGGAAGGAAGGGAGAGACGAAGGAAGGAAGGACGAACAGGAAGAAGGAATGAAGGGGTAGGGAAGAAGGAAGGATGGAAGGGAAGGAGGAAGAGACGAATGAAAGAAGGAAGAGCAGAAATAAGAAGGAAGGGGTAGGATAGAAGGAAGGAAGGGGAGTAAGATACGAAGGAAGGAAGGACGAACAGAAAAAAGAATGAAGGGGTAGGATAGAAGGAAGAATGGAAGGGAAGGAGGAAGAGACGAAGGAAGGAAGGACGAGCAGAAAATAGAACAAAGAGGTAGGATAGAAAGAAGGAAGGGAGGAAGATACGATTGAAAGAAGGATGAACAGGAAGAAGGAATGAAGGGGGAAGGATGGAAGAGAGGAAGGGAGATAGAAAGAAACGAAGGAAGGAAAGCAGAATAGAAAGAGGGAATGAAGGGGTAGAATAGAATGAAGGATGGAAGGGAGGAGAGGAGGAAGAAAGAGACGAAGGAAGGAAATCAGAATAGAAAGAGAGCCTGAAGGGATAATGACAGACTTCCCGACAAACACACAAACAATACAACCACCACGACCTTCCCAGAATTCGGGGAGGGCAACTATTATATCCTGTGCCAGCGGAAGGAAGGAAGAGATGATGGAAACAAGGACAGAAACACGGAGAAAGGAGAGAAGAGAGGGAGGGACTAGGTAGGAAAGAAGGAAGGAGGAATGGAAGGAAAGATTGAAGAGACGGAAGAAAGAAACATAAATGGAAAGAAGGTAGGAAAGGAAAGTAAGGGAGGGAGGATGGAAGATATAGAGGAATGAAGGAAGAAAGAGATGGAGAATAGAAAGAAAAAATAGAGAAACCGGAGGAGAAAAAAAAAGAGGAATGGAATGGAAGACGGGAGGGAGGAAAGAAGGATAGAAAAATGAAGACATATTCTAATTAATTAATTTCACTCAACACCAAAACCCCTCCCAATAAAAGTAATGAAAGCATGTGAACCTCCCGGGATTCGAACCTGGGACACCACATACATATTTTAACCCCTTCTGTATTCTTTTTAATCTTGGTCTTGCTATATTTAGACGACTTTGTACAGTTTAAGAAGAATCGGGGGTAGTAAAAAGGGTTGTGAGAGAGTTCGAAGCCTGTCAATTGTTGAAGGACCTTATTAAACTGAATATAATCGTCTAATAGTAGCCAGAATAAAGTTAAAAGGACGTAACCGGTACAGTAGGGGTTAAGCACTCTATCCATTACACCACCAAGTTAGTTAAAGGTTAAGTACATGACTACGATTCATATCCATTTATCGAATACTGGATAGTAATCTATTCATGTACTCAGAACCAACTGCACACTGAATAGCCTAATGTTTATGTGAAAGGAAAGAACAATTTATGTGGTACGGATTTCAAAGGACCGACCTCACTACGAACTGTTCCTGAACCTTCAAAAATAATCAAATATAATTGATTTTAATCCCGACACCAAACACCTTCCAGTGAAATTAATAAAAAACATGTGATCCTCACGGGATTCGAACCTGTGATACCACATGCAGATTTTAAACACTCTAACCATTACACAACCAAGACTACGATTGATATCCATTTATCGAAAAAATTATAACAATGAAAGGGAGAGTAATAATTATAAACAAAGGGAATATTGGGATAAATGGAAATAAATTAATTAGAAAGGATCAATGATAGGAGAATATGCGATTTTTTCATATCAGGTAAAGGGAATTATACAGAAAATTAATGATAGGTTCGGTTCTCAGTTATATATTGGTTGTGATTCAAGGCCCCGACCCCCATTAGTGGTCCTCTTCACTCCTACAGCGACTGCGCACATTAGTTGTGACACAGCGGCATAGGTACTAAAGTGTTTAAGGGGGGTGCGGTTTATTTATTAGTATATTTATCTATTTATTATTATTGTTATTATTAGTAATATTAGTATTTTTTTGTTTTTCTTGTATTTTGTTTTGGTTTCCTCCGTATATCTCCATCAAGCTTCAAACAAAAACAAATCCTAACCCCCCCCCCCCCCATTCTTGAAATCATTATAAATGTATCGATAGAATCTAATATAATTAAACAACCGAGATCGTATTGAAGAGAGTTAAGATTACAATGCTCTACAGAGCGGTCGCCAAACATTTCCCCATAGGGAATTCCTGTGTAATTGCAAGAGAGAGCTGAAGAATGTATTTTTATTTATTTCACTCCAACACCAAACACCTCCCAAAGAAATTAATGACAACAAGCATGTGATCCACCTGGATTCCAACCTGGGTTACCATATACAGTACAGATGCAGATTAAATATATAGGAATGCAGTTCAAATAATATAGGAATACCCGATGGGCAATACACGGAATTCCCTATGGTGAAATGTTTTGCGACCGCTTTGTATATTTCTAACCTGGCCAAAAGTTCATCTCATACGTAGCAGGTGATATATCGATAACCAATGGAAACACTTGTTGTTTCTTCATCATAATAACGTTACGTGTTCACTGTCAGAACAACACAAGGCGATGCAAAGTTGTGTATTAGCTGAGTAATTAAAAAAGTAAATTATCACCAGCTTAATATAAACAGACTGTGTTTAGGGGGGTCACCGGTTTTTTGTTTATCTTTCCCTCCTTTTCTCTCTTTCCCTGGCTTGTATCCATTCGGCCCCATTTAGCCAACTGTGTTTAGACGTTTATCCCCATCCAGATGTTGATTTCTTCCTGGCGAGCGATAGCGAGCCAATATTGTATGGAGAAATCCGGCTTCGCTGGAGATATTTTTCTATCGAAAAATGTACAAATTTAGCTTGCTGTCAAAACAAAAACAAATGTGCTGGCTCGCTGCCGCTTGCCAGGAAAATATCGACACCTGGATGGGGGTAAACGTCTTAAAACAGTAGGTTGAATAGGGCCGAATGGATACAAGCAAAAGAGAGAGGGAGAGAAAGAGAACAAAAAAGCGAGGTGGGCTCCCTTAAGAATAGCATTGCATTCATATAAATAATGGAAACTAGCATAAAAACCAGGGGATAATATAGCAAGAGTCAATCATGATTAAGGGGGCTGACCTGGTTTTGTTCTCTCCTTTTCTCTCTTTCTCTGGCTTGTATTCATTTGGCCCCATTCAGCCTACTGTTTTAAGACGTTTGTCCCCATCCAGGTGTCAATTTTTTACTAGTGAGCGGTAGCGAGCCAGCATATTTTTTAAAAAATTTTGACAGCAGGCTTAATTTGTACATTCTTCAATAGAAAAATGTCTCCGGCGAGTCCGGATTTCTTCATATAATGCTGGCTCGCTATCGCTCGCCAGGAAGAAATCGACACCTAGATGGAGATAAACGTCTTAACATAGTTTGCTGAATGGGTCCGAATGGATACAAGCCAGATAAAGAGAGAAAATGAGTGAAATAAAAAAAAAGAACGGTCACCCCCCTTAACTATGTGTAGGATTCTCTTCCATTAACTGATAATACCATGGAAGGGAAGATATTAACATATTCAGTACAACAATAAGCCATAACATTACGTCTAATGCCAGTGTCACACAAGAGATTTTTCCGTCAATTTTTAGAGGCAATTGTA
Source organism: Paralithodes platypus (assembly GCA_032716605.1). NCBI lineage: Eukaryota > Metazoa > Arthropoda > Malacostraca > Decapoda > Lithodidae > Paralithodes > Paralithodes platypus. The sequence goes on along the minus strand of CM064544.1, from coordinate 28,059,243 downwards.
GTCTGGCATCTTCAAAATTCAAGTTTCATAATAACTAAACAATCTAACACAATCTACCTTCGAGCTAGTTTCCGATTCCAATGAGAAAGAGCCTAAAAATAATACGAGAAACAACTTGCTCATGAAAAATTGCGGGAAAAATCGTTCGTGTGACACCACCTTCAAGGCCGTGTCTCACACAGTACGGCCACCGCTCGACAGCTGCCGACAGAGGACGACTTGCACTTTTTCGCCGATTGTAATCGAATCACTGGATCACTGCACGATCCTCGCAGGCACACGATTGCTGTACAACAAACCCTCGACAGTCACTCAACACACACACACGTCACACACACGTCACACACGCCGGCAACACGGCCGTTGTAGAATAAATCGCTGACCGGCGACGCTACTCACTCGGCTATCACACGTTCGTCATACATTTAAAGTACGTTAAAAGCACGATAATGCCGTTTTTGGTTGACAACCATACATTTACAGCACAACAGACGCACATACGTTGAACTATAAATACGACCGTTGTAGGCCACACACGATATTGACACGGCAAAGGAACCGCCCTATGTATATATATACTGTATATATATATATATATTTATAAATAACACCCCGTTCTTAACATTAATCATCAATTACAAACCCCAATATACTTGAATAAAACTATAATAATAATATCCTGTAGTTAAGTAGTCGATAGGTGAATGTATACCTATATCATTACACGATCTGGTATACACTGACTTTGATGCAGTATATCATTAGTTTACAAGTGGATGTATTTTAGTAAACTTGTAGATGTTTATGTTAACTATAGGCTACACACACACACACACACGCACGCAGAGAGAGAGAGAGTGAGAGTGAGTGAGTGTGAGAGAACTACTCGCAGACATACAATACAGTATATTGACTAAAATAATACACACACACACACACACAATATATATAAACTAAATAATACACAACCAACCACGCAAACGCACACACACACACACACGCACACACACACGCACACACACACACACACACACACACAATATATATAAACTAAATAATACACAACCAACCACGCAAACGCACACACACACACACACGCACACATACACACAATATATATAAACTAAATAATACACAACCAAACATGCATACGCACACACACACACACACACACAATATATATAAACTAAATAATACACAACCAACCACACAAACGCACACACACAAACACAATATATATATAACACTAAATAATACACAACCAACCACGCAAACGCACACACACACACACAATATATGCATAAGCATTATCTATTATTAAGTGTTTGCGTATCTTCATCCATGTATTTCCACCCTTAACAATAGAACGCCCAGCTCTTCCATATTTCGCCTTCTGTCACACACACACACACACACACACACACCTACACTACCGAGGATTAACCTCCCATTGTAGTACCTGCACCCTCTTTACCTGACCTTACCAAAACAGTTTCTGTATGTATGTATGTTTGTGTGCATACGTGAGCGTTTGTGTATACGGACATGTGCACACTTACTGCATGTTCTTATGTTCCTATATATGTATGTATATGTATGTGCGCACGTACGTGTATATACGTATGTTCTGTATATGAGTAAGTAAATAAATGTGTATATATACTGTATATCACTTACTCTCATGGTTATTTTATGATAATTTGTATTCTGCACATGCATCATTATTGTATTTATTTATTTTGTTTGTAAACTAAGCTTACCATCCTCATATCTGTACATCTCATGTTCATCCACTAAATTGTAAAATGTGTATTTTCAGCTCATGAGGCTGCCATTCTTTAATAAACCGTTTATTATTATTATTATTATTATTATTATATAAACTAAATAATACACAATCAACTACGCAAACGCACACACACACGCACACACACACAATTTATTTATAAACTAAATAATGCACAACCAACCACGCAAACGCACACACACACACAATATATATAAACTAAATAATACACAACCAACTACGCAAACGCACACACACACACACACGCACGCACACACACACATAATAAATATAAACTAAATAATACACAACCAACCACGCAAACGCACACACGCACATGCAAAAACACACACACAATACATATATAAACTAAATAATACACAACCAAACACGCAAACGCACACACGCACAAACACAAACAATATATATATAAACTAAATAATACACAACCAAACACGCAAACGCGCACACACACACACGCACAAACACACACACACACACACACACAAACTACTCACACACATATAATATATAGACTAAAATCATACACAATCAACCATCGATCAGAGGATGACAATGAAGATATCCCAGGATTCACATACGCTCGTTGCACAACATATACACGGGCGTCACACGATACAATTTAACGGTTTTTTAACCGTTTTTTCTGCCGATTATCGGCTAGAATTTAGTGCAGCCACTATTTTTTGGCCGATCACCGCCGACCATTTCCGCGCCACTCGACCACCCCTCGCCTACCACGATACGAGGCGATCTTTTTACACGATCACAGACGATGTCAGACAATCCCGGAAAAATTCAAATATTTTGAAAATATCGGCTGTGGTCGGCGGCTAACGTACTGTGTGAGACGGCCTTAAGCAATAATGAATGCCTCGAGAACACGTCATACATACATACTCATGCAAGCGATCTCTCTCTCTCTCTCTCTCACACACACACACACACACACACACTCACACACACACACCCATAACGATAATAATTACAAAGTGCTACTAATGAAGATCCCTTAGTATACGGATCTCCTACACACACACACACACACACACACACACATAATGATAATAATTACAAAGTGCTACTAATGAAGATCCCTTAGTATACGGATCTCCTACACATTATAACATGAGTGTACGCTAATAGTAACACGCATCAAATATTACAAAGTGCTACTAATGAAGATCCCTTAGTATACGGATCTCCTACACATTATAACATGAGTGTACGCTAATAGTAACACGCATCAAATATTTTACACACACACACACACACACACCCATAACATGAGTGTACGCTAATAGTAACACGCATCAAATATTACAGTCATACCTTTTCTTTCATGAACTAAACATTTAGCATATTACATGAATAACAAAAACGTTCCCCAAAAACACAAATAATTATAATAGTATAATAATATATAAATACATAAAATACATGAATAAATAAACAAATAAATAAATAAATAAAGTAAGAAAACAAAATCATTCCTAAAGGGTCTAGGTGACTATAAAGATATCTGTGTGTGGAGATGGGAGTGATCTATCCTTTGTAAAATATCAAAAACAAAAATTACAGTTTCCGTAAACGATAACAATAAACGATTGTACTCAATTTGAGACAAAATTTTAAAGTCAGATAGAAAATTGAGATTGTTTTAACTCATTTGATTCCTAGAGGGTCTTCCAATGCTGAGTAAAATCGTCTAAAAATACCCAGAATACCCCAGCTATGGAACAGCTGGAAAGGAAATTAGAGATAAAGGCACAGATGGAGGGATAGAAACCGAAGGAGGGTAGTTTGGAAATGAGGGATTTGTGCCAGATTCTATCGAAGGCTTTCGATATGTCTAGCGCAATAGAAAAAGTCTCACCGAAATCCCGAATGGAGGATGTTCAAGAGTTAGTAAGGTAAGAAAGAAGATCACCAGTAGAGTGGCCCTTAAGGAAGCCATACTGGCGGTCTGAGAGTAGGTTATGGGAAGATAAATGCTTAAGAAAAAATGAAGTAAGAATAGTTTAAAAAACCTTAGAGATGCAAGAAATGAGAGCAATTGGATGATAGTTGGAGGGTTGAGAGCTGTCACTCTTCTTTGGGACAGGTTGAATGAGAGCAAATTTCCAGCAAGAAGAGAAGATGTTAGAGGAGAGACAGAGATGGAAGAGTTTGCCTAGGCAGGGAGTCAGCACGGAAGCACAGTTTTTGAGTACAACAGGAGGAACACCATCCGGTCGGTCCGTACGCCTTCTTAGTATTAAGCCCAGAGAGGGTGGAAAGTACATCCTTAGAAGAGATTAGGATATTAGATAAGTATGAGAGAGGAGGGTGGAGAGGGTGGAATAGCACCGGAATCATCCAAAATAGAGTTTTTAGCAAAAGTGTTAGCGAAGAGTTCAGCTTTGTCAGAGGAAGAAGTGACGGTAGTGCCGTCAGAGTGGAAAAGAGGAGGGAAAGACGAAGAAGAAAAATTGTTGGAGAGGTTTTTGGCTAGATGCCAGAAGGCTTGGGAAGAGCCAGAGTTGGATAGTTCTGTGCATTTATTATTGATGAAAGAATGTTTGGCGAGTCGAAGAACAGATTTGGCTTGATTCCGGGCAGAAACATAAGAAGTATGAGATTCTTGAGTTTAAAGGCGACAGTACCATTTGAATGCTTCTTCCTTATTGCGGACAGCAGTAGAACAAGCGTGAGTAAACCAAGATTTTTTTGCATTAGACTGAGAGAAAGAAAATAGAATGTATGCTTCCATACCCAAAAGGATTACATTTGTAATGCGTTCAGCACTCTCTGAGTGTCCCCGGCTATGAAGCAAAAGTCATTCCATGAGAAATCAAAGAAGTACTGCCGAAGAGCCTCCCAGTCGGCAGCGCCAAAGTGCCACAAGCTCCGCCAGTTGGGGGTATCGGGTGGCCATACCGGAGATATAGGACAAGTGACAGAGATAAGTTTATGGTCGGAGGAGCCCAAAGGAGAGAAAATATTTACAATATAAGCAAGAAGGGTTAAAGGTTAGAAACATATCAAGAATGTTGGGCCGATATTTAAAGCGATCCGGAATGGCATTGAATGTCTGGACTAATTTCTTTGGTCCAAAATGTATGCCATTGTGTTCATGCAGCGTCTCCATTTATTCCTCGGCTTGGTTAGGTGTTGCCACTATATGTCGAGAGACAGTGTAGAGTAAGTCGCCTATTTCTAAATTTGTGAACAAAAGTTGTGGCATCCATTCAGGTTTCTTTTGATCCTCCCACTGTTTCTTGAGCGTCGGTGTTTCGATTGAGATTGACTTGATCGGTAGTCTCGAAGGAGCACCGGAATTAGAATAGAGTTTGCCTGGTCGATCATTGATTTCAAAATGGAACTCTTCGAAGATCTCTCTCCATGTTGAGTGGTACTTGAAAAGTAGATAGAATGGAAAAAAAAAACATCTGAGGAAGAGCACTTTATTGACAACGTTTCGCAGATAGCTTCATCAGGTCACTGACCTGATGAAGCTATCTGCGAAATATTGTCAATAAAGTTCTCTTCCTCAGATGGTGTTTTTTATCCAATCTTTCTCCATCTCACCACCAAAGCATTATTGGTCTCTGATCTACGGAGCCATTGTAGGGACTGGTGGTCAGTTAGGATGGACACGTGGATTCCGATCAAGTATGCCCGGAAGTGCTGAAGGGCTCAGATTACCCCTAAACATTCACACTTAGTGTCACGTAATTAACCTCGGTGGGGGTTAAGGTCCGGCTGGCACACGCAATTAGGTATTCTCGTCCTTCTCTGATTTGACTGAGGATGACGCCTATTCCTACTAATGATACATTTGTGTAGAGGCGGAACGGTTAGGTGTAGTCTGGGAATAGAACTGTGGGGGCATTAATTAGATGTTCTTTCAGGGTCTTGAAAGCTTACAGTCTTTCAGTTGTCTATGTAAAACCCTCTTCATTTTTTGTCAGGTCATGTATGGGTTTGGCAATGGTTGCAAAATCTTTCACAAACCTCCTGTAGTAGAACGCAAGTCCTAAGAAGGATTGAACCCCTTCTTCACAGTGGTGAGGGGGGTTATGCTTGATATTGCCATGAGTTTCTGCGGGTCAGGCGCGATTCCTTTGGCGGATATGGTGTGCCCTAGGTAATTTATGGTATCTCTACCCATGGTACATTTTGTGGGGTTTAAATTTAAACCTACCTCTCAAATTCTTTGAAAAACCTGCATAAGTGGAGATAGGTGTTCAGCCCAGGATGTACTGAACACGATTACGTTGTCTAAATATGTCAGACATGTTTCCCATGTTAGCCCTTTTAAAATGGATTCCATCAGTCTGGAAAAGGTGGCTGGCCCATTAAATAATCCGAAAGGTAAAACATTGAATTCAAGTAGTCTGCCTCCACTGGTGGAAAATTCTGTTTGCTGTTGGTGTTCTGCGGCTAAGGGTACTTGCCAATATCCAGCCTGTAGGTCTAAGGTAAAAAACTATTAAGAGCCAAATGAAGAATCTATTTAATCGTCGATCCGTGGCAAGGGAGTGGTGTTTTTTTATAGTGACGTAATTTAAACGATAATAATCAATGCAGAATCTGGTGCTCCCATACTTTTTTCTTGACTAATTCAACAGGGGATGACCACGGGCTAGTGGAAGGTTTTATAAAGCCTGCTTGGAGCATTTCTTGCACCTGTTGGTCTTCTTCGACACGTTGAATGTATTTTTACGTCGAGATGGTTGTTTTAGGGGTGGACCTTTTGTATAAATCAAATTATTTAATACATGGGTGCGTCCGATGTCTTTGGGATATTGGGCAAAGACATCTTGGTATTGTAGGAGTAGATGTAGCAGCTCCTGTTTCTGTGGCTAGGTTAGGTGTTCAGGGATAGTAGGAAGGATAGGTGTGGAGTCTTTTTCTGTTGATGTCTGTTTGTTTGTGCTTGGAGGGGGAACTTCATCAAAATTTTCAAATTCCCCCATCATGAGTCATCTTGGAAGGGTGAGAGGTTTTCCGGACACGTTGGCAATCCAGATGGCCGTGGAGCGTGCCGGAAGTACAGCTGGAGAGAGGGTACACAGGGCGGCATAAGGTTGCTCTACCACCGGGTTGAACATAATTTCTTGGTTGTGGTGGGTATTTATGGCAACCAAAATCTGGTGGTCGACTGGGATAGCTATATTTTTTGGCAAGATTGCTTGGGTAATGACATGCTTCGTCTCCTTTTTGGTCTTATTGGGAAGACATGTTATGTCTAGGATAGGTTGCTCTTTTTTTGTTTTCACCTAAGGATACCTGGCACCCGGCACAGTCAATATGGGTGCCTAGTTTCTCTAGCAAGTCCAACCCTAGATAGCCATCATATCTGGTGCAGATGTAAGCGAAAAGGATAAAAGGGTGATCGATGTGAATGGCAGGATCTGGGGTGGTTACGGAGACTGGTCTTGTTTCTCCTTTTAGATTTAATGCTTCATCGCCTGTGCCTATCATATTTACAGAAGATGGGAGTAAAGGCCCAAACTTGCCTTGATGCCTCTCATAAAACCTGATGTAGACAAAAGAGCGTGCAGCACCTGTGTCGACTAGTAGTCGTACACTTAACCCCATGATTTGCAACTGGGTATGAGGCCAGGGCCCCCACCAACATTATGGTTAATGGGGGGCTCTCTAAAAATCCTTCTGTCCCTCCTGCTCTGTAACTTCTAGCGACTCGAATTGTTCGTTGATCTTGCCTTTGAGTGACTCTTTCTCAACTTGGGCTTCGACAGGCTCCTCGTGTTCAGCTGCCACCATTCTGGTGTTTTTTTGGTACGGCATATCCAATTTACGTCGGTAATGAGGGCTGGGGCTTTCGGGCAGTATTCGCAGCAATTCCTTCCACAGGTAGTTATTCACCTCATCTATACCAGCTCGTGGAAATACCAACGATATCCTGTGCCATATTTGGGCTACCGTGAGGTCGAGATTTCCCTCGTATTTCACGGAAGATAATTGAGTCAAGGGCACAACTGTCCCTAACGAAGGTTGCACTGAATTTATCACTATGGTTTTGAACCGTTCCTACGTGAGTTTAGGTCGCATTAGTCAGGTCACCATTGCCACTGCCTGCCTCAGTGTGTCAACACAATCGCGATTTTTTCGCGGTCCTAATGATGCACTAAATCAAATATGGGCTTTACCATTTCCATATAAGTAGATATCTAGTATAGCTTCGGGATCAGTATATATGTGATCGTTGCTGCTGCTGTCGTTGCGCCATTTTGTTCTATATAACTTGTTTGTGTTCACTGATGGAAATATACCATATCCTTATAACTTTTTTGTGTTTAGAACCAACACTGCTGCCAGTATAATGCTAGGACATTATATATTATTCAGAGGCCTCTCGAAGTCAAGGGGCCTACGAACCAAATCACAGAACTTGAGTTTTTGCTGGTTCCCAATAGGTGGCAGCACGCTCTATCATGGTGTGAAGACCGAATTGGGAATTTCGCCCTTATGTGCACGTGGCATAGGGTTGAGCGTCTCGTGTTTTGACTCGATAAATGTACGGATGAAGTAGGGCAAAGCGGAGGTATATGGGCCTAGCCGCCGCGCGCGGCTGACCAATGGGAGGGCGGCTATTTTCCCGCGTGTTTACGGCGCGGCTCCCGGCCAATCAGAGCCGCCGTCTCGCACCTCTCCACATCAGTCACATGGCGGGAGTCTTTAACTGGTCACGCTCGCTCGCTCCCCCTGTTTTTACCCATATTTCACGGTGTTTGAGGCTGAATAATGAGTGATACTAGTGATTCAGATGTGGGGGAAGGTTCACCGTTGATGCCTAGTAGAAAACGGCACACTGAAACCTGGAAAAGTGTTGTTAAGAAGAGTAAAAGAGATCGTGGTGGCGAGTATGTTTCTCGTAAGGGCACTGTTGTAGGGGCTCGTGTTTTGGGGCCCCCGTGTAGTTGTGCTATGAAGTGCTATGATAAGGTGGGGAGGGATCATGTGCAAACAGTTTTCGATGCTTACTGGGGACTGGGCAGCTACTACCATAATAATTTGTATGCATTTTGTATGTTTTGATAAAACACCATAAAACATGTCGAACGAAAAACACGCATAAAACACGCAATTTTTGGAATATTGCTTTCAAATTTGAACTGCTTCTTAGTGTTATTAAGTACTCTGAAATTATCATGTTTGAATTTAAATTGAACAATAAACACACATACAGAAAAAACACACCCCTTGGTGTTTTATGGTGTTTTATTATTATTTTCAGATTTTCAGAAAAAAACACCAACATAATTTGTATTTGTCAGGTCGAGAGCTTTCCATTGATGTATAATATTGTCATAGGAGTATAATTTTGGAGTGCAGTACCTTTCTTAGACTTAAACCCCTTATTACTCGAAACTGTGATTTGGTTCGTAGGCCCCTTGACTCCGTGAGGCCTCTTTTTATTATTTTTATTATTATCTGGTCTTTGTGGGTCTCACTCAACAGGAAGAATTACAAGTAAGTGGTATATGACTACGACTAAACACAAGGATCCGAGTTATACAAATAGTGGAAAACAGCATTATATTAAATTTTATGGGTGAGAATAACACAATAAAAACTCATGCAGTATCAATACACAATAGTACACAAGTTACAAAACAAAACAGTCGTGAGGTATATTTGGAGCCTACACGTGGACTGAAGAAAAGCCTGGTTGGTTTACTTGAACGCGTGGCGAGCAGTATTTTATGGCATGATGAAATGAATTCAACATGTGTACTCTTAGTTTCCCTATACCATAATACGCTTACAGTTATTTAGTGAATATTAACTCAGAATGTGTGTCAAAGCATGGGGTGTGTCAAAGCATGATATGGTTGAAGCAAAAGAATTAGCAAATGATAGGAATGAATGGGGGAAGTTTGTTAGGGAGAGTACATGAAGGTCTCTGGACCCTTTCATAATAGACGAACCTGGAAGGCCTTTATCCCAAGTGTTGATGTGAAGAGACCTTGTCCGGAAGTATAACATATGAAATGAAGCCATTAATTCTGGGAGCTGATTTTTTATTTTCTATGTGGATGAGTGAGACAAAAGGCAAAAATGTCTGTGATGAGTGCCTCCCCCAGAGTTGACAGAGTGACAGGACCAAAATCAAGGAATATTTGAGCCAAAACGCCTGGACACATAGAGTTTGAAGCAATTTAAGTCATAGGATGAGAGAAAAGGGGATTCGGGGAGAGAGTTCCAGAGCTCAGCTGTTGAATAGAAGAAAGACTGGGAATATAATTTCACTCTTGGGTTGGAGAGTTGCACAGAGTAGGGATGGGATTGTGTTGCAAGACTGGTGATGAGTGATTGATGCTTCTGAATGCTTGTGTGCTTGCTTTTTGTGGAAGAACTGTTTTATGTGTTCTTCTCCTGTCACCTCTTTTTCCTTTCTTGTGTCTCTTGCTGATTCTCCCTCCCCTTTGTGGGAGAAAGGGCTAGCTACTGACTGACTGACTGACTGAACTCTGAATGATTACTACTAAGGAAAATTGTAATTTACATATTAGATAAACTTACTACTTTTCATGGATATCAGTCTCGACTTTGACTATAGTCTATGTTCTAGCACGGTCTGTCCTTATAAACATAGTTTTCTTTCACAGGAATAATTATCATGAATGAGCATAGATATACTGTATGTTTCACGGGTGTTGGAATGGTGAAGTTAACTAATTATATTATACTCTCTACGACATCAGCATGGAAAGGGTCTGATCGTGGTACGTATAGCATACTAATATAATTAGGCAAGGATACGGGATGTGTTGTGTTACCTGAAGGCTTTTATGCACATTAGCTAAATAGGGACACTTATTCAAACACGACATATTTTCTTGGTGTTGAGGGCGGTTAAACAGAACTTCTTGTATCTAGGAGAGTTGGGGTGGTATCACGGACGGGCTTCTTGCTGTGCATAGGAACCTGGTATTTTTTTTCTTCTCTGTCCTTAGACTTGAAGGTGAAAGGTATCGAAACGTAATACCAAGGAGGTCTCGGACCGCCCCAAACAGCAGGCACTGTAGAGGTGATACTCAGGAGTGTGAAGTTACACTGGTTGGTTGCACAAGTCACTATTCTAGCATTGAGCATAAAATTTATCCTAGCAAAAGCCTTAGGAGGAGACCTAGTTTCGGACATAGGCTTGGATCCAGTCGAGTGACTTGGAGGACGAGTTTCGAGCCTCGTGTGGGAGAACGGACTTCTCTCATTTTTCCTGCCATAGTCACGACTCTTACTGGTAGGTCGGAATCTTCTCCTCCTAGAGCAGCAAGGGCATGGATGGTTTCCCTTTATCTTTGTTGGGGTCTGACCAGAACCCTCCGAGCAGGAATGCTCCCTAGGGAAATCTCGTGGGTGGTTCATAAGTCCTTTTACATTCTCGCTCTTGTTGGTGGTGTTATTACTTGTGGTGGCTGCTGTTGTTATGGTAGTTATATGGGTTGCTTCAGTTGCAGCTAATTTAACCCGTACAATCCCAGCAACGGCTGCCAGCCGTCAGTAGATAAATCACTCCCCAGTCCCAGCGACGGCTGCAAGCCGTCAGTAATATATTGTCCTTGTAACTGCCAGTACCAGGCAGTAGTGGCACCATGACTTGTAAACACTGTTCTAAGAAATTGGCAACACTTCTTAGGTTGGCTGCAAGCTTCCACAGGCTGTCTGGGTCAGTGTTTCATTAACTTTTGAGGTGGGAGGTTGTTATATCTTGCCTCTGGAGCCATTTTGGCTACATTACTTGGTACTGGGGGGTACATTTATGGTAGTACATTATGGTACAGTAATGCCCAGTAACACTGGGCATTACAAGTGGCTTAGGGCCAATTTCAAAATTAATGCTAATGGTAGTTGAGTATTATAGATATTATATACAAAGTGACATATATAACAAGAATAAATGAATATTGACAGAATAAATGGATATCAATTATATACAGTACTTATGTACAGTATATGGTGTCGCCAAGCCAGCAAGTTACAATGTCTGATGAAAAGGAGCGAGGCAATGGGTGAATACAATATGAAGTCAGGAAGACAGGTGTTGTTGGATGCAAAAGTGACAAAGTGTAAATATAGGCTTATACTGAAAGATTGAGCTGTTTAGGAGTACTAACTTATATAAGTGTTAAATGTGATAGACAATGTGTATTGTTTTTTGCTGCCTCTTGGTGGTTCTAGGTAGTGTCTCTGAAAGACAGAAACAGAAAGTAGCTAATCCTTGCGCCGACCCGGGATGTTCTTTCAAGGTGTCTGATGTAGGGGTGATGGTTTTCCACGGGCCTCTGGGTTGACAGGGGCCTTCTACATTCTGTCCTCGGGTGCTAATGCTTTTGGTGCGGTGTGGGTGAGGATGACGTATTGAGTTTGTGGGAAGCTTTATCTCTCTCGCTTTGACTTCATTAGTTTTACTGGGCCTGTGTTGCTTAATTTAAGTGCCCTGGGTTGAGAGAATGGGTTGAGATACTCAAACTTGGTACTGGAATCTCCAGGTATGCCGGAATATCCAGACTTGATGTTGGAATATTCAAACTGTGGTGTGTTGGAATGCCCAGACTATGTGTTGGAATGCCCAAACTGATTTTGACCAGATTTCCTAGAGTGGCCGGAGTGTCCAGGTTGGGTAGTACCGGATTATCCATGTGGCACGGAGGTTCTTACGGTAATCCTTGCAAGTTCCTCAGGAAGGAGAGCTTGGCCGTTTTCCGGTGAACTGTCCTCCTCTGGGTCCCCAAAAACTTCCAAAAAGGATATCAATTTGTGTCCTCTTCTTCCTGACGGCTCAACTACAGGCAGAAAGGTCTTTCACTAGCCCTTCAGGTAGACTGGATTTATACCCATTCTCCCCGGGCATCAAAGTAAGCTGCAATATGAAAGGAAAAGGGCAGGTAAGGTGCTTGGTCGATTCCCTTGGGATCTAGGGGGCGTGGTTTATTTTTCCTGGGCTTGTGGAGTCATGGCTAGGAACAGTGCTTTATCTTTCCTTGTCTCCAAAGAGCATGGTACTTGTATGGGGGATTTAATAACAGCAATTCGTGGCATTATTTTATGAGATTCTGGTATAACAAGCACTTCAATAAACCCTATATTACACCAGATATCCAAGCCATAATAACTTAAAAGCATAAGCTTCAAAGAAAACATGCTAAATATCCTACAGATTTTAGAGAATCTTTTCGACAACTTCGTAATCAAGTAACATTAAGAATACGAAATGCAAAAGCACAATATTATAAGAATAAACTTGAAGAATGTTCAGCATATAGCAGGACAACTTGGCAAATTACCACTGTTCTCAAGAAACACAAAACACCTCTCCGCGAAATCCTTCCACCCAGAAACCCCTCACATTAATCCCATCTAGGGCCATTGACCACCCTACTGCTGTTGATCAAATACATTTTCAGGATGAAAGTATGATGCAACAAGCCCTAAGGATGAATTGACTAGTGTGAGGCCCCTAAGGATGAATTAACTAGTGTGAGGCCCCTAAGGAAGAACTAACTAGTGTGAGGCCTCTAAGGATGAATTTATAGAGTGAGGCCCCTAAGGGAGAATTAATAGTTCATAGCATAATTGTACTCAAAGAGTTACTCATGGCAGCTTTAATCCCATTAGCTATGAAACGTCTCTCTAATCTGAAGAAAATTGTCCAATGTGATAAAGTATATGATAAAAAAGAAATAATCCGTATTGAGAAGCGTGAGTAACAGTATGCAGTTCTAACTAATAAACACTGATTCTGCAGGTAGTATAGTTATGATAGTCCACGTGCTGTCCTTAACACCTTCAGAATACGATAACGCTTTTCATTCATTTATTCTGTCTACCATTAGACGATTTTATTTTGCTTAAGAAACAGTTGTGGAAGTCAGAGAGATAACTGAGAGATATTACTCCTTTGATTCAGAGAAGGCCTTTCAAAGCTTAGGAAAATAGTACAATGCTAAGTAAAATAAAATGAGGGAGTGTCCTATAGTCCATTCGCTGTAAGTAGGCGAAAAATCATTACCTCTAACTGTTATGCCCTGTTTTTCTACAGGTTTAACTTGGGTAATGTGAGTTCTAATTGACTGGGTATATAAGGCTGCATGCACAATACAAGATATGAGGAATAGAGAACACAAAGAAACACATGGTAGCAAGTTACACGATCACGTTTATTTATATACCACTGCAGAATACTTGTGTAAGACAATATAATAGAATCGAACAACACTAGCATAAGTGGATCTGGATGGAGCCTAGTCTCCCACTTCCAACGTTCAGGTATTAATCTTCTGATCACTGGCTTTGATTTAACAGGTTTATATACCGAAGGCCATCAATGTTACTTATAGAATCATATTCACTGTTAGATTTCTTACTGGTGGCTCTGGTGCACAAGTAGTAGTTCACAGACTAGATTAGACACGCGTATTTTAGAGCACGGAAATTCTAGTAACCTCAGGGGGTACTGATCTAAGTTTTCTATTCTTGTCTCAGAAATACATAGAACGCAAATCAGTGGGCGAACCTTCAGATATTACTAGGGTTTCCTTCTAGGTAATAATATCTGGGCATATGGTTAATTACGAGAGTTAGTATCGCCTGTTAAATAATGAACACTGATACGCTTAGCACTTCCTAATTGAATGGTTATATGAATTATACTGGAGCAAAGAGATAGCCACTTCGTAGAAATATTAATTAGTGAATCTCTAAACAGCACAGTAATATGTAGTACTGCTAAAGGGAATCTTAGGTAGCATCTGATGGGTCTGGTCCTGGTTATCTTGCGTCCATGATGTTGGGGGCTAACGACTGGTTCCGCGGCCGTCCAGGGGGCCCATATGTGTGAAGTTCTTAAATACGTGGGCAGGTCCTTCTATCCAAATCTGCCACAGAGTCTGCCGGCTCTGGGATCTCACTCCGGAACAACACAAGGGTAGAGCTAGAAGTTAACTGCAGGGTAGTGACCCCTGGTTGGTGTTTAGCTTTCAACTGATTTGACTGGGGGCGGGAGCTAGATTTATAGGCTCGGTTCTGGGCCCTGTAGACAGTAGGGATCTCGAGTCTTATGGACTTATTTGAGCTCTCAATAGATATGGGGACTAGGTAAGATGGTATTTACTGTTGTGGCACATGGCTATAGGAAGCCTTTATATTTTCATATAACTGAGCCTTAGTAAGAGGTACTATTTTGGCTATACTGGAAGTATTTAGGGGAGAGAGACTGGATCTACTTTGCGAGGAGGATGGGGACAGCTGTGATAGGAGCGTCTCTCTAGATTGTTCAATCTTCATTCTATGGTATAGCTGAGGTGCTAATTTAGTGATCAGAGCATGCAAGAAAGGTAAATGGTTTATTGTGAGTTAATAGAGGTTAGTAAAGGTGTTAGTCATGCATGGTTAGTTCATTGATAGGAAGAATTCCTGTGCTACCTGGCAATGACTCGGAAGTCAAAACAGGGGCCAGGTATACCTCCGCGGGGGTGGGGGCCTCCCTCCTCGGGTGGGCAAAAAGGGGGAGCTGGGCGCCCTCTCTCTGTGATAGTCGTCCGGCGGCTGTGGCTAGGGGCTTGCCATATCACCAGTGTTTGTAATAACCCTCTGTGTATGAGACAGATGTGGGTGTCCTTAATACCAAAACCGAAGGTGCCTTAGCTAGCTGGTTTTACTCGGCTGGTTGTTAATTGTAGGGTTTGCTGGATGTGGTGGAGACTGGGTTGCTAACTCTGCCACATTTATCTGGAAGTATGGCAATAGAAGTTAGTTACTGGCGGGGCGGCTAGCCTCGCACCGACGACCATTGGGTGCAGGGTTGTGAATGTGTTGTAAGAGAATAGATGGCATGCAAGGGGCTAGTAAAGTTCTAATGTTGTTCTGGCCTACTAAGTGAAGGTAGGCTGGATAGGAGTATATATATAAAAGGTTGGAGAGCGTTAGCAACGGACAATTCAAGGATCTTCAAGAGGTATGAGAGAGAGGCTAGGTCGGACAAGAGTCGAGAAGCGCGGGTGTCTTAATGAGAGGGGGGGGGGAGAGTTCAAGGGCTACAGGGAAATTTTGCCCCTAAGGTCCCTGGGCGTGGGGGTGGCATTAGGCTACAATTGATATGGAAGTTTGAAAAGGCAGTAGAATACGTTAGCCAAATGCTACCGGGGAATGCAACTATGGGGTGGTATATGAGTCTGGAAAAGATAGAGTTATGTGATCAGTCCGAGGGGTTATGGATACTATTAGTTGGCCCTGGGAAGTGCGTTTTCTATTAAATATAAATATACCAACAACAGCGGCAGTTCGTAGGGGTACTTAGTTATTGTTTCGGCGTACTTATGACAGATACTGGTAACCAGGTTATCTTATACAATCTCTGGTTGGGGTAAGAGGTGTATGACACGAAGTAAATTGGCGTAGTGTGGACTGTGGATACGAAGGAGGCAAGGGGAAGACGTATGACAATTGTGGGAAAGTAAATGGAAAAAGGTGAACACAATGGCGGATAAAAATACTTAACCTAAGGATTGAATACATAGATTTATGGGGCGATGGGTCTTCAGAAGCTTAGTCTGGCAAGACAAGATGTTAGGGAATGTTAATATTAATACTTAAACTAAGGATTGCATACATCGATGAACGATGACATTATAGTCGTCGTCCTAATAAGGTGATGAAACCTGGTTGATCTGTACTTGGCACAATACAACACAAGGACAGTGCCGCTATGTCGTATCAATGCTGGTGGCAGTTAATATTATAGACTTAGTTACTAAAGGAACAATGCAAGGGGCGACTGAGCACGGGTTACATATATCTATACTCGTCATGGGAAATGATATACGAGGTCTAGGGACAAGCGTGGGTGTTTTAACTTCTAAGATATATAACATCTACTTCTCGGATGTAAGAACATACATAGATATAATTATGGCTGTCTGATGTGTTGGCATTGGCTCAACGTCGGGACAGGGCATGGGTGTTTTTAATATGAATGTATATTCCTGTTCATCATCTTTGTAGTTAGGAGTGTAGGACACGAGGGGGTTAGTGTACGTGAGGTGTGGAAAATGGTCAGTTTAGAAAAGGTAAATGGGTGCAGCCTGGAGCTGCTTAGCCCTGCGGGCTTGGACCTGTCTGAAATGGCTGGCTCGGTCAGCTGGTCCTTTCGTTCTGTGGACCTTTCCTTTGGGTGTTTCTGTGTGGTGTTGGCTCGTGGCTTCTGGTGGGCTTCTCGTTCTGGGGCATTTTACTAACCTCTGTAACTACAAAACGACTAGAGTAATCGAGCTAATTTTTCTACCATTTGCGAAGAGTCAGTCAAGGAATATATGTGGAAATTTACAGCCGATTTGCTCTAGCCCTTTTTTAGTTACAGAGGCTAGAGGTCATGATTTATCGCCTACTTACAGCGAATAGACTATAGTATACTAAAAGGGATAAATATCAACCAATATCTTGGAAAAGGATTACAAACTGTCCTCTGAAAATAGTTATGCAAAGCACATTCCTCCTAAGTTATAATGAACAAGACAGAAAACTGTCAGGAAAACATTAGAATTACTCACTCAACTCCCAGAATGTCCTTCACGTAGAATTAGGTCATCAGTTCCTGTAATCTGTTCAGGTACGGTGTCGACACGTCTGGATAACATTAGACAATAATGTTAGCATAAGAAGTACCTATGGGTTTAAAATATTTACAATCTATTTCATCTATTAATTTAAGTTATAAAACAATTTTCCTTAAGCTGAGTGCAATCATCAGGAAGTAGGTAAAATAAAACATAAATTGTCCTGATATGATTTAAAGGGTTGTTATGTCCATCTACGCAGCATTATGGTTATCCATGGTAGCTTCCAAACGGTCCACGACATCCTATATAATCAAAGTCACTCGTCCCGCACGATGGTCACAGACAAAACACAAACAAACAGCGCCCTCAATTGTTGTTTATAATTCACCAAACTTGGAGGCACATTACCTCTTCTTTCGGTAATTGTGTACGGTAGTTTTAGTCTATAAGATTAACTTTTAAGTTAATACTTCGTAAGAATTCAGGTGCCTAAGTTAATATACCAGCAGTATGCTCGATTGCTTTTCACATGGCAGAAATATTAGTCCTTAACACCTGATAAAAAAAAACTAAAGTAAAATGATTCGCATCATATTATTGGCAAGTTTTCATAAATCGCAGTATATTTAGCTAACTAAGACAATTTCCTACCAGCTAAGAAATAACAAGATTCGCTCACCAGTAACAATGAAAATGTGCCTCAATGGTGCTAAGAAGAAATTATAAAGATCTAAAATTGACGGAAAAGTCATCGTGTGACAACTCATTCATTTTCGCATTGCTTCGGAGAAATCGGCTTTGAGATAAATTTTCGGAGTATGACAGAGCTAGGCCACAAGAGCAGGAAGGGCTATGGGAAGGAACAGATACGTCATATTCTGGACCATTTCTTCATATGTCACGTCGGCCCTTTGTCCTGTGGTCCTAGTCCGTGTCCCCGAGGGTATATGAGCCAGGTTTTGAAGTAGGCTGTTAGTGTGTTCCTTCTGCTGACGTTAGCAGGTAAGCTTAGTCTACCCGGACAACTCAACCAGTAGTCCATTTATGCCAGTAGACATTAAGGGGGTCACCGTTTGTTTTATATCTTTCTCTCCTTTTCTCTCTTTCCCTGGCTTGTATCCATGCGGCCCCATTCATCCAATTGTTTTAAGACGTGTAGCCCCATCCAGGTGTTGATTTCTTCCTGGCGAGCGATAGCGAGCCAGCATTGTATGGAGAAATCCGGCTTTACCGGAGACATTTTTCTATCGAAAAATGTACAAATTTAGCTTGCTGTCAAAACAAAAAATATATATATTCTGGCTCGCTACTACTCGCCAGGAAAATGTGACACCTGGATGGGGGTAAGCGCCTTAAAACAGTAGGCTGAATGGGGCCGAATGGATACAAGCCAAAGAGAGAGGGAGAAAAAGAGAAGAAAAGCGAGGTGGGCTCCCCTAACCAGTGCCTTTCCAACCTGGGTCAACTTAGTCCTACCATAACTCCACTAAGTAATTGTTGACAGTAGTCTTTGGGTTGGCACTGGTTGTAATATACGGGTTGAAATGATACACTGGTTGAGTTGTCTGGTCACCTACTGTATTCTTCGTGGTAAATAATGACTTTATTATTATACAACTATTGGACAAGTCGCATGAAATGAAGCCTTATTTGCTTTCCGGCTTTAGTTTTATAAGTATACAATACATTACATTAATTTTCTAAGTCATTAAAATGCACTGTTATTATATGATATACAGTAGATCATGAACATACTATGCTTTAATATTATTACATTCGAACACAAGAATACGGAATCTGCAAGATACCAAACCATAAGCGAGGCTTGTTAAATCTTTGATAACGAGAAAATAGAATACGTTAACATCGAACAAAAATGTGTAATGTCATCTGTTAATTTAAGGATGGTGTGAGAGGAGGAAGCTAATCATAATATGTTACCGAAATGTATTCGATTCAATGTAGGTATGAAATGAAATACTAACCAAATGTTATACATTTTTTTTTTTTTTTTTTTTTTAACCTAAACATAGACAATCTCTGTCAAACCTCGTTGGCGGAGATAGATATACCATATATGAAAGGATGACATTAACATAAATTAAAATACAGCGGGGAAAATAATGACAAATGCAGCTTTATACGTAAATATAGGAATAAACAAATTAATGGGCAGATCAAAATCGCACACACATACACATACACACACACGCTAATACACGGGAGACAGATGAATACAAATACACACACGAGGGATACGAACACACACACACACACACACACACACACAATCAAATATATTATTCCCAAATCCTCCTCATACGCGAAAACCATGCCTAAATAACTTTTCCCGGACAGATCCCAGCAAGTGACCATGATGTTCGGGCGTTCGGGCGTGATAGTGTTGGTGATGATGGCTTGGTTAGGGTACACAGCCGCCCACGAGTTGTTTGCTGGAGCCTGCCCTGAGGTTCCCGCCCGTCAGGAGTTGGATATGGAGAAGGTGAGAAGGACGGACACTGTAAACAATCAACACTTAATTAAGGGGGAGATAGTCGCTTTTTCCGGACTTTTTCTCCCTCGTGTTTTACCCCAATTATAGTGTTCAGATTTTGAGACGTTCGTACCATTAGTTTGGCGATGTTAACACCTTTTGTATCATTGCGTTGTCAATTTCAAGACTTTTCGTGCCGTTTAGGTGTCGTTTTTTTCCTGGCAAGCGACAGCGAGCCTGTAATTTTAAGAGGAACCGGGCTTAGGCCACAACATTTTTCTACCGAAAAATGTACACATTTATCTTGAAAGGGGGTCTAGGAGGTGTTTTTCTAAGGTTGATGAAGGTCTAGCGAGGAAGTATAATATAAATAAATAGATGAACTAGAAAAAAAAAAAAAAAAAAAAAAACTAGCCCCTTAACTCTCCCAAGATACGAGGACAACTTTCATCCTTTTATTCTGGCATTTAGTAGACGATTTTTTCAGATTAGGAAGGAATTGTGGGAGTCAAAGAGTTACTAGAGATCAATGTTATCCTTTTGATTCCCCGAGGACCTTCCATAGCTGAATAAAATCGTCTAATGTCACCCTATATACTGTACAGTGAAAATGCTCTCTCGAATGCTGAAGGATTAATTACTCTTTTCCAGTATTTGATGACGTATTATTACATTGAATTCTGGTTATCATTAGACGATTTTATGCAACTTAGGAAGGATCTCATCAAACAAAATAATAAAATAGAATTAAATCGAAAAATACAAAATATAAATAGGAAAAGTTGGGATAGGGGCTGAGCATATAGATAGATATAGATAGATAGCATAGGAAGGATCTCTATAAACCAAAGGGATAAAGTCTATCTCAATTAAGGGGACATGGGCCGGTTTTCAGGACCACTTTCTCCCTCATGTTTAGCCCCATTATTTTTCAGATGTTAAGATGTTTACCCCATTAGTTAGTCGATTTAAGACCTTTCGCCCCATTTCTCGTCAATATTTAGACCTTTCGTGCTATTTAGGTGTCGATTTTTTCCCTGGCGAACGATAGTGAGCCTGTAATGTTGGAAGAAACGGCCTTCGGCCAGGACATTTTTCTACCGAAAAATGTACAAATTAATCTAGAAGGGGGATCTAATAGACGGTTTTTTAAATTTGATGGAGGTCTAGGGAGGAAACTAGAAAAATAATAAATACATGCAAAACTCGCCCAAAAAGTGAACCATCCTCCCTTAACTCACTAGCTCCCACAAGATATTCCTAACCTGAATAATATCTGCTAACAATATCCAGAATATACTATCACAACGCGTCATAATCCTCAGAGGGTTAATTGTAACAAAAATGGTACACATGGATATGGTTGATCGTTTATGTGTGCCATTGTTGAGCACATAAACATTTATTTTGTGTACAATTAAGGGAGCCCACCTCGCTTGTTTTTCTCTTTCTCTCCCTCTCTCTTTGGCTTGTATCCATTCGGCCCCATTCAGCCTACTGTTTTAAGACGTTTATCCCCATCCAAGTGTCAATATATTCCTGGCGAGCGGTAGCTAGCCAGCATATGTATATTTTTGTTTTGACAGCAAGCTAAATTTGTACTACATTTTTCGACAGAAAAATGTCTCCGGCGAAGAAGGGTTTTCCATACAATACTGGCTCGCTATTGCTCGCCAGGAAGAAATCGACACCTGGATGGGGATAAACGTCTTAAAACAGTTGGCTGAATGGGGCCGAATGGATACAAGCCAGGGAAGGAGAAAAAGGAGAGAAAGATAAAAACAAAACGGTGACCCCCCTTAACAGCGTTCTATGTTTACAGTGTGGTGGTCTTGTTACTGGGTTGGTCAGTATGGGAACAGTCGCGGTTATACACATACTTTCGAAGCTGTCTCGGGTTAAATTGAATCTTCTTAGTTAGTTAAAATAGGACTTTAGAGGCTATCAACCCTATTGGATTATTAAGCCAGCACACTGTAAGTCAAGAATACCGTCAGGACTGGAGCCTCTTTTCGAAAACTCCAATCCCTTGAATCTTCTGTTAAATTCTCAACCATATTTGTATTTCAGAAGTTCCTTTCACTTTTGCGAGGCTTCAACATGTATGACAAGTGATGTCCGCGACTGTACCTGGGTTCAAATCCCGATGGGTCAAGGGACGATATTGTTAAGATATACCGTAATGTGTGTTGTACAGTCCAGGTTAATAAGTGTTGTCATATATTTCACAAAGTTTCGAACACTGACTAATACTCTGAGGGATAAGCACTTTTCCCAGTAACTATAAAGATACCAATAACACTTGTTGAGCGAATACCACTGGAATCTATGACAACACTTAAAGGTGGGGGCTCATGGGTTGAGATAAACATGGAATGATAATCGCCAAGCTGTACATAATTATCTTGCAAAATGCAATGGCACTGAAATAATTATTAACAATGGTATAAAGGATTTTGTGGATCGTTTATACCAGGCCTGTGACGTCATAGTGACGTCACACCAGTATCCTTATCCTAGACTGGATGGTGGACTTACACTCTTGTGACGTCACAGGCCCGGTATAGACGATCCACAAAATCCTTTATACCATTGTTAATAATTATTTCAGTGCCTTTGCATATTGCAAGATAATTATGTACAGCTTGGCGATTATCATTCCATGTTTATCTCAACCCATGAGCCCCCACCTTTAATACCCCCGATTGTACACATTATGTATATTACCACAAAGCCCATCGACATGATATAAACATGTAAAATAATAATATTTATTTTTGTTCTACCGAAAAATATACAAAATGTGTTTGAAGCGGGTTTGGAGGGGTAATTTTTAACTTGAAAGAAGTGTTAGAGGGCAAACTAGAACATTAGTGCTCCAAAATTACATAACCAATTATTAGCCTCCTTAATAATTAATAAATCCCACCACAATAACCTCCCCAAAAACCGTCGGATCAGCAAGTGTTAAAGGTGGGGGCGCATGGGTTGAGTTAAACATGGATAATCGCCAAGCTGTACATAATTATCTTGTAAAATGCAATGGCACTGAAATAATTATTAACAATGGTATAAAGGATTTTGTGGATCGTCTATACCGGGCCTGTGACGTCACAAGAGTGTAAGTCCACCATCCAGTTCAGGATGAGGATACTGGTGTGACGTCACTATGACGTCACAGGCCTGGTATAGACGATCCGCAAAATCCTTTATACCATTGTTAATGATTATTTCAGTGACATTGCATTTTCCAGGATAATTATATGCAGGTTGGTGATTATTTTGCCATGTTTACCTCAACCCATGCGCCCCCACCTTTAAGGGAGGCCACCTCGATGTATTCTCTTTCTCTCCCTCTCTCTTTGGCTTGTATCCATTCGGCCCCATTCAGCCTACTGTTTTAAGATGTTTATCCCCATCCAGGTGTTAATATTTTCCTGGCGAGTGGTAGTGAGCCAGCATATATATATTTTTGCTTTGACAGCAAGCTAAATTTGTACATTTTTCTATCGAAAAATTTCTCCGGCGAAGCCAGATTTCTCCATACAATGTTGGCTCGCTTTCGCTCGCCAGAAAGAAATCGACACCAGGATGGGGATAAACGTCTTAAAACAGTTGGCTGAATGGGGCCGAATGGATACAAGCCAGAGAAAGAGAGAAAAGGAGAGAAAGATAAACAAAAAAGCCGGTTACACTAACCACCAAAGATCATTCTCTAACCAACACATTGACCACGTTAAACAGATGACGGGCGACACCATCCAACAAATTATACTGGAGGACCAATATACGCATTACTGCTGTACACTCGCGCTAATAAGTGATATCTCGGCACCAAGTAAATTTTGATCAATAATTGGTATCAGCAATAGCTAAGCTTCATTTCTTCACA
The DNA here is from genome assembly GCA_032716605.1 of Paralithodes platypus. Taxonomy (NCBI): domain Eukaryota; kingdom Metazoa; phylum Arthropoda; class Malacostraca; order Decapoda; family Lithodidae; genus Paralithodes; species Paralithodes platypus. Next base: position 28,035,481 of record CM064544.1, on the reverse strand, counting down.
TCGAGTGAAATCTACAAACATGTTCCTACACTTACCCACCCTATTCAACATCTGACAGACGTTAATACAGCACAGAACAAGCCAAACGTAATGACAGATGGGACATGACTTATTAGCGCGACCATACACACAATATTGCAGCCATGTCATCCAAGCGTTAGTGAATGTCTCGGGAAGAACTGGCACGGTTAAAAAATATAATATAAATATTTTGGTTTGTATTGCTATTATTATTATTATTATTATTATTATTATTATTATTATTATTATTATTATTATTATTATTATTATTATTATTATTATTATTATTATTATTATTATTATTATTATTATTATTATTATTATTATTTTATTATTATTATTATTATTATTATTATTATTATTATTATTATTATTATTATTATTATTATTATTATTATTATTATTATTATTATTATTATTATTATTATTATTATTATTATTATTATTATTAGTATTATTATTATTATTATTATTCTTATTCTTATTCTTATTCTTATTCTTATTCTTCTTATTCTTATTCTTATTCTTATTCTTATTCTTATTCTTATTCTTATTCTTATTCTTATTCTTACAGTTCGCGGGTATGTGGTACGTAGTTGAATCCTTCGACCATGATGAATGGTGCACCACCTGGACTATCAGTAAGAGTACAGAGAAGGGAACATGGACCATAAAGGAGAGCAAGGGGGCGGGATTCCTGTATAATACTGGACTCACCAACACCAAGCTTACCTCCGCCACCCTCACACCAGAACCAGGGCACCAGGCCAAGATGAATATTAACTGGAAGCAGAGTCAGTATAACCCATTACACACATTAACTGGAAGCAGAGTCAGTATAACCCATTACACACATTAACTGGAAGCAGAGTCAGTATAACCCATTACACACATTAACTGGAAGCAGAGTCAGTATAACCCATTACACACATTTTTTTTTCGAACTATCTCAAATAATCCCCTGATTTTCAAAATTCCTTCCTAATCCGAATAGGCTAAATCTCGCCTCTAGATAGCCAAATTAAAGGCGGAAGAATGGTGTCATTGTATACTCAAGGGGATATCAGTCCCACTGGTCATACTCTTAAGTCTAGTGTCAACAAACAATATATATATATATATTTTTTGTTTTTGTCTATGTGGATGAGGGAGACAAAAGGCAAAACTGCCTGTGACTAGTGCCTCCACCAGAGTTAAAAGAGTGACAGGGTCAAAATCAAGGAATGTTCGAGCCAGAATTTCTTGACAAACAGAGTTTGAAGCAATTTAAGTCATAGAATGAGAGACAGATGGATTCGGGGAGAGAGTTCCAGAGCTCAGCTTGCCAATGTTATGATCGTATTCTCAATTGACACACAACCCAGCAGATCGGTAACATCATCATATGGGTGTATTCAAAACCATATACCCTGTAATAGATTAAAGATCGGGTTTGCTAGTTTTACAATGTTTACATGTTGGCACCCATAAAATCTATGAGATTCAATTATAAATACCCATTTGACACCCAGAATGGTGAAGTTTCTGAAGAAAAGTATTAATTAGGCACATACATTTATGGAGAATTATTGTGATCATCTGGAAATGTGAAATAATCTGTCTCGTTCGCCTTACTCAAACAAATACCTCAGAGACAACTTGATCCACTCACCCTTTAGAGAATAACAGGAGTTTCACAACTGATCAATCAGAATGACACCCCTCTTTATTATACAATGATTTCATATGCCTTGGAAATACAATATACCATAATCACTATCTGGAAAAGTGTACTGTAGTGGCTGAGAATACTGCCCATAATCCATCTATTTCTGTCCCCAAACTGTAACTGCCCACACAACATGGTACCCGAGGATACACCTAACAGTACCACCCACACTCTACAACTTCCCACACAACATGGTACCCGAGGATACACCAAACAGTACCACCTACACGCTACGACTGCCCACACAACATGGTACCCGAGGATACACCTAACAGTACCACCCACACTCTACAACTGCCCACACAACATGGTACCCGAGGATACACCTAACAGTACCACCTACACTCTACGACTGCCCACATAACATGGTACCCGAGGATACACCTAACAGTACCACCTACACTCTACGACTGCCCACACAACATGGTACCCAAGGATACACCTAACAGTACCACCCACACTCTATGACTGCCTACACAACATGGTATCTGAGGATACACCTAACAGTACCACCTACACTCTACGACTGCCCACACAACATGGTACCCGAGGATACACCTAACAGTACCACCTACACTCTACGACTGCCCACACAACATGGTACCCGAGGATACACCTAACAGTACCACCCACACTCTACGACTGCCCACACAACATGGTACCCGAGGATACACCTAACAGTACCACCCACACAACATGGTACCCGAGGATACACCTAACAGTACCACCTACACCTACACTCTACGACTGCCCACACAACATGGTACCCGAGGATACACCTAACAGTACCACCTACACTCTACGACTGCCCACACAACATGGTACCCGAGGATACACCTAACAGTACCACCCACACAACATGGTACCCGAGGATACACCTAACAGTACCACCTACACTCTACGACTGCCCACACAACATGGTACCCGAGGATACACCTAACAGTACCACCTACACTCTACGACTGCCCACACAACATGGTACCCGAGGATACACCTAACAGTACCACCCACACTCTACGACTGCCCACACAACATGGTACCCGAGGATACACCTAACAGTACCACCTACACTCTACGACTGCCCACACAACATGGTACCCGAGGATACACCTACACTCTACGACTGCCTACACAACATGGTACCTGAGGATACACCTAACAGTACCACCTACACTCTATGACTGCCCACACAACATGGTACCCGAGGATACACCTAACAGTACCACCTACACTCTATGACTGCCCACACAACATGGTACCCGAGGATACACCTAACAGTACCACCTACACTCTACGACTGCCCACACAACATGGTACCCGAGGATACACCTACACCTACACTCTACGACTGCCTACACAACATGGTACCTGAGGATACACCTAACAGTACCACCTACACTCTATGACTGCCCACACAACATGGTACCCGAGGATACACCTAACAGTACCACCCACACTCTACGACTGCCCACACAACATGGTACCCGAGGATACACCTAACAGTACCACCTACACTATAGACTCGTATTCTTAAACAATTCTTTCCCTTCGGAGCGCTGTAAATGAACGAAATAAGCTGAAAAATGACACTATCTTCAGAAATGGGTATGCTAATCCGTGTATTCTCTGTAAACAACGCTCATTCTCACAATATTCGTTCGGTATCAGGCGCTGCGAAGGGAAAGATTTTTTTTAGAATACCACCCATCTCTCCCCCAGATATGCTTCCCGGTGGCTACTCGTTCACCGTACAGTCCACGGATTACACAAATGTGGCAGGGATCTTTCAGTGCCAGAACATCGCTCTTGGACTAATGCATCGTCAAAATGGAATGATCCTCTCCCGTACACCAATCATCAAGAAGCATTATGTACAGCCGGTAAGGGGATAATGCAGTATTAGAGGATTTATATCTCACATACTCTAGTTTATTCCATCTGGTTAGTATGCTCCATGTGATTTAGATTAAATATATTTCAAAAGTTTCAACATAACTCTCTGGACGAAACTGAGACTCACCCATATCAATAATTGTTGGAGAACTCTTAGCATCATCTCTTCTTCTATTTCCTCATTCAGCCTAAACTTCCTCTTTTTCATCCAAATGTTGATATCAGACATCAGGGATCCAATTATCATCTTTGTACATCTGCCATTATAATTATTTTTCAGTATTTACTGAATAAAAGGGATAGCAATGCTATGTGTATCAAGCATGGATGCCAAAGTAGTGCTAAGGAGTAGACTTAATTATTGCTGAAGCCATGATAATTCAGATCATCAAGCAATAGTTTATGATCCACTGTACCAAAAGCTTCTGAGAGATCTAGCAAAATTAAAAAATAGGACAACCTCGTATAGGTGTCCTCCACATAGGTAATTCTGAATCTTACATAAATCACTTTTAATAGAATGATGATTTCCATATGCAAATTGGTTGAAGGAAATTACCCTGTTATTTTCTTATAGTGGAAACAATTGATTAAAGAATAGCCCACTCTATGATCTTTGACAGGAAAGACAAGTTAGAGACCAGACAATAGTTTGATAGGTTTCTTGAGGAGAGGACTCGGCAAGACTTGTTTCTCAAATCACAATGTTATATTCCATACAAAAATTCTTTATAATGCTATATAGTCAGTCTACAACCTGCTTATAAACAGCTGACATGTTTTATACATTTATAGGATCGAGCTGCTAAGAGGTGATATTCGGGTCCTTAATTAATGGAACTTACAACTTTAGTCACATCCACTGGATGGAATGATAAAATAATGTGGTTGGTTACGCAGTGTGACTGGAATTTAACTGAAAGGTCATTATTAAAGAAGGCACTGTTTAACTCATTTTGTATACGAAGTGCTTTCTTTGAGAAATTACGTGAAGCAACATCAGAAGCGAGTTGAGTATCAGACTTTAAAGTGGGTTTAATGGTTATATTCAATAGACTGAGCCAGTTTTTAATAACCATAACCAGCATTGTGATGTGCTTTACTTATCATGGATTAATGTATCATAATAAATCACGTTTCCCCTGACAGGCACGAGTGGATTCCCCCGGTGTGAAGGTGGAGTACTATCGCCCCGTGAAGCAGTACCCCTGTGGCCGACCCCATGAAGAGATCAACAGTGGGGCGGGGAGCTCCGACCCCGGACCACTGGGAAATGGTGGGGGGAACGGGGAGTCAGCTGAGGCGGAGGAAGATGGGGAGCATGGGAGCGTCTCTGTCAAAATGTAATAGCTGAGAAACAACTATAACAGGGGCGGGGGCAAGGTAGGAAGGTTGATGTCAAAATGTAATGGTTGAGGAACAACAACAAGGTCAGGAGGTAGGGGGGATGGGGGGGGGGGGGAATACCTTTGTTAGAATAGAGTAGAGGCTCCTCGTACTGTAAGATAAATATGAATTTGAAATGCGTAATAAGAGTGACCATAATAATACATCTTTATAATAGTATAACAATATTAGTATAGAAAGGTCAGTCAACGCCATCATACCAAATTATTTATATACATTTAGTGTAACACTTTACACCCATTAATGTTTCAGTGCACCATTATAATAACCTTTTTAGTAAATTGGCGCAAGACCTCACAGCCTAAACTTCTGCCTCGATCACTCTGCCTTCAAAAGACTCGAGAGAAGACTCAAACATCTACAATCCAGGAGACAACAACTACAACACCAATGAAGGAACTGGATACTGCTCAAGATTCATCACCGATGGAGGAACAGAAGCCAGCTCAACAACCTTCTACCAACCTCAATATCGCGATCGCATGCAGAGATCGTATAATCTCCGCATCCTGCTTCGCCAACATCAACAGCAACATCAACGACCCGCCTGCATCTCCTACAACTACCACCGAGCCTCCTGACCACCCCAGCATAAGTGAACTGAAAACACTTAGAAAGAAACTCAAGTTGAACAAGTCCAAAATGCTCCACAACAACAACCAACAAGAACAAAAGCAAGGTGGTTCAGCCCACCATCTTTTACCTCTCCAACTCTTCATCCTTTTTCACTTTACCTTGGACTTCCAACTCTACTTTCATCACTCGTGGTGTCTCCCCCCACATCCCATCGTTCATCGTTCGGAGCTGTTTTCAATGTAGCAACATGGTTGAGCCCGAGAACTTTCAGTCTTCTACTGTACTTCTCACTTCCCCGCTTGTTCTTCCTCTGTCCAAATGCTCTTCTTTCCTACTTTACTCCAGCCGCTGTTTTCTTATGTTTGTCCTACTAACATTAAGCTATTGTATACAGCTTAGGAATTATGATAAACAATCAAACTGGTATATATATATATATATATATATATATATATATATATATATATATATATATATTATTTTTCTTAGGCTTGCTCTCTAGACCTCTATCAAGCTCAAAAAACACCACTAAGACACCTCTTGGTGTCTTAGGGGACCCGGTTTTCCTTCTATATTACGAATTTGTTATCGCTCGCCAAGAACAAAAATCGACACTTAAATGGCACGAAAAGGTCTTAATATTGACAAAGAAATGGGTTGAAAGGTCTTAAAAATAGCAAATCTAATGGTGGAGCGCCTTAAAATCTAAAAAATAACGGGGTTAACTATGAGGGTGAAGGGAGTCCAGAGTATATACCCCCTCCCCCCCCCCCCCCCGTTTCAAGCAGTATATAGGTTTAGTCAATATATTGCACTAGTCTATGTAGAAAGAATGAGGATTTGATAATGCGCTTACTCGTGTAATATTTAATTACCATGAGTATAATTTGCTTTTGTTTTGTCTTCAAAATAAATAGGCATTTGTAATTTGTACTGGCGAATGTAGGAAGAATCTATAGGTCAGGTATATTGTATTGGCATGCATCATAATATTTACTGTTATAATTTATGTTATTATACTATCCTTGGTAACAGCACCAAGAATCAATAAAATACATATCATTGTAACTGCAAACCTGTGATATTGTTAAGGTTAAAAACAACTCTTATACTGTATATCAAAAAATCAACGGAGGATTTTTTGTATATAAATTCTTATGGATATAACCTATCTCCAGTATATTGTTGTTCATGTATTCTATTTGTTGAGAGAAATATGTATAAGTGTTCTCATATAATAAAATATGCAATTGGTCATCAATATGCTGAAATTACTATTTCCTGTCGTTTAATACCTTAAGGGGGGTCACCATTTTTTGTTTATCTTTCTCTCATTTTCTCTCTTTCCCTGGCTTGTATCCATTCGGCCCCATTCAGCCAACTGTGTTAAGACGTTAATCCCCACCCAGGTGTTGATTTCTTCTTGGCGAGCGATAGCGAGCCAGCATTGTATGGAAAAATCCAGCTTCGCCGGAGATTTTTTTTATCTAAAAATGTACAAATTTAGCTTACTGTCAAAAGAAAAATATATGTAGTGACACCTGGATGGGGGTAAACGTCTTAAAATAGTAGGCTGAATGGGGCCGAATGGATAAAAGCCAAAGAGAGAGGGAGAGAAAGAGAAAACAATGCGAGGTGGGCTCCCTTAAATAAATACAGCAACAACAACAATGTAAATTAATCTAAATACATTGCATAGTTATTGCTATATTTGTTGCTTACAGTATAATACATTGCATAGTTATTGCTATATTTGTTGCCTACAGTATAATACATTGCATAGTTATTGCTATATTTGTTGCTTACAGTATAATACATTGCATAGTTATTGCTATATTTGTTGCTTGCAGTATAATACATTGCATAGTTATTGCTATATTTGTTGCTTACAGTATAATACATTGCATAGTTATTGCTATATTTGTTGCCTACAGTATAATACATTGCATAGTTATTGCTATATTTGTTGCTTACAGTATAATACATTGCATAGTTATTGCTATATTTGTTGCCTACAGTACATTGCATAGTTATTGCTATATTTGTTGCCTACAGTATAATACATTGCATAGTTATTGCTATATTTGTTGCCTACAGTACATTGCATAGTTATTGCTATATTTGTTGCCTACAGTATAATTCAACAGTTCACTGAAAATCTGCTCTTAAGAGGAGGTTTTTAGTTTGTTTCCTACTCCTCCAGCAATCTTAAAATTTCACCCCCTTGACCCCCTTTCAAGATAAATTTGTAAATTTTTTGGTAAAAAAATTTCCCGGCCGAAGGCCGGTTACTCTTAAATTACAGGCTCGCTATCGCTCGCCAGGATAAAATTAACACCTAAATGGCACGAAAGGTCTTAAAATTGACAGAATGGGGCGGAAATTCTTAAAATCACCAAACTAATCGGGCAAGCGTCATATAATCTCAAAAGCAATGGGACTAGACATGAGGGAGAAAGGGGTCAAGAAAAGTCCCTCAAGTGGAAATCTCCCCTTAAGCTGTAATATTTTGATGTTACTATCGCTTTTCCTAGACAGTCCACATATATATATATATATATATATATATATATATATATATATAGCTCGTGATTATAGTGTTTGTTGCACGTTATAATAAAGTAATAATTAAGGGAGCCCACTTCACTTTTGTTATCTTTCTCTCCCTCTCTCTTTGGTTTGTATCCATTCGGCCCCATTCAGCCTACTGTTTTAATATGTTTACACTATTCAGGTGTTAATATTTTCCTGGCGAGCGGTAGCGAGCCAGCATATATATATTTTTGTTTTGACAGCAAGCTAAATTTGTACATTATTCGATATAAAAATGTCTCCAGCGAAGGCGGATTTCTCCATACAATGCTATCGCTCGCCAGGAAGAAATCAACACCTGGATGGGGATAAACGTCTTAAAACAGTTGGCTGAATGAGGCCGAATGGATACAAGCCAGGGAAAGAGAGAAAGATAAAAAAAGCCGGCGACCCCCCTTAATAATCTGTTCTCAAGATTTCACTCTACTGATCACCATGGTTACGGCGACCCTATTAGGTTTGGCTGTAATTGGTTGTAAAACATAAAGTTAAGGGGAGACTGACCGTTTGTTTGGTCTATTAATTCATTTATTCATATATTTTTATTAGTTTCCTCCTTAGACCTCAATCAAGCTTAGAAAAACACCCCCTAGAACCCCCTTCAAGATAAATTTGTAAATTTTTCGGTAAAAAATATATTTCCCTGCCGAAGGCCGGTTCCTCTTAAAATTGCAGGCTCGCTTTCGCTCGCCAGGAAAAAATCGACACCTAAATGGCACGAAAGGTCTTAAAATCGACAACGAAATGGGGCGAAAGGTGTTAAAATCGCCAAACTAATGGGCCGAAGGTCTTATAACCTCAAAACTAGTGGGGCTAAGCATTAGGGAGAAGGAGGTCCAGAAAAACGGTCTGCCTCTCCCCTTAGCCTCCTCTGCCAGTAAGGTGATTACTCAGTTAGAAGGTTAAATAAGCCTTGCATCCAAATTTACCAATGTTGACCTAAACCCTCACCTTATTTATGTCCATGATAAATGAATACCAGGAATGTTCATATTTTTACTATAACATTGTTTACATTCTTATGCAGTTCATATGATTCGAACATCACAATACCTAAAGCACAGAATGATTTTCAAATTACTTATTCTAAAAGCTCAAGTTTTGTAATTCGAAATGCGACATGAAACTGCTTCGATAATTTCATCGCCATGTATATAATAGCTTTCATTTAATATCATTAGAGGTGTTTGGTGGTGTGGTGAAATTAATAAAAAATAAATACATCTGTTAATCCAAATAGCTACAGCACCTCTAATGTCCGCCATTGCAGTGAGAAGTGCGGAAGTTTTTCATCTCTGGGCCGGTATTTATAAAAGAATTTAAAAATGTCCCTAAAAGTAATTTTAACTAAAAGAAAATCCTTAAAAGTTATTCATAAAACATTTAAAAGCAGCTTTTAGTGGAAGCGTTAAGAAAGCTGCCACAACCGCTATTAATAGGTAAGTATAGGCTTCTAATTGCATATACTAATTACTATAAAACATTAGGGTAATTATGCAATATTTTGTTATTGTGAAATCAATTATATATTGCTAAATTGAAAGGGTAATATATTTACCATACCAAAACAATTGCATACTCCGGTGTGGCAGCATCTGAGATAGTTGCCAAATTCGCGAGTTTACACAATTCGTAAAGTGGGGTAATTTCGGAAATTTTCCTAGTTTGTTTTTTACAATTTCTCCTGACTTTAAACACATTGTAGAGATTTAACTAGGTTAAGTGATGTGTAGTGATAATGCGCCGTGCGCCGTAATCCAGGAAGCCTCCTAAAATTATCTCCCATAATATCCTTATCCTTTTCCTAAATAATGTCCGAAGTATTCTTGAAAAGTATGGTAAAAGCGTTTCCATTGTATAATGGCAATGGCTAATTACATATTATCGCCAAAGTTCGAAGTTATGACCGCAGTCCGAAATCACCCAGTTTACAGTAATTTGCGAAAAAATAGGGTGCAAATAGGCTACTTAAATTGGTCTCGGATGTTATGAAATAGGCATATCTTGTGACAATCGAAAGTAAAAGTAAAACTAGAGAAGCTGTTGAACAAGACATATCAAGTAATTATATTGAGGACTTAAGCTTTGAAAATGCCAGAACAATTTTTATGACAAGGACAAGAATGATAGAAGTAAAAGAAAACTTCAAAAACAAATATGAATCTAACCTATTGTGCGATATTTGTCAAAATGAAAATGAAAATCAAATGCACCTGTTCAACTATGAATCATACGAAGACCTATACAAAGATCTGAGAGGTAGGGACAACTTGAGGGAAATATTTGAACAAACTGAAATTAAAAAGGGTAGCAGAGATTATAAGAACAGTTCAAAAAGGGAGGGAGACTATCGTTAATTTGAGAAAAGAAATATATAAGTAATATGAAAATGTTTAACAAATACAAATAACAATAAGGAAACAGCCATCGTTCATAGAACGAACTCCTGGATGGGAGAGTGCGCCAAAAACAACAACAACAATCTAATATTATATGTTAGTCCTTCTACACTCCTTTAATTTGGTCTATTTGTTAGTGTTCTTCCAACAAGTACAGTATAGGCGTTTGTCAACGAGGACGGTGGAACTATACCGGTTGTGGGCGGAGGAGGGGATTTATCTAAGGTTAAGAGATTTAAGAACATAAGAACATAAGAATTTTGTTTTATCTCTTAACCTTGGATTTACCCATCTAAAAATAGAGAGACCGACCGCGGCAAAAAATGTAGTCGGACATATTATACAGGGTGTTCCAGAAATATGTGCCGAAAATCAGGGGATGTATTCCTGACACATAATTGAATGTAAATTACGAAATTACCATATTGGCAATTCTCAATAGTTTTCGAGTTACAGCACCTCCGAGGTCTGCCAGGAATGTGTTTAAATCCAGGGATTGTACAAAATGTCTGAGACAGATGCGAAATTACTTAACGACCGTAAAGTAATACAGCACAGTAAATGTTATTGTCATACTGGAAATACTGTTTTATTTTGTTCATACATCACGTTGTCCTTGGTATATGTTTCATTTACAAGGAATTTTGAAAATTTACTGTAAATGTTATTGTCATACTGGAAATACTGTTTTATTTTGTTAATAAATCACGTTGTCCTTGGTAAATGTTTCATTTACAAGCAATTCCCGGAGTAAAACCCATTCAAGCAGACCTGTTAGGTGCTGTAACTCGACAACTATTGATATTTGCTTATATGGTCATTTAGTGATTTACATTCAATTATGTGTCAGGAATACATCCCCTGATTTTCGGCACATATTTCTGGAACACCCTGTATACAGTATGAATCGAAATGTTTAAAGTAGGTTGACATAATATATGGTCGTAGGTTACTTTCTAATATAGCTTATTCGTTGGAGAAAACACAGTGGATCACCTTTGAGTAGTATGATAGGCCTATTAATCCAATTGGTCTTTTTAACATGAAAATTCCTTGGCAGGGGGTGGCGGATTTGTTATTCAACCATCTTCATCGTCCTCTAAAAGTAACTTTTAAGCGCTAAAAGTCCCCAGGAGGGCTTTTAGTTTTCGCCGGGTTTAAAAGCTACTTTTAGCTGCTAAAAGTTTTTTTTAACCCAACTTTTACCTTTTAAAAGTGGCCGCCATCTTTAAAAGCTACTTTTAAGCCTAAAAGTGCTTTATAAATACCGCCCCAGGGGCGGTATTTATAAAGCACTTTATGAAGCACTCCGGTTAATAAAACTTTTGGGTACCTATGGGGAGGGGAACCCCAGATACTTGCCGTACGAGTCGCGCGTGTTACCGCTTAGCTACGCAGGCTCCAGGACCAATTTAAATTCATAAGAATTGTTTATTATTTAAGGTACAGCCGTACAGCATTATCCAGCTTAAGAAAATATCGTTATCAAGAGAATAAAGACAACCTTTTTTCTCTCCTTTTCCCTCTTTCTCTGGTTTGTATCCATTCGGCCCCATTCAGCCTACTGTTTTAAGACATTTATCCCCACCCAGGTGTCGATTACTTCCTGGCGAGCGACAGCGAGCCAGCATTGTATGGAGAAATCCGGCTTCGCTGGAGACATTTTTCTATAAAAAAAATTACAAATTTAGCCTGCTGTCAATTTTTTTTTTTTAAATATGCCGACTCGCTTCCGCTCGCCAGGAAAAAAAAGACACCTACACACACCACACACACCCTCATACACCATATACACACTCCCACACCAAACATACCATTCAGTCACTCACATACCACACACACTATTCATTCAATTACACGGACACACTCTCACACAGACAGTAAAGCTGGAGTATTTCATGTTTTTGATCCTGTTTTTTTTTTTTTTTTTTTTTTTTTTTTTTTTTTTGCGTGTTACGGCACCCATATACCGAACAATTGCTGGCATATCTGCAGCTTTGAAAATATATCATCAGTCGATGAAATAATGTTAGATAGAAGGTGTTTACACCGAGAAGACCTGGGTCAGACTGGGGTCAGGGCAAGTCAGGGTCAGGGCTGGTGGTCCAGCTTGGTACACGTGACGTCACAACTCCCGAGAGACATCTTTCTTCAGACGTCTTAAAACAGTAGGCTGAATGGGGCCGAATGGATGCGACCCACAGAGAGAGGGAGGGAGAGAGGAAAAATCGAGGTGGGCCCCCTTAACCATGACAGATTATGTAGAACTAAAGAAACAGAACAAGCATATTTGATCTAGTCAAAGAAATCAATGATATCATCTATTAATGATGAACTAACTTTGCCACCACACTTGCGCCTCGTTACTCGTAAAGTTATAAACCAAGAATAAAGTCTGCTGGTTAATATATAATATAATCAAACTAGTATATAAGCGACCCTGAGTCCTCGATTCTTGGCTACCCTGAGTCCCTTCGCGCTGCCTTCTGTAAACACATTAGCAGCTGATATTGAACAGTTTGGTTGATAAGCGTCTATGACCTCTTTCACCTCCCATATCCATTCTTATTCTCTCTCTTCTTCCCTCATTCCATATACTTCTCTTTATTAATCATTAGATAAAATGAAGACACCCAGGAGATTTTGTTCAAAATAGGAAGGACCTCACATATATATACATATAAATTATATATATATATATATATATATATATATACAGTATATATATATATATATATATATATATATATATATATATATATATATATAATTTATATATATATATATATATATATATATATATATATATATATATATATATATATATATATATATATATATACCGGTATATATACCGTATATATATATATATATATATATATATATACTGTATATATATAAATTATATTGTCTTGTTTTAATGTTGTTTCCCTCTCTCTCTCTCTCTCTCTCTCTCTCTCTCTCTCTCTCTCTCTCTCTCCCCTACCTACCTAACTACCTACCCACCTATCTATCTATCTAGCTATCTATCTGTGGTGTGGAAAAGAAATAAAAACATGGGATACAGTAATTGTATAATAGAAGTAACCCATTCATTCTTATTAAAGAAAACCGTACAATAAAAGCAAACCTGTATTTAAAATTAAAGTGTTGGCATTCCTGCATTTCTCAGATAGATAAATAGATAGATAGATAGATAGGTAGGTGTGTATATATATATATATATATATATATATATATATATATATATATATATAAAACACTGAAATAATATTTTAAGAACAGTTTATAATTAAATCTTAAGCTCTAAGCACATATACTGTATATTAGAGATTATATGGTTATAAAGTAGATAGGTAATACAAAAATATAAAGATTACTATTCGAGTACGATCGAGGATCTAGGCAGGACTCAGGCATATACTAATTAATTAATGTGCCACTTTAAATACACCACACTCATATATTCATGAAGATACTGAAGCGTTAAACACTATTTTGTATGGAGTTAATATATTACTTATTATACATATTTATACTAAAAAGTGACGAGATATATTCTGAGTCGATATACTGGACTCAAGCTATTTTTCTATCACCTTGCGCACTGGTGAGAATGGAATTGGAGTCAATCTTTGGGACTCTAACTTTGGATATGCAATTGTAACTTTAACAGAGTCAATATTGGACTCTTAATTATTATGGCACTTGGCGCACTAGTGAGAATTTTAACAGAGTTAAGTTTTGTAACTCTAACTTCACACAGATAAATATATTATTGTCAGAGTCAAAATAGGAGACTCTCACTGGGTACACGTAGATGGAACTTTCACAGAGTCAATATGGGACTCTAAGTTATTACTATCACTGGGCACACTATTGAGAATTGAACAGAGTCATTTTATATGGAATCTAACTATACGCACACATAAGGAATTTTGATAGAGTCAATATAGGACTCTAACTTTAATATCAACTTGCGCACTGGTGAGGATTTGAATAGAGTCGATTTGGGGGACTCCCATTTATTATCTCTTGTCACTATTATCGACATTTTCTTCAGTTTTCATGTATACAATTCCAGTAGTAGGCACTTGGAATAAATGAGTTTTTAAGGGGGGCAGCTCATCATCTTCTGAGTCTCTGTTGGGCCGTCCAGGTTGGCCTGTTATATTAAGTAGTAATTACAGATGGATTCAGGAGCGGATCCAGCTCAGGCTTAACCCTCGTGGCCCGGGCTGGTCCTCCAAAGGACGGAAGTCGTATCCGGGCGATCTGGCCGAAAAACGTCTAGGCCTAGGCTACCGTATTTTTGTTTATTTTAACTGCTAGAAATTTCCCACGCATCTCTAAACGTAGTGCGGTTTTCAATCTGTAGACTGGCGTTGAGTAGAGCTCTGTAAGTCAACTGGTTCAGTTGTGATGACGATTTCAGTGGAGCGAATTTTTCCGCAATGTTGACAATATCGGAGCTTTTCAGACACTAATTTCGTCTTACGTCACAACAATAACATTGATCCGACGTCTCCTTATTGTTTTCGGAGGTGCGGTGACGCAACGATCGGCTTTGTTTACATGCGTCGGACGCACGGCGTTCAGACCAAGCTTAATAGGCTTTCAAGCTTACGGATTTTAATAGGACACCCGGGTGTCCTGCCGCGGTTGCCTTTTAAAAGGACAGCCGGGCTGGAAGGGTTAAGGGGGGGGGGCTCATATATATACATGAGGGGCGCCATAACTTTATATGTATTGTATTTCAGATAAAATGCAGTATATATCAGATGTAAGGGCGCAATTTTGGTCACTAAGGGGGGGGCGGCCGCCGCCCCCGCCCTGGATGGATTAATAAATGTGGGGTCCTAAATGTGGATCCATAAATATATAAATATATTTGGGCACCTCATCGGACTAACGCGAGTATATATAACTGGAAGCTAGGGATACTCGACTATCCTGACCTTTATAATAATCTTTGATGAAGTTCCGTTCAGGTACTCTTGATTTAGGATCTTAAATATAGTGCCCCTGTTATGACGAGCTGGCACTATATCGGGCTAACGCGAGAAGTCAATATGGCTATAGCCTCTCTTGTCTCCTCGACTGCCTCTGATCTTTGTAAGAGGTTCGAAGAACTCGGGACAGTGTTTAAACCTTTAAGTTGTAGAAGTCCAATAGAATGCTACATACGAATACACCAAGGACGTCTTCTTGCAGAGTGCTATTTACGGTATCTCGCAGAGCCCTTAACCACACAAGTGATTTTGGAAATGCCAACTTCCACTTGTTAGTCTTACTTTAGTACGGTTTTAACAACAGAGATTTGAAGTGTGGGAAATACCCTCGTACTTCAGCCTTCTATTATTAAAGGTGCAGCCTATTAAAGACTCAATGTTAGTGATGGAAATGCCAACTACTAATAACGATTCCTCAATAAAGAAAAGAACTCCTCAGACTAGTGGAACTAGGAAATAATAATAATAATAATAATAATAATTTATTGACATGAAGTTTTACAGTAATACAAGAATACCAGAAATGCCTTCAGTCACCAACTGAATGGGAGAGTAATTTTAGGGACTTGGTAAGTTGGAAATGCCACTGCTTACTAAGCCCTGAAATTGCTTACACTGATCAGTTTCTTCCAGCATAGTGACGACTTCGTCTGATATGTACAGGGATGGATGTATGGGAGCATAAAGGTCACAAGTGCGGTCGGGGTAAATCTGGGGGATTAGCGAGGACCCTCTAGAAACTGGTATGCAAGGAATTTGACCCTTGTGGGTAAGAAGGGCGTAAATGTTTACTCCTTTGATGAGTGTAGGAGTCCTTTTCACCCTGGCTGAACACTAGCTTCCTTTTTTGTGTTAGTGATGAACAGTAAGAGATTTTAATATTCTTTCCGGGTGTAATAGGGCATCCAGTACTAATAGTGGCAACTCAGGTTTGTCTGCTGGCGGCTTGTACTGGTGCAGTATACGTATTATTTTCCTTGTTCATTCGACGGATGCTGGGGACACGTGTTGTTTCCTTGTGCGTGTGTTTCCAGGCGACTATTTCCTCCTTTTTTCTTGTCTTTGTACTTCTCTTTCTCTCTTGCTTTGTTGTGGGTTGATTCTGGTATGGAATTTTGGGAATACGGGGCATGTTGAAGATCGTGGTATTTCTGGTTTCTTTATGTTCTCTTTCTGTTTGTTTTGTTTTTGTCTCCCACAGCTCGGTACACTTTCTTCGTTGACCGCCATTTTGCTGTCTTCCGGATTGATCGCCATTTTGCTGTTTTGTTAGTACACGTGCAATTTCCTTATGTGTATATTCCGTGGTAGACGTTTCTTCTTGTTTTCCCTTCTTCTGGTTCCTCTTCTTTTCTTGTTCTATGGGTCGTTGATTATGGTGAGGCACTTTTGGAACATGGAACAGGTGATTAATCTTGAGTTGTAGGGCTTGTTCTCTTTTCTTTTGCTTTCCTTTCGTTTCCCCTGGGCTGGTACATTTTCTCTGATGTCCTTCATTTTGCTGTCCTCGTCGGTGGATGCCATTTTGCTGTCTTGTTCTCCTTCCTTGTTGAACTGCTCTGTCTTCCTTTTCTTGCTGTTGTATGGAAGTATTTCCTTGTGTGTTTCCTGACGTCTTCCTTTGTTGGTGTGTGGATGTCTGCTTATTTTTTGCTATTTCATATATATATGAGGTCATTCCTAATTTGAACAAAATCACCTGGATGTCTTCACTTTATCTAATGATTAATAAAGAGAAGTATATGGAATGAGGGAAGAAGAAAGAGAATGAGAATGGATATGGGAGGTGAAAGAGATCATAGACGCTTATCAACCAAACTGTTCAATATCAGCTGCTAATGTGTTTACAGAAGGCAGCGCGAAGGGACTCAGGGTAGCCAAGAATCGAGGACTCAGGGTCGCTTATATACTGGTTTGACAATAGTATATTCATTGTTAGATGACACCACTGTTTCTATTTAACTTTCACATTAACCAATTCATTACCATATTCCGCTAACTCTATTATCTCTCTCTGTCTGCCTGTATCTATCTATCTATATCTATCTCTCTCTCTCTCTCTCTCTCTCTCTCTATATATATATATATATATATATATATATATATATATATATATATATATATATATATATATATACATATATATACCTTTTCTACTGCACTAGACATATCGAAGGCCTTCGATAGAGTCTGGCACAAATCTTTAATTTCTAAACTACCCTCCTTCGTTTTCTATCCCTCCATCTGTACATTTGTCTCTAATTTCCTTTCCGGCCGTTCCATAGCTGCGGTTGTGGACTGTCATCGCTCACTTCCTCATCCTATCAACTCCGGTGTTCCTAAGGGCTCTGTTCTATCTCCCATTCTCTTTCTAATTTTCATAAATGATCTTGTCAACTGTACCTCCAGTCCCATCCCTTCATATGCAGACGACTCTACCTTACACTAATTAATTAGTTTTCCTGAATGCCCCAGCCAGCAATCCCTCAAAGACAAACGGAATGAAGCCATGCAACACTTATCTTCTGTAACTACTCTTTCCAATTGGGGCAGAGAAAACCTTGTTGCCTTTAATGCTTCTTAAACCCAATTTCTTCATCTTACTACCCGTTCAGAACTCCCAGAGGACTATCCTTTACAATTCAACAATACAAAAATCAATCCTTCATCTTCTCTCAATATTCTCGGTGTCTCTTTTTCTTCTGCTCTCAATAGGAAGGACCATATTACCAGTCTTGCTAAGACAGCCTCCCAGAAGCTGGGTGTGCTCAACTGCCTCAAGTGGTTCTTTACCCCTGCAAAGCTTCTTGCTCTGTACAGGGGCACAGTGCGTCCTTGTATTGAGTATTGTTCACATTTGTAGGGAGGTCCTCTCACACCGCACTCCTAGACAAAGTAGAAAGGAAAGCCTTTCGTATCATTAATTCCCGCTCACTCATCAACTCTCTGCAATCTCTCTCTCTTCGCCGCGATGTTGCATCTCTCTCGCTATTCTATCGCTAGTATAATAATCAATGTTCCTCAGAGCTTTCCCAATGTATACCACCTACTCGACATAGGGTGCGTAGTACCCGTCTTGCAACACAATCCCACCCCTACTCTGTGCAACTCTCCAACCCATGAGTGAAAAGGTATTCTCAGACTTTCTTCTATTCAACTGCTGAGCTCTGGAACTCTCTCCCAGAATCAGTCTTTCCCTCTTCCTATGACTTAAATTGCTTCAAACTCTGTGTGTCCAGGCATTTGGGCTCAAACGTCCCTTGATTTTGACCCTGTCACTCTTTTAACTCTGGGGGAGGCACTCGATACAGGCAGTTCTGCCTTTTGTCTCCCTCACTCACATAGAAAAAAAAAAAAAAAAAAAAAAATATATATATATATACCTGTATATATATATATATATAATTATATATATATACTTCTGCATGTCTGCCTGCCGAGATCGGAGCCTCTCCAGGCGGTCGGGGGACGGGGGAGTGCTGGAGCGACCTTGGTGACCCTGGTCTCTGGGTATTCTCCTGGGTGACCTAGATCTGTGTGAATTTTGTGTTTTGTCTGTGTTTGTTCGTTGTTTTGCCTTGTGTTTTGTGTTTTCCCTGCTCTTGCTCTGTCTTGAGTCGACCACCCCCAAGAAAACAAAAAATAAAAACAAAAATAGGAACAGTGGGGATTGGGCCTGAGCATAGATATATATATATATATATATATATATATATATATATAATTATTATATAGTATATATATATATATATACCGTATATATAATATTATATACCTATATATATATATATATATATATATATATATATATATATATATATATATATATATATATAACCGAGATGTGTTACGTGACAGACAAAACAAAATTATCAATGACTGTACAACAGAAACCTCGTGGCAAGTTTTCCCTCCTTCTTTCTACCTGCCAATACCTGCGTACGTGACGAGAGAGAGAGAGAGAGGAGGGCCAGACGGCGGTGATGTAGTGAGACTCCCATTACTTCTAGCACCTGTTATTGGACCACCACACCTGCCCCTCACCTGTAATTGGTCGACGTGAGCTGCCTGTCTGTGTGGCCTACGTGCCTCCTGATTGGACTAGCGTGGTGATAGACTCTTATTTAACCTAACAAGTGCGCATGGGGGTAATTGGAAACGTCCCCCTGTGCTGACGTTTATTGAGGTGTTTCCGTCACTAAAATATTCATTGTACCATTAATAGCATTAATACTTATCCATATGCGCCTATTATGGGTTGATTATAAAGGTATTAACCTGAAACAACAATAAAACGAGTGAAAACAGCGTTTGGATGGTCAAAATCGGAGATATAGCCCGCGAGTTGTATAATGTATGGGTGAGGCAAGCTGCTTTCCCGCCATTTTCCCCCAAGGCCACTGAGACACAGTCGATCGATACTCTCTCTCTCTCTCTTGCATTCGCTTGCTATCAGTGATGACCACACCCTCCAACCGGATTTCTAATGTTAGCACGAAAATATACCTCAGAATAAGGGAATAACAGGGAAAATAGGTGATAACTGAAGGAGAGGAGGAAAGTGGGGAAGGAGGGGAGGTAGAGGACTGAGATTTTGCATGGCCCAGGGGCCAAATTTTTTTTTTTTTTTTTCGATGTCAAAAGTTGATTTTTGTTTTCACTCACTCTTAAGAGTCTCCCCGCAGTCCGCTGGGGGAACTCTTAACCCGGGAGCTGCGGGGAGACTCTTAAGAGTTCCCCCGGCGCACTGCGGGGAGACTCTTAAGAGTCAGAGAAAAAAAATCAACTTTTGACATCGAAAAAAAAAAAAAATTTATATTTTTTTTTTTTTATTTTTTATTTTTTTTTTGGCCCCTGGGCCATGCAAAATCTCAGTCCTCTACCTCCCCTCCTTCCCCACTTTCCTCCTCTCCTTCAGTTATCACCTATTTTCCCTGTTATTCCCTTATTCTGAGGTATATTTTCGTGCTAACATTAGAAATCCAATTGGAGGGTGTGGTCATCACTGATAGCAAGCGAGTGCAAGAGAGAGAGAGAGTATCGATCGACTGTGTCTCAGTGGCCTTGGGGGAAATTGGCGGGAAAGCAGATTGCCTCACCCATACATTATACAACTCGCGGGCTATATCTCCGATTTTGACCATCCAAACGCTGTTTTCACTCGTTTTATTGTTGTTTCAGGTTAATACCTTTATAATCAACCCATAATAGGCGCATATGGATAAGTATTAATGCTATTAATGGCACAATGAATATTTTAGTGACGGAAACACCTCAAATACGTCAGCACAGGGGGACGTTTCCAATTACCCCCATGCGCACTTCAGAGGTTAAGAGTCTCCCCGCAGTTCCCGGGATAAGGACAGATATTCGAGAATTAAAAGCAGTTACATTCTTGGCTGGGAAGAGAGCAGTGTGGGGGAGTCTGGGAGACAATACGATAACATTCTTGGCTGGGAGGAGAGCAGTGTGGGGGAGACAATACGATAACAGGCTTGTATAATAGGTGTTATTTTGAGTTTAGAGCGTTCTTGTACCTTTTGCTCGTATATTTAGGGAATTCGTGACTATATGTTAACCAGAGGTATGTGGTAAATACTTACTCTCCTGTGATGTAGGATTTGTGATTGGATATTGGAGATTGATTATTTGATAATATTAATAGTAACTAATTTATCTGTTTGAAATTAATATAAAGTTACTTAAATGATTTGATGTAATACTGTTTCATTAGTGATTAAGCATTGTTGTAAGAAGTCCTATTAATTCATAGTGTGACTTAAAACTATGATAAAGCAAACTAAGTTATCACTTTATACTATATATATAATTAAAGTGAACTCGAAACGGATACGAAACGGTTCTGAAATATTAAATGTTAATTTCCTTCATAATCACCTTGTTGTGTGTGGTTGTAAAATACTTTATTTGTTTATAAATACAATTCCATTTTATATGTGACTGTTATATTCCCTTGCTATCATGTTGATACATTAAATGTCTTGCAGTAATAAGAAAGAACAAGAATAACTAAGATAATAGGCTAACATAATAATAATAATAATAATAATAATAATAATATTTATAATAATAATTTAAGATAATTAAAAAGGACAATTTAGTAGTAGCATTTACGTTATCCAACGTAGAGCGTAGAGCTATATACTATGTATAATTCGGAAATTTGCCCCACTCCGCTCTGGGAGTGGGCCAATTATCGTAACCACAAGGGCGATTAATCGATAAAATTTAGAGTAGCACCAACATTCTCTACTAGGTATGTTGTACACACTTTTGAGGCCACTAGTTTAAAGAAAAAACGAAAATATGGGTGAGAAAGAGAAGAGAAAGTTGAAGAATTTTGCCCATCTACGATCTAGGCTCCTTACGACGTCTTCGTGACCCTCTTGTGCAACCCGACCGGGTTAATTAGATTCTTTCTCGCGCTACACTCGACTGTAAACACGATTTTCTATGCTCCGTTATTTGGTGGAAATTGGTGTCTTCCATTCCGGTAAGGCACCTGAGGGTCTAGACAGATGGTCCGTGATGCAGGCACGCTAAAGATGGGCTCTAATGTGTTAAAATGGAGTGTTTCGGCGAGGATGGTGGTTGCTAGTTCTAGGCCTTCGCCTATTTCATTCACAAGCATTCATTGCGGTGGCTTTAGCTTTGAATAGCTCGGTTTTCTGTTCATTTAGGGACTCATTGTCACTGCACTAGTTTTTGCTACTCATTTCGCGAATTGGTTTCTGGGTCGGCTGTCTGAGTTCCTTGGCTAGGCCTACCTTGATGACTGAATGGGGGGCATAGACGGTATAGACCCCTCGCTTTCTCTTTCATCTGGCCACCTCATAGGGGTTTCTTCCCTATTGAGGTCTTTTCCTGGCCCACAGGGGCCTGGTTTGGTAAATATACAGGAGACGCAACAATATAGGCTAGGTAACAAATCTCTAATGGTAGTTTTGGGTTCCTATCATCATATGCTTCATTTCTATATAGGTTAGCCTAGGCCTACTTTTGGTCAATAGGCTGGTAAAATTCTAGTTTCACGTACACAGCGACAAAAGGGAGGCGCCGTTGTAAAGGCATAGCTTCCCGACCAACTATGAAGATCAGGGAAATTGCTGGGTAAAAACGTAATATTATGATAATAAACTACATTAACGACATTAGCCTAACCTAACAACCTTACCTAACCTAACCTAGTATTATGTAATAGCTATGGTGCCGCATATGGGGTCCTGGGGAGATTTTTTTTTTTTTTTTACAGTACTGTATGTATAATTCCTTATAATGCATTTCCGCCGCTTTGGACATATATAGGAATTAAGTATGGTATATGACAACTCTAAAGTAGCCATAGAAATTTATGAGTATGCTGTGAAAGCGAAACTAGAATTAAACCAATAGGCCATACAGCCTTAATACAGGAGGCGCTACAATATAGGTAGCAAAATTATAATGGTAGTTTTGGGTTCCTATCATCATATGCTTCATTTCTATATACTTTTTATCCCCGGGGAAAAAAAAAAAAAAAATCTTGGGATTTTTCATTTATTTTCTTGGGATTTCTTGTTTTGGTCATTAACCTAACCAAAAAACCTAACCTAACCTAACCTAATAGCCCCCAAATACATTTAGGTTAGGTTAGGTTAGGTTTTTTGGTTAGGTTATTAAAAAAAATAAAAACAAAATCCAAGAAAAAAATAAAAAACCCAAGATTTTTTGTTTTTTCCCCGGGGATAAAAAGTATATAGAAATGAAGCAGATAAATCGGAAAAACTAAATAAGATGGTCACCAATTTTCCCATGGATTTTTTTATTTTTCCCTGTTAGTTTTCATCAATATAGGCTATAGTGTTTGGAAATAATTGCAACCCTCGGCGAAACCGTTTTCCCCATTATACAACGATCTTAAGACACGCCGCCCGATAGTGGGGAGGGCTATGAAGTACAGGGAAAATGAGGGGTTAAATGCGTAAAACGGCGATTAAAACTTATTTTAGCAAAACTTGGCTCGGGTTTTAAGGTATTTCTAAGGCCTAAAACCCAATATTTCGAAAACCCGAGCCAAGTTTTGGCCAAAGCTGGCTCGGATTTTGAGAGTTTGTGGACAACAAAATGACAGTAACCTCATTTAGAAATTTGGCTCAGGTTTCCCGAAATTGCAAAGGCATAAAAGCCGAATTTTGGAAAACCCGAGCCAAGTTTTGCCAAAACTTGGCTCGGATTTTGCGAATTTTAAGAGTAAACAAATTACAGTAACCTAATTTAGAATTTTGGCTCATGTTTCCCTAAATTGCAAACCCCAAAAAGCATAATTTTGGAAAACCCGAGCCAATTTTTGGCAAAACTTGGATCGTATTTTGAGAATCGAAAAAGACTAACTACATGTCGGAAATCGGCTCATGATTTCCCTAATTGCAAAGCCATATAACCAGATTTATCGAAAACGTAGCACTTATTTAAATCATAAATATCCAGTAACATAGACCTAGTACATTGGATACAAGCCTAATCCACACCTAACGCCTACAATGTGTCCGTAGTACCTAGTAGGCCTACGTGGGATACAACATGGCGGTTGGGCCGGCGCCCATTTAGTAGCCTACCGGTATTCGGCCGTATCTGTAAATACGAATGCGAGGAACTTCGAGCGAATTCCTGATCGAGCGGATGCACAATCAAATCTAATTAACTTAACCTAACCTAACCTAACCTAACCTAACCTAACCTAACCTAACCTAACCTAAATGCACCTCCGCTTGAATATGAATTCGCTCGAAGTGTCCAGATACCGTAAATACTACCGCAACTACGAATCTTGTTTCTGAAACCTAGTATATTAACCTAACCAAACAACCCAACCTATCGACAGAGATGGGCTGGTGGACAGACCTCGGGAGACAGGTGAAAATAGCGTGTGTACGAATCGGTGCCGTCTATAGGAAGGTATTGACAACCATGTTTCGACAAAATTCCATTTTAGTACTATATATTTTTATTAGGTTTTGCCGAGGCTTAAAACACATTTTCATATTATGTTTAGAGCATATACAATCCATATGTGTGTTCAAATATTGCAAAATAATTGGTGACCAACTTATTTAGTTATACTGATAAATCTACAGTTATACTACCCCTATTTTGTCGCTATTCTGTTGGTACTAATGGGTTAATATTATTAGTAGTAGACTTAGTATGGTTTGATGATGCGCGGAAATGTATATTTGACTTGAAATAGATACATTGAAGTATTGCAAACCTTCGCAAACCCATAAACAGGGAACGTGAGCAGGGTTTAGACCGTCGCGCACCCATAAACAGGGAACGTGAGGGGGAGTTTAGACCGTCGCGGAAACAGGTTACTTTTCGGTTAGGTTAGGTTAGGCTAATGTTAAAAATACTAAAATGCGACGGTCCTCGGTATTAACCCTCCAGCCCCGGCTATGTATTATATATATATTCCTCGAAACCCGGGTGTTTTGGCCGAAAAACGTCTAGGCTAGGCTACCGTATATTCGTTAATCAGACTGCTTCCCGCATCCCCAAGCGTAGCTGTGTTATTTACCTGTAGAATGGCATTAAGTAGAGCTCTCTAAGTCAACTGGTTTAGCTGTGATGATGATTTCATTGGAGATAACTTTATGGCCAAAACAGCCACTTTACACCACTTTTCGATACTTAACAACAACATACAGGCACACACGAACAAGCGACGCTCTCCTTCTTGTGGCCGGAGATGCGGGGCGTTGGTCCAGCCGGCTGTTGTTTACATGCGTCGGACCGACGCCTCGCACACGAAGCTCACAGGCTTTCAACCACTGGGTGTTCAAGAGGCCTTCCGGGTACCTGTTATATGCTTTTTTATGGGTGTTCAAGAGGTCTTCCGTGGTGAGAGGGTTAAACAACACTGTATATCAAATAAAAAAATAAAAACAACAACAAATTACCTGAAAAACTCTTATCTGGTTGGTGATCATTTTTTATCAAAATTTGTTTTTTTCCAGTTTCCGCGTCTGCTGAACCATCCAAAAACACGCTAAAAGGCGTGTTTTGAAGGGGGGAGGTGGGGGAGGGGTAGTATAAATGTAGATTTACCTTGACCCTTCTTTTTATCCCCGGGGAAAAAAAACCAAAACAAAATCATGGTATTTTTTTTTGGGGGGGGGGGGGGGAGGGGATTTTTTTTTGGTCAATATTTATGAGCCGCACCACAGCTGGCATCTCATTTCTAATGGTAGTTTTGGGTTCCTATCATTATATGCTTCATTGCTAGGCTAGGCCTATATAATTTTTATCCACCGAAATTTTTTTTCTTCTTGGCTTTAGGCCTATTTAGGCTATTTATTTTTATTTTTTGGCATTAACTTAACCAAAAAACCTAACCTAACATAACCTAAATGTATTTGGGGGATATTAGGTTAGGTTAGGTTAGGTTTTTTGGTTAGGTTAATGCTTAAAAAACAAATAATAATAGGCCTAGGCCTAGTCCTAAAGCCAAGAAAAAAAAAACGGCAAGAATGTAGCCTAGTTACCGGGTGTACCGCCCACCTTGTTTACACTATGCGGATGCCTTTGGATATAAAAATACATTAGCCTAATCAAACAACCTAACCTAACCTAACCTAGTATTCATGCAGTAATGACAGGGGGCAAATAGCAGAAAATATAGCGTCGAAATAGACGGGAATGTAAGTGCGAGCGCACAACATGACAACCGTACAGCAGGAAACTCTACATCCTTCCCCAAAAAAAAAAATTTAAAGTATTTTTTGGCAAGAATGTAGTTACCTGGTGTAGCCTACCGCCCGTCTTGTTTACACTACGCATCATGTTCCCGTCTATTTTGACTGCCTTTGGATACAAAAATACATTACCCTAACCAAACAACCTAACCTAACCTAACCTAGTATTATAGATTTATAAGTATTTATTTTATTATAAGTATTTATAGATGATTTATGTTGTATGTCGGTAGTGGTACACCCGGTAACTACATCCATCCCTATTTTTTTTCTTGGCTTTATTTATTTATTTTTATTTTTTTGTATTAACCTAACCTAACCTAACCTAACCTAAATGTATTTGGGGGCTATTAGGTTAGGTTAGGTTAGGTTTTTTGGTTAGGTTAATGCTAAACAAAAAAAATTCCGGTGGATAAAAATTATATAGCAATGCAGCATAAAATGATAGGAACCCAAAACTACCATTAGGAATGAGATCCCAGCTGTGGTGCGGCTCGTAAATATTGACCTTTTTTTGTCATTAGCCTAACCTAACCAAAAAACCTAACCTAGATGTATTTGGGGGCTATTAGGTTAGGTTAGGTTTTTTTGTAGGTTAACCCACTGAGCCCCAGCGACGCAGCGTTTGCGTCCACAATGTATATAACGCTAAACCCCAGTGACGCAAACCATGCGTCCACCACTAAAAAATATATTATTTGGCTCGTATGATAGGAAATGGCTTGAGAATTGGAGGGGAGGTACCGTAGAGTGTTGGCGAACAGGGACGGTATGCGTGAACCGGCCAGCCAGGCCGCACGGGTGGTGGTGGTGGGATTAGTGGTGCCACTTTACCCACTTATTTCACCGCGAATTTGGACCTTATTTACTCCTGTCGTATGGGAGCTAGAGGCTTGAGATTTGTGTGAGACACTCCTTAGGATATATGCATTACAATGCCATACTCAGTTGTCACCCTAGTGCTGCCGAGCGGGTGGTCATGCGGGGGAGGTGATGAAAAACACTGTACCCACTTATATCCAAACTAATTTCAACCTCATTTACTCTTGTCCTATGGTAGCTATAGGCTTGAAATTTGTGTGAGACACACCTTAGGATGTACGCCTTACTTGACCATGCTCAGCTATCCCCCAAGTCCTGCCGGGCGGGTGGTCATGCGGGGGAGGTGATGAAAGACACTGTACCCACTTATCTCCCAACGACTTTCGACCTCATTTACTCTTGTCCTATGGTAGCTATTGGCTTGATATTTGTATGGGATCTTCCTTAGGATGTAGGCAATGTATGGCAACCCACAAATCTCGGTTTGTTGGTAACAAGGGACATGCGTGACAAAGGAAAGTCAGTTTACCCATACATCTCGCGAGTGCAACACCATGTCGGATTTACCACGCCGTTACCCACGCAGGGAAATATCCCTGGCCGATGCCTTGGCCATACTTGAGGAGAGTGATGTGCCTGATAGTGACACTGGATAATCAAATGACGATTCAGAGGACGAATATAGTCCCTCTGTGGCCGAGTATGATGAAATGCATGAGGAGGAACCCTATCTCCCCATCGCTGAATGGTATGCCAGGTTACAACAAAGGGAGGAGAGTAGCTATCGTTCCCCTGCTCCCCCCCGTGACATAGTGGACTCCCCAGCAAGTGGGGAAGAGGAAGATGACCCACACCCCATGGCCTTCCTCAACATTCCACCTTCTCATCGTAGGGCAGAGAAGAGAAGAGGTGAGGATTTGGAGGGGGAGGAGGAGGGTGAGGTGCACCAAGATCCGACACCACACGTGCCTCGCCGTGGTGCTCCCCCACCGCGTTTGGCTTCCCCACCACCCCTCATTCCCTCGCCACTCAAAGCGCCAACCCCTCACACTTTCTTTGGGTTGCGCAGGGGTGCAGCCATATTAGCAGCGCAGCCATTGACTTCTCCAGAAGCAACAGATGAGGATATGCCTGCCCTAGAATCATCTCCACCACGCCGCCACCCACGTCCTGCCTCACGCCGCCTGTTTCCTTCATCACCCCGGATTGACTCGCCCCCACCATCACCTCCCGGACCACTACCATACTCACCTGTACCTTCTCCTCAGCCTGGGACCTCCCACAGACACGACACTCAGACACCATCACCGCCTGCGTCGCCACAACGCCCTATAAACATATGTGGGCGTGCCCGTGGTCCTGTGCGTGTGCGTGGCCGAAGGGTGTCTAAGGTGACCCTAATACGCCCCACCCCTGGCGGTGCGAGAGCAAGGGCTGGGCTGGCTCGACCAAGGCCGAGGGCAGGGGCAAGAGGCACGGCAAGAGGCAGGGCAAGGCCCTCCTGCCCTGATGGTGACTCCCCTCCTGACGACTCTGACGACGAAGGCGCCGCTCAACCCGACGTGTGGGATTGGGTCGATGGAGACAAATTTGTGCCCACCGACTACAACTTTGTGGACGCTGGGATTGCCGGCCCTACGCTCCCAAACCAGGGGCGGCAGACCACGAGACTGGAGATCTTCAGGCAGTTCTTCACTACAAATCTCGTGGCTCTAATTGTTGACCAGACCAACTGGTACAATTATTATTTCATGGCTGGGAAGGAGCAGTCAAAATACTCTGCAAGGCTGTCATGGTCCTCCCTAGATGTCCCAGAGTTTTACACATTCTTGGCCATTGTAATGCTGATGGGGTCACAGACTCACAAGGAAATCCTCCATAAAAAAGTACTGATCCTGGGATCCCCTCGTCCGAACCCCTATTTTTGGCCAAATAATGAGCAGAAATAGGTTCACGGCCATAATGGGGAACCTCCATTTCTTTAGTGATAAGAGAGACAGTAAAGGATGTAGATAGATGACCAGAGAGATAGATAGATATATAGATAGAAAGACAGAGAGAGAGAGCGAGAGACAGACCGATGTATAGATAGATAGATTGGTGGTCTGTCTTGGTTGTAAGATAGAGAGTCGCAGACAGATAGATAGTCAGTTATACAGAATGACTTTCATACACAGAGAGATAGATAGAGACAGAAATCAAGAGACACACAGAGCAGACAGACAGGCACAACGATATAGAAGAAGACCAGGAAAGGGAGGATAATAATAATAATAATAATAATAATAATAATGATAATAATAATAATGACAATAATGATAATAATGATGATGATTATTATACATTTATAAGATCATCACGAGGAATTAAACTTATGTGGCCAACTGTATTAAAATAATATGAATTACAGATTAGTAAATTTGCAGTGTTCTGACAATCACTATATGAAAGACAATGTATTAAACCTTTGAAGATTGTGACACATTTTGACATTTTTCATTAGACAATTATATACAGTTTAAGAAGGACCTGTGTGATTTGTAAGGGTAAAGACTATCTTGATTAACCCTCTAACTTCCATATGTATATACTCAGGAATATACCCCATAGCTTGGGGGTGGCCGACTACAGACAGAGGGTATAGTGCTAACAGTGTTTCAGCAAGACTCAATAAAGTCCCCCTGAAGCACTTGTACCTGGGGAATCCGCACCACACCAGCCTTAACTGTACTACAGTAAGGCAGTAACAAGAAATAACCGTAACTGCCGGCGGGTGCCCAACCCCGAAAGGGGTTGAAATAGGGGAGCTATCCCCCCGCCAAAGGCGGCTTTCTAGGGCCTTTCCTAGCTGTTGCTGAGAGGATTGGGTTCTAGTCATGTGGTGATGGGCTGGTCTTTCAGAGTGAGAACTGAGCGATCTCTGCCATACCCATAGCTTACTCTGACTGTTCCTTTAGCTTGTGTGTTTTCTGGATCTCAAGTGACGGCGTCTCTTCCGTGGATTGACCTCCCAATCTACCAAGATTGGAAGCCAAAGCGTCACATTTTTCCCTTGCCCCTCAACATTCTCTTCATAATTGCTGAGGGGCACAGGGCCCTGGGTGGGGCTTTGGTTTCCCGGGCGTTTCCGCACCCTCCTCAGCTCCCCGCCATGGATGGCTTCGGTCACCCAGGCTTTATTGTGGTCGGCGGGGAGGGTTCTGTGGGGGCGCTCGGTTATGGCCTTGGAATTGCTCGGGGCCTTGGGGCTGTTCGGCCAGGCAGCTTGGGGAACAACAACAACAACAACCTCCATTTCATCGACAGCCTGGCAGCCCACACCAGAAATCAAAGTCAACCCAGAGCAATGAAGGACCCCATGGAGAGAATAAGACCCATTTTTGAGTACCTGAAGCTGAAGCTTGCTGCCGCCTTCAAACCCCATCAGAAGCTCATTATTGATGAGAGTTTGCTGCTGTGGAGGGGGAATATTGGCATCCGGCAGTACATGCCCAGCAAACGACATCGATATGGCCTGAAGACCTTCGTGATGTGTGACTGTCGAACTGGTTACATCCAGGACCTAATTCTGTATATGGGCAAGAAAACAGAATTGGTGGAAACGAGGATATACGGAATTTCTGGGGCCGTCGTCATCACCATGCTGCAGGGCTACCTGGACAGGGGCCACATACTGTACCTGGACAACTGGTACACCAGCCCCTCCCTTGCCAAGTTCCTGCATAGCCGCACTACAGGAGTCTGTGGCACCGTCAGGAGGAATCGGATCTTCATGCCCGAACTACCACCCAGGCGGGAAAAGGGCTCCATCATCCACAAGCAGGCTAACAATGTCCTCATGTTATCCTGGATGAATAACCGGGATGTGAACGTCCTCACAACAGTCCACCTTCCCATCTTCCAAGACAGCAGACGTCGTGACAGAGCAACTGGCGAAGTTATCAAGAAACCTTTGGCCATCTGTGATTATAACATCAACATGCGGCTGGTGGATAAATCAGATGCTGTCATCTCGTCGTGTGAGTGTGCAAGGAAGACGATGAGGTGGTATGAGAAGTTATTCTTCCACCTCCTCGATCTCACCCTCTATAACAGCCATATCCTCTACTCAACAAGCACCGGCAAGCAGGAAACGATGGAGAACTTCTGCATCGAGTTGTCCAGGGAGGTGTTGAGGGAATACATGACTGCCCCCCACTTCCAGCAACCCCCCCACCCATCGACGCCCAGCAGCAGAAGGGATTGCCAGGCTGACACAACGCCACTTCCCTGAATATGTGCCGCCCACAGAAAACAATGACAAACCCCGAAGACGGTGTCATGTGTGCCGCAACACGACACAGAGGGAGCCTGAGAGATCAGATACCAGGTGGATGTGCAGAGAATGTGATGTTCCACTGTGTCTCCCGGACTGCTTCAGAGAGCATCACACCCTTGACCATTTCTAAAACTGTACTCAAAGACTGCGATAAAAGACGCTATGAAATGTGAAGTGTGTGTATAAACCTAACGTAAATAATGAATATATACAAAGTGCCGAACACAATATGTAAGTGAGATTGACACTCAAATATACGTAAAACAGTGACGGACACCAATAAGTGTAAATATATACTATTTCTAAGTCAAACGTCCGTAAAACAATGTGTGAAACTCATATTATATAACTATAAAACATATGATAAAGTAATAAACTGAATAAAGAGGGGAAGAGACATGAAAACTGAATAAAGCAGGGGAGTAAGAGAGATTGACGCAAGAAAAGGGAAAGTGTTGGTGGCACGTGTCAGTCAGCTGGGTGTGTGACAGTTCGTGCGTTCTGTTATTGTCCGAGACCATGATGGCCGCCAGTATCCATGGCAACGAGGACGCGCCACGCTCTTGCCACTCGTGTGCACTTACAAGACTTATATCTAAGCACTTTTCACACTGTAACTTCACTTACAATGACATTATGTGATACATGTTGCTAATATATGAACTATGAAGGCACACATGATGCTCGGGTGGTGTAAATAACCGTCACTCGAAAACTGGCCGCATCGTACATCTGCTGTGCTGCCGCACTCAACTGTGGCTGGCCGGGCGGGAAGTTTGAAGGCCGCCCGGTACCAGCTGATGTATGAGGCTGCCCCCCCCCCCCCCCAATATGACCCCCAAATGACCGAGGTGAGTAATTTATTTTCTTCAGTTCTCACCCTTTTCTTCCATTTTTAGCAAAACAAAATTTTTGGCCAAAACGGCCGGTCCCTGGATGTACATTTATTCTAAACTAGCTGGGGCTCAGTGGGTTAACCCGTTGAGCCCCGGCTAGTTATAATATTTTGTTCACCCCAGTCCCAAGCCATTTTCACTTCTTTTTTTTGTTTGCTAAAATGGAAGACAAGGATGAGAAATGAAAAAAAAAATCACCTCGGACATTTTGGGGGGGGGGGGGGCCTCAACAAAATTTGTTGAGCCAAAATGGAAGAGAATGGTGAGAAATGAAGACAAAAATAAAAAAAAACTCATTTCGGTCATTTGGGGGACGGGAGGGGGGGAGGGGGTTTCAATAGTTCGTCTCCCCCGCATGACCACCCGCCCAGGAGCACTAGGGTAAAAACTGAGTATGGCATTGTACGGCATACATCCTAAGGAGTGTCTCACATAAATCTCAAGCCTCTAGCTCCCATACGACCGGAGTAATGAAGGTTCAAAGTGGCGGTGAACTAAGGGTGTAAACTATCCCCACTAAGCCCACCACCACCAGCCGCGCGGCTGTCTCGGCCCGCTCACACCTACTGGCCCGGCTCCCACACACACACTACGGTACCTCCCCCTCCTATTCTCCCGCCATTTCCTACCTTACGAGCCACGTAAGTGTTTTTTATATGTCGGACGCACGTGATGCGTCGCTGGGAGTTGGTGATCAAACACTGC
Organism: Paralithodes platypus; assembly: GCA_032716605.1. Lineage (NCBI taxonomy): Eukaryota > Metazoa > Arthropoda > Malacostraca > Decapoda > Lithodidae > Paralithodes > Paralithodes platypus. The sequence goes on along the minus strand of CM064544.1, from coordinate 28,002,381 downwards.
CGACGCAACACATGCGACGCTGGGTCTCACCGGGTTAATGACCAAAAAATAAATAAAAAAAAATAAAAATCCCCAATTTTTTTTCCCCCAGGGATAACAAAAATAGGCTATAGAGAAATGAAGCATATGATGATAGGAACCCAAAACTACCATTAGAAATTTGCTACCTATATTGTTGCGTCTCTTGTATATTGACCCCTGGTTTTGGGGCCCTGGTAACCTAGCTCTCAGTTGTTGTTGTTGTTGTTCCCCAAGCTGCCTGGCCGAACAGCCCAAGGCCCCGAGCAAGGCAAAGGCCATAACTGAGCGCCCCCACGGAACCCTCCCTGCCGACCACAATAAAGCCTGGGTGACCGAAGCCACTCCATGGCGGGGAGTGGAGGCGGGTGCGGAAACGCCTGGTAAACCAAAGCCCCACCCAGGGCCCTGTGCCCCTCAGCAAATATGAAGAGAAAGTTGAGGGGTAAAGGAAAAATGTGACGCTTTGGCTTCCAATCTTATTAGATTGGGAGGTCAATCCACGGAAGAGACGCCGTCACTTGAGATCTAGAAAATATATAAGTAAAAGGAACAGTCAGAGTAAGCTATGGGTATGGCAGAGATCGCTCAGTTCTCACTCTGATAGACCAGCCCATCACCATCCTAGTTCTCAGTTAGTTGACATGGTGCCGACTTGGGGATGGATGTAGACTCCGGGCGTACGGTCGTCATGTTTACATAGGGCGATCGCTGCAGTCAACTTCGCGTCTATTTTGACGGCGAATAATTAGGTTATTTGCTCCCTCCTGGCAATAGGCTATAGGCTATATGATGATGACAATATGACATGGAGGGGGGGCAAAGCCCCCCTCAACATATTATTGTATCCAATGGCATTCAAAATAGACGGGAACATGATTGCAAAGGTCCGACGTCTCCCTCGCCGCGGCAGCGGCGCCGTCGTCATGTTTACATTTGTCGATCGCCGTGGTTAAGTTTGCGTCTATTCTGACGGCGATTTTTTTCGGTAATTTGCCCCTTGCTGGCATTATATATGATGATGACAATATGTCATGTGAGGGTGGCCAAAGCCCCCCCCCCTCAACATATTATTGTATCCAAAGGCAGTCAAAATAGATGGGAACATGATGACAAAGGTCCGACGGCACTACGCGTAGTGTAAACAAGGCTGGCGGTACGCCCGCACTTAACATTCTTGCCCCAACTTGTCTAGGCTGCCGTGGCCTAGCCTAGTCGAAGGGAGTACTTGGTTGCCTTGCTTGTCATTTCACACTGTTACCAGGTCAGTTCGGCATTCACCTGCTGGCAGTGTGCCAAAATAGGTCAAATCTTTTAGTCATACCGAAATGGAGAAAATTTAAAAATTCATACCAGTTTGGCTGCCTAACCAAATATTCCCTCCATTGGCCTGTGGCCTGGCTGCTGGCAGGCAGACTGTAAAAAGTCCGCAAAACTCGAATGTCTCACTACTCTAAGCTAATGGGCATAATTTTCAAACTCTCATTGTTCATTAGCACATACAAAATTTCACAACAATGGTATATATCCAACAAAAATTACATAGTCTAATAACTCGTAGCTACCTTCCACTTGCGGCTTGCCACTCAGGTGAAACCTTTACAACGGCACCTTCTTGTTTGTTTACAAAAACATAACTGACGATGCGAGCGCCCTATATACTCTATAACCGGCCAAGTATAAAGACGTAAGAAGAAACAAGAACCAAGATCAACAACCAAGAAGAAGGGAAAACAAGCAAGAAGAAAGAAGATCAAGAAAGAAGAAATAGCACATAGCACAAACCGTAATAAATTTTACTGTCAAATTAGAAAACTGAAAACACGACAAAAGGGAGGCGCCATTGCAAAGGCATAGCTTCACGACCAGCAACTGAACTGAACTGACTCGCCGAGTATTTTTCATAGCGCAAATTATCTCGGCGTATGAAATATCGAGATGCTCAAATAACAATTTCCCGACCTATTTTCCTAGTAATAATGAGTATAATCATCTTCATGGTAGTAAGTGATGGTGTACCTATGAAATAATAGTGATTATAATGCAAAAAGTGGGTAATAAATGTATTATAAATAACGTGAAATATGAAGTTACGGATGGTTGGTCGGCTATTTTACTGTATTTATCTTGTAATAATGCATGACATCATCTTTAACCCTCCTGGCCCGGTTGTCATTTTAAAATGACACCACGAACTAAGGGCAGGAGCCCGGGTGTCATTTTAAAATCTGTAAGCTTGAAAGCCTATTCAGCTTGGTCTGAACGCCGTGCGTCCGACGCATGTAAACAAAGCCGATCGTTACGTCATCGCACCTCCGAAAACAAGAAGGAGAAGACTTGTTTGTTATTGTACGTCTGTATGTCGTTGTTTCAGTAGTGAAAAGATCGTCATATTGCTAACATCGCCTGCAAGTGCTCTCCACTGAAATCGTCATCACAACTGAACCAGTTGACATAGAGAGCTCTACTCAACGCCAGTCTACAGATTGGAAACCGCACTACATTTATAGATGCGTGGGAAATTTCTAGCAGTTAAACTAAACAAAAATACGGTAGCCTAGGCCTAGACGTTTTTCGGCCAAATCGCCCGGGTAGCCCACACTGTCATTTTGAGAGCCTGCCCGGGCCAGGAGGGTTAAATTAATGTCCCATAAACTTTGACGGTCGGTGGTGATGTGGATCCCCCAAAACGGGGATTTTAGTGTTAAAAAAGTGGTTAAAAACTCCAAGTATGAAATTTACCTCAAGGCCGAGTTGCTCGGGTATCAATATTATGGTTGCGATTTTATAACTAGGCTATAGCCTAGGTAACAAAATCTGCATGGGCATTCAGGAAGACTGAGAAACACATTCGCCATTTTGATCATATTGTCATAGGGAATGTAGTGCACTTAAAATGTTGGTAAGAGTTGTGGGGATGGATGTAGATTCCAGGCGTACGGTCGTCATGTTTACATTGGGCGATCGCCGCGGTCAACTTCGCATCTATTTTGACGGCGATTTTTTCGATTATTTGTCCCCTGCTGGCAATATACAGTATATGATGATGACAATATGTGAAGGGGAGCAAAGCCCCCCCTCAACATATTATTGTATCCAATGGCATTCAAAATAGACGGGAACATGATTGCAAAGGTCCGACGCCTCCCCCGCCGCCGCCATGTTTACATTTGTCGATCGCCGTGGTTACGTTCGCGTCTATTTTGACGGCGATTTTTTTCGGTAATTTGTCCCCTTCTGGCAATATATATGTTGATGACAATATGTCATTGGGGGGGTGAAGGGGGGGCCAAGCCCCCCCTCAACACATTATTGTATCCAAAGGCAGTCAAAATAGACGGGAACATGATGGCAAATGTACGACGCCACTACACGTAGCGTAAACAAGGCTGCCGGTACGCCCGCACTTAACCCGGGAACGGCGAGAAAGCTCTTAAGAGGGAAGGCCTAAAAAAAAAACATTTTAAAAGGCCCCAGTAGCACTTAACACCTTACGAGCGGGCTAGGCGGTAATTTATATGTACCGCCCAGCGGGGTGTTTTTACCTTAAATAGGGCTGTTTACGTGATCATTTTCATGCCTAAATAAGACCCAGAGCGTAAAACAAGTATCTATCCCTGAAAGGGCATAAACAGAGCTTTCCAATGACATCCCAACCATCTTTGTACGAACGCTGGTTTTCTTGCAATGATCGCGCAACACGAGTGCAAAAACCATGTAATTAGGTAGTTTCCCTACATAATTCCCTGTGTAGCGAGTGCCTGAGGGTGGGGGAGGGTGGAATTCATGTCAGTAGGTCCGCCGTGGTGGTCTGGAGCAGTCATACGCTTGCTACTCTCCTCCCACCACTTATCTCTCTCTCTCAGCAACATTACGTGGTGAAAATGGCACACGACATAAGTTGTGAACCGCCACTTAGTCCATATTTATTTCACACGACATAAGTTGCGCACCGCCAAAGAAGGGTTAAAACAATTTTTGTTTTCTTTTTTCCCCATACCTCATATTACTCCTCCACATCCCCTCCTTCCCCCCCCCCCCCCTTCAATTATCACCTATTTTCCCTGTTATTCCCTAATCATTGGTATATTTTCATGCTAACATTAGCAAGCTGGTTGGAAGCTGTGGTTATGTGCCTAGCGAGTGTGCTGGAAGAGGTAGACCGTGGGGTGGGACTCTCAGTCAAGCTCCAGAGCTCGCGAAGGGAGGGGCTGCAGAGTTGCCAAGTCCGCGACTTTGTCGCACAATTGGGCGACTTTTGGAGAGGATGTGCGACAAAATATTAAGAGGTTGCGCCTTGCGACATTTTTGGCGACTTTGACTAGAATGTGCGACTTTTTGGGCGATTTTTGTATATTTCGTATTTTCGGCATAAAAATAAGTATTTTCGTTTATATTTTCATTAATTAATTATATATAAATGCACCAATGGTATCAAAATCATATCTATCTAATATACATGAAATATAGCCTACCATGATGAGGATGAAAATAGGTAGCCTACATAAACTAGCTGCTAGCCGTGAGGCAGGGGACTATAGTCGAACAGGAGAAACTATAGGTTTGATTCCCGGAGGGAAGTAGAGAAAACCTAATATTTAGTAGGGCCCCGTAATCATAGACGATATTGCCTATTAGTATAATAGTCTCCATTCAACATCCCGCGTCAGCATTTTTAATGTGCCGCGCGGAAGAATCATCTTACAGTATCTTACAGTATCTTACAGTAGATCCTCTGGAAAAAGGCAAACTAGGCCTGTGTATCCAGCTCAATGCCAGTACTTGCACTCCTGCGGTCGTTCACGGTGTTGGCGGCGGCGGTAGCAGACGCAACATTGTGACGTCTACCAGCGTTGGCAGAATCGCCTCTCGTTGGCCACTAGCGCTCGCCAGGGACATCGAAATGGGCTACAGTTATCAGAGAATGTTGTTCTTTCTTTCCTAGTAATCGCATTGTCACAGACAGTCCAGTGGTGGTCTTTGTTTTCGTCTGTGACAACGGGTTATATTTTATATCAACAGTAGTGATAATAGTACCAGCGTGTGAATGAGAAAGACTTTTTAGAGCGTGGAGGTAGTAAGTGTCTGTATGTACGGGTGCATTCCTGCCTCTCGCTCGCCATTGGACGGCGTGTCTGGCTGTGTCCTATGACGCCTGCTGTCTTGTGACGTCTCGGCCCGTGATTGGCCGACCATCGCGCCTTTGCGGTCTCCTGTGTAACTTACCTCCTCCATGAGGGTCCCCAGGAGCTGTCCTCGTCAGGACAGGCTTGGCGCGCGTGCTTCTAACATCCCTTTGCATACTCTCTCCCGATCACCACATTTATCACTGTTTCTCTCACTCGATTCTCTCTTTCCATACTCTAACCTTTATTAATTTTTGTTTTTTTTCTATATTCCAACTACTCCCTCTCGGGCATAGGCTGATAGCCTTTACACTACACCGCTGAACACGGTGAGGCCCGTGAGGTCTTTTTCCAGTCTAGGGAGTGAGACATGCGAAGCGCCCCGGCTCGAAGCAACTCCATCTTCTGAAGCAGCTTCGCCTCTGCGCTTCACGGTCTCACCCACCACACTCGGACCCTCACTCTCAGAACGCCACCTATTGAGCAATTAACTCACTAGGTATTGCCCCCCTGTAACATATTTTGAATATGGGAATATTCATACAATGCTATTTAATCAGGGAACAATGAGGGTATTTTTTTGGCATTTCGGTGTGGTGTGGTAATGCACTGGAACTAGGTACAGCACAAATTCCATCCCAATAATATCTTCCAATTGACATATTGGGATTCGAACCCGGGTCCATTGGATTACCAGTCCAGTGGCAAGACCACTCTGCACAACACTCCCCTTGGGTTCTGCATACGGTTTTCATAGCCGGCCCATTGTATTGCATGCGCCGTCTTCAGAGATATTTACATGTACTTAGAATAGGTTTGAGGGTTCTTAGTTAGTATAGGTTAAGAACTTTGTGTGTCTCCATTATTGATTTAGTGTTTCTGCTCTTTTATTTAATGCTAGACTGGGATAAGGTAACTGTAGTCGTTGTCTCCGATGTGTGTACGGTTTGCTTATACCTACACGACTTCGACCGGTCCTGTGGTAGCCTGGGTTGTCTTTTCGGTTGCGTCATTTGCGAGTGCAGCATTGTGTTGACTGAGGGTTTTGGCCTGTACCAGTTCCACACTTTGCTGACTCTTTGCTTGTCTTTAGATGGTCGCCAGGATAGAACCAGATACTTGTGATCTGGATCTATCGAGAGAGCCCCCTAGTCAATTAACGTAACTTAAAGGATGCAGTCTTAAGGACATCGCTAGGCAACGAGCCTGTCTTGCTCAACCCCTGTTCCTTACCTAGAGTATCCCAGCTAGACATTATTAATCAAGTAGACACTTGTTAGTATTTAATATAAGCTCTTTGATATGTGTGCATTATTATTCACAGCATTTATTAGTCTAGGTTGTTGCTGAGCCACACAACCATAGCAGACTGTTTCGTTGATGAGGAAGTACTTCTTTTAGGGTTGAGCATTGCTACCGTTGCACATTATAGTATTCTCGTGTCAGTTAACATTATATGTCCTATCTTTTAGTGTATTCGATTTACATGTGTGGTGTCCTGCCTCCTGCCTTTATATAGTTCTAAATCAGTACGAGCATCTTATGAGCATCAGACTTCCTTCAGAAGTTTCTAGGTCTATGCTGTAGGACTATACTTCACTTTCTTTCAGATAGGAGTGAAGAGTTTATTGTTGTTTAGAGTAACTGTATTGAAGCATCTTTTTATTGTATTAAATCTTGCAGTGATTTAATTGATCTTTCCATAGATTCCTTTTATGCATTTTAACGTAACTTGCATCTTGTTTGTTATCAGGCTATACCAGTGCAGGTTAGCCTGAAGTAGAGTAAATTTATGCCCAGTTAAGGATACCCCACTATCGCAGATTAACCCTGGAGGGTATAGGTGTTTTGTTCGCCGGCATATAAGTTCGAGGGTTTGGATCTAGCGTACCGTTGTTGCATAGTGCCCTATTACTAGTCCAATCATTGAGTGCCCTTGTTTTATTCGTAGTCCCGGTCGTAACAAATGGCGACCTTGCCTAGTATCTTACCTTAGTCGTCATAACAAATGGCGACCTTAGTCTAGGATTTAGTGAACTAAGAAATAATTGCAGGAATTTTTTTGTGGAGATTTTTTTTTTTTAATCACCGTTTGGGGGTCGATTGTTATTTCTCACAGTTTGGCAGTGGACATTTGTTTTTGAGGAATATTTTGGACACGTTGGAATTTTTTTTGGCAACGTAGTATAGCACTTGAGTTGTCTTCAAGCATTTTTTGAGTGAATAGTGCTACATGAGAGTTTAGGTACTTCTTTTTTTTATAAACGTTGAGGATTTCCGGTGGACACTGTCGAACGACGGATCAGTGCACAGTGAGGACACAGTACGGGAAGCAGGCGAGGAGGTGGAGAAGGTGGAGTTGTCTAACGGCGTTCGGGTGGTGAACAATGAGCAGGATGCTCGGATTTTTTTGGAGGAGCCTGTGTCGGCGGATCGGGTGTCGGGGCTAGACCGGTACGGACTGCAGTGTGTAGCCACGGTCTTAGGGTTGTCCGGTACTAGCGGTTTGTCAAGAGGTGAGCTGGTTGCCTGGGTGCTCGGTGGGGTGCATGGGGCTTCGGGTGGAGCGGGAGCTGGGGCACCTTCTGCCCAGCCCCCATTCCACTCGACTCCTATCATGGCGCCCCCTTGGGCTCCGGAACCGGGTACGTTCCTGCAGGCCGATGCCCGCTGGCGGTTGGGTATGCCTCTAGGTGATTCACAGGGTTTGTCCCCAATAGTAGCACCCCCTCCTCAGGGTTTGTCTTCCGAGATGTTGTTTCAGCTCGAACTCGCCAAACTCGAGCAGCGAAAGCATGAGGCTGAGCTCGAGCAACGAAAGTATGAGGCTGAGCTCGAGCAGCGAAAGCATGAGGCTGAGCTCAGGCAGCAGCAGCAGCAGCGGGAATCTGAGTTTAGGATTCAGGCTGAGGAGAGAAAGGCCATACGTGAGGCTGAGCTTCAGGTTGAGGCTACGAAGTACTGTGCAGACATAGAGCTTGAGAAGTCTCGGGTGGAGTCGACAGGGCAGTGTCTCGGTTCTGGGAATCGAGGTCTTGATCAGTCTTTATCGCACCTTCTTAAGTTAGTCCCTGCATTTGACGAGTCGGGTGTCACCGAGTTTTTCCTGCGTTTTGAGAAGAAGTGCCGGGAGCACCAATGGCCTGAGGTTAAGTGGGCAGCCATTGTTTCCTCTAGGTTGGTGGGCAAAGGACTCAAGGCATATGATGCGTTGCCCTTGGAGTCTTGCATCGATTATGAGGTATTGAAGGAAGCTGTTCTGCGGGCGTACGAGTTACAACCAGAGACATATAGGTTGAAGTTTCGGGGTGTTACGAAGGGTCGTGAGTGCACTTTTCTAGAACATGCCCGGGAACTGTCTGATGCTTTGAGAAATTGGCTGAGGTCAGAGAAGGTGACGATGTTCGAAGAGCTTGAGCAGTTATTCCTTCTAGAGCAATTTTTTAAATGCACAGGCGGCGACCTGACTTTGAACCTCAAAGAGAAACATCCTAAAACTCTACAAGAGGCAGCTGAGCTGGCTGACCTGAGATTATCGCTGATTCGTGGGTGCGGGTCTGCACAACGGACCGATGCAGTTAACAAGGGGCGCAACATTCCACCCCCCCCCCCCCCCCCCGAGTCAGTGATGCAACATTTAATAACAAAAGTAAGAGCAATGATACTAATTTTGATCACAAACCAAAAACCGTCCCGTTTAAGAAAGGTCAGGGCCCTTCCCCACCTCAGGGGAAGTCCAAGGGTGAAGTAGAGTGTTTTAAGTGTCATAAAAAGGGGCATTTTGCACGTTCCTGCCCTAGTAACCAACCTGCAGCAGTCGTGTCTTTGGCTAGCAACATTGGGGTGTCTCTGAGGTCTTCTGCGTTTACCCGGGGTGATATGTCAGATGCGGGGGCACAGCCAGTGAAGGAGTGTCCGGAAGGCTCGAAACCTGTCCGCGATGCTTTTTGTGACCATAGAGGGCGTGGCTGCGTGAGTTGGGCTGGTTGCAAGCATTGGTTGGAGTTGTTCCGTGATACAGGTGCATCCCAGACTCTGATGAAAAACTTTACAGGCCAACCTATAAACGCGGCACGGGTAGTTGTGGTGCAGGGTATTAATGCTACCCGTTGGTTCGAGTGGAGCTGGAGGTTGATGGTGTGACACGAGAGATAGATGTTGGATCCTAGAGAAACTGCCAGTAGAGGGCGTCGACCTTCTTCTCAGCAACGACTTTGCGGTGCCTACTTCTGAGGTTCCACCCTTAGTCGTTGCCGAGAGGGCGGCCGACGTGAGTAGGGAGGGGCAGGAGTTGGTCGAGAGGTGTCAATTACAGCAGATGGCGTGTGTTGTCACCCGATCTCGTGCATCTAAGGTGTCACAGCCTATTCCTCAGTCTCTAGACCAGCGGAGGAACGGTCGGAAGGAGAAAGCTAAAGTTGGGAGAAGTTTTGTGAGTTTTGATCCAGCGGCTCTTCTTCGCGACTCAGTATTAGCACCAATGTTTAGGTCCGGAGTGGCCCCAGAACCTGTCACACTTGGTGAGGAGGTAGGGCGTGAGAAAACTCCGAGACAGCAACGTTACACACTTAAGCAAGATAGGATCGAACAGTCCAGTATCGGGGGAGGCCATAAGTTGCTCCGGGAGCACTTAGATAGATTGGCTCCTTTGGATATCTGTCGGCTGCAGATAGATGATCCTGAGCTTCAGAAGTGTAGTAACGGTGCGATTGAACTTGATGAGGGCGGGGATGCAAAGCCGGGGGACTTCTTTCGTGTGGAGGGCATATTGTACAGGCGTTTTCTAGATCCCAGACGGAGTTGGGAGGGTGGGTCGAGAGTGGTTGACCAGTTGGTAGTGCCTAATGTGTGCCGTGATAGCCTACTGAGATTGGCGCATGATGTACCGTTGGCAGGGCATTTGGGTGTACGTAAGACGGTAGCAGCATTGGCGAAATTGATTTGGTGGCCAGGTATGAAGGCGTCATGGGTGGCAATGTGCAGTACCTGCCAGACAGTAGGTAAACCAAACCAGTGTATTCCCAAGGCTCCGTTACACCCTATTCCTGTAATCGGGCCACCATTCAGTAAGGTTATAATCGACATGGTTGGCCCTCTACCCCCTACTAGTGCAGGCAACAAGTTCCTCCTCACAATCATGGATATTGCCACTCGTTATCCGGATGCATACCCCATGCGAAATGGTACTGCTAAGACTGTTGTTCGTAACTTGCTATTGTACTGTTCTAGGTACGGGTACCCGCAGGAATTGCAGTCAGACCAAGGGTCCAACTTTACTTCTAACCTTTTCAAACAGACCATGCAGCAGCACGGTATCAGTACAGTTGTCTCTTCAGCCTATCACCCAGAGAGTCAAGGAGTGTTGGAGAGGTGGCACTCGACTCTGAAAAGCATGCTGCGTTGTTACTGTGTTGAGAATGGCAAGGATTGGGATCTTGGGTTGCCCTATGTATTATTCGCTGCTCGGGAGGTACCTGGTGAAAGCCTAGGGTTCAGTCCCAATGAGTTAGTTTTCGGACATCAGGTCAGAGGCCCCCTCAACATGGTTAGAGAAATCTGGGAGGGCACAGCAAAACCATGTTCCATGTTAAAGTATGTCCTCGAGAGTAGAGAGAGAATGCTGAGAAGCCTAGAGTTGGCAGGTAGGAATTTGGTAGGGTCGCAAGCACTTATGAAGGACAGGTACGATGAGAAGACAAAACTCCGGGAGGTTAAGGTGGGGCAGGAGGTGTTGATTCTGTTACCTCTGCCAGGTCATCCGTTGTCTGCCAAGTACGTTGGTCCTTATAAGGTGGTAAAAAAGATCTCTGACCTAGACAATCTTGTGGCTACTCCAGATAGGCGTAAAAAGAATCAGCTGTGCCATGTGAATCTGGTGAAAGAGTTTGTGAGGCGCCCTCCTGAGCCTATCGCTGTCCCTGTGTTGATCTGCAGCGGTCATGGAGGAGAAGGAGTGAGGGACAGTGAAGCCCAGGTGGAGGATAACTGGGAGTGTCATGTCTCTGCTGACCAGTGGGCGGGGAACTCCAGACAGGTGGCTCTAGTGCACCTGCCTGATCAACAGCGTGTAGCCGTGCAGCGCCTGTTTGCTTCATACCGCACTGTGTTTGCAGAGCATCCAGGCCTCACAACTCGAGTGGTGCATGACGTGGACGTGGGAGATCACCCCCCCTTTAAATCAGTACCCTACAGAATTCCACCCATTAAACTCCTAGCCCTCAGAGCGGAGTTAGAGTATATGTTGGAACGGGGGCAGTTAGGTGGACATCTCCTGTCACTCTGCAGCCCAAGCCTGACGGGAAGGTTCGCTTCTGCATTGACTTTCGGAGATTGAACGGGTTGACTCCCACCAATGCTTATCCCCTTCTACATGTTGACGATAGTGTAGACAAGATTGGTAAGGCACAGTTTCTAACTAAGGTAGACCTAGTGAAAGGCTACTGGCAGGTGCCCTTGTCTGAGCGGGCGAAGGGGGTATGCGGGTTTGTGGTTGATGGGAACACCTACCGTTGCAATGTGATGCCGTATGGCCTTAAAAATGCCCCAGCAACCTTCCAGAGTCTTATGAATGAGTTGTAGCTGACATCCCTAACTGCACTGTCTACCTACAGGAATATCATCATCTCAGGCATTCTCCCCAAGATCGACGCACCTGACAAATTCTACGACAAGGCTTTCAGCACAAATAGCCGACTAAAACATTTGTGTCTGAGGGAAGAAGTTGAATTCATCAACCTCTGGGACAACTTCTACAACCAGCCTACTCTGTTCCGCAAGGATGGCACTCATCTAAACCCTGTGGGTTCAGCACGCATGGGTCGTCTCCTACACGAAGCAGTCCGCAGCCATGGATCAAAAAACGCCATCCGAGAAGAAGCAGCAGTGACATAAATCATCCAACGCCAAGAAAAAAACAGAGGCAACCGAGGACCACCAGCGATAAGGACCGAAGACAGCGAGGACCGAGGACAGCCATGAACATAAATGTAGATCCGACAAGAACCAAAAATATTATTAAAGAGCGTTCCGTGAGTTCTAAAATAACAAATTTAAAGGTTTTCTATGCAAACGCTCGTAGCATACGCAATAAATTTTCAGATTTAGAGGAGCTAGTGTTTACAGAAAATTATGATGTGATTGGCATAACAGAATCTTGGCTCAATACAGAAGATAGAGACTTTTTAGCAGAGTATTCACTTACCCGGTTATGTAATGTTTGAGAAAAGCCGAATAAATCGAAATGGAGGTGGCGTTTTACTTTATATCAAAGAAAGTCTTAACCCTACCCTCTTGTCAAAACCTCAAATTGTGAACGTCGACGCATCTTTTGTGCTAATAAAGAATAATAAAGGTACCAAAATAATACTTGCATTAATATACAGACCTCCAGCTCAATCAGTGCAAACTGACCGAGATATTTACGAACAAATTGCAGATGTAAGTAACTCACAAGATACCGTAATTTTTGGTGACTTTAATTTACCTGTGACCAAGTGGGGCGATACTCTTACTTCACACTCCGGACATGACTTGTATACGAACTTGCAAGAGAGTTCGCTTTATCAATTTGTTGGAATGCCGACCCGTGGTAATAACGTTCTTGACATTGTACTTGCAACAAAAGAAGAATTAATAGAGAATTTAATGTTGGTGATGAATTCAGTAACAGCGACCATCGTACGATAACTTTCACTTTAAAGTTTACTAGTAACGAACCAAATAGTAGCATCGAAAAAGTCCCTAATTTCAAGAAAGCAAACTTCCATAAACTTAGAGCTATGTTTAAAGAAACTGACTGGAGCTTTTTAATTCACAATAACGACATAAATACATCTTGGAAGTTATTCGAAGCCACTTACCTAAAAGCAGTGCAAGACTGCATACCATCGAAAACTCGGCGTCCAGGCCATAATAATAAGCCCAAATGGTGGAATAAAGATATTTCAAACTGCCTGCTTGCTAAAAAATTTGCTAATGATAGATTAAAATCCTCACAAAATGACGAAGAACGGCTGAAATTTGTAGAGCTACGACGCAAAGCCAAAAAGTTAATTAAGCAAAGTAAAAAGACCTTAGAGTTACATATTGCGAATCAAAGTAAAACAAACCCGAAAGAATTCTATAGTTATATCAGAAAGAAAAAAGTCGTTACTTCAACTGTTGGACCGTTAGTCGATGAAAATGGAGAATACACCAAAGACGAAGAACAAATGAGTAATGCCCTCAATACCTTCTTTGCATCAGTTTTTACAACAGAAGACCTCAGTGATATCCCTACACCATCGCCGATTCAGATTGATAATTCAGATGTTCTAAGCAATATCACCGTTACAGAGAGAGAAGTATTGAATTGTTTAGATAAACTCAAGGTAAATAAAACGCCTGGACCTGATACAATGTCGCCTAGAGTTCTAAAGGAAGCTAAGGATGAGCTCTCTAAACCACTGACATTACTATTCAATAAATCCTTGCAGTCTGGAACTATGCCCGATCAGTGGAAGCTAGCCAACGTAACACCGATATTCAAAAAAGGCAGCAAATCCCTACCCAGTAACTATCGTCCAATTAGCTTAACCTCAGTTGTATGTAAAATGCTAGAAACGGTCATACGAGACAGACTCGTAAATCACTTGGAGGAAAATAACATACATAAAGATACTCAACACGGCTTTCGTAAAAAACGTTCCTGTTTAACAAACCTCTTAGACTTCTTCCACGATATCCTCAACCTCTACGATGAGAGTAAAGCTGTAGATATTATATACCTTGATTTTCAAAAGGCCTTTGACAAAGTTCCCCACAAACGTTTACTGCTAAAACTAAAAGCGCATGGAATACAAGACGGTGTGTTGAAATGGATAGAAAATTGGCTCAGCGACAGAAAGCAAAGAGTAGTCATAAACGGTAAGGCATCAAAATGGACCAATGTAAGTAGCGGGGTACCCCAGGGATCGGTACTAGGACCAATTCTCTTTCTAATTTACATCAACGACATAGATGAGGGTCTCACCTGTACAATCTCAAAATTTGCTGACGATACAAAAATTGCAAATAGCGTACTCTCAAAAGAACAAGTTGACGATATGCAACACAATCTAGATAAATTGTCATGTTGGGCCCAAATTTGGCAAATGAGTTTCAATGCGGATAAATGTAAAGTACTACATATCGGATACCTAAATGAGAAAGCAAACTATTCGATGAATGGCACTCAGCTTAAGAATGTAAACAGAGAAACCGATCTGGGAGTAACAATATCGAGTAACCTAAAACCGAGTCAACAATGTTCAGAAGTTGTTAAGAAGGCAAACAAAATAATTGGCTTTATAGGCAGGTCATTTGAGCATAAATCCAAAGAAGTTATCCTAACCCTTTACAATTCCTTAGTCCGCCCTCTTCTGGAATACTGCGTTCAATCCTGGTGCCCTTATTACCAAAAAGATATAAACAAGCTAGAACGAGTTCAACGTAGAGTTACCAAAATGATACCTAGCCTAAAGAACAAACCATACGAAGAGCGTCTTAGAGAATTAAATCTATTTCCTTTAACCCAGCGTAGATTAAGAGGTGACTTAATTCAAGTGTTCAAAATCATCAAAGGCATCGACAATATGAACTGTAGTAAGTACTTCACTATCGACCAATCTAATTACACGCGGGGAAACGGTTGCAAAATTATTGGTAAATCTTTTAACTCACACGAATCTAAGAATTTCTTCTTCAATCGAGTTGTCAACTTGTGGAATGGGCTTCCCCGAAACGTTATAGACTGCATCACCGTTGATTCATTTAAACTCCGCCTAGACAAATATCTCGCATCAAACCCGCGACTGACTGCGTTTGTAAATGAATAACTTTATTTTATCCCCCCCTCAGTTACTAACCCATCTGTCCCCTACTAACTTCCTAATCCTGCCACGGACATTAGTTCCAGGGCAGTAATTCCCTTTCCAATGTTCCCTTACCCACTCTAAACCACTGTTTGGACACTTGATCCTCAGTGTTTTGGAGGACAAGCAACCTAGAAGGGTCACTAGATCTGTTGTTGCTTGATTTCCTTTGTACTCCTTTGTACTCCTTTGTACCTAGATGACGTTATAATCTACGATGACAACTTTGAGAGTCACTGAGCACATAGAAGCCTTGTTTCGGAAGCTCAGTGAGGCCAGGCTTGGTGGTCAATCTGGGCAAGTGCGACTTTGTCCGGGCAACTGTGCAGTATCTTGGGTTTGTGGTCGGGTTAGGCCAGGTGTGCCCCCCCAAAAACAAGATATAGGCTATTAACCAGTTCCCCAGGCCGTCCACCAAGCGGCAGATCATGAGATTTTTGGGCATGATCGGTTACTATCGCCGCTTCATTCGGGGTTATTCTACTGTGTTAGCTCCCCTGACAGATTTGCTAGCAAAAGAGAAAAAGTTCAAGTGGGCACCTGAGTGTGAAAGGGCTTTTTCGCTGGTCAAGCACCTACTATGCACTCACCCAATCCTCAGGGCCCCTGACTTTGAAAGACCATTCCAGCTGGCAACAGATGCCAGCGGTGTAGGGGCTGGTGCCGTCTTAATGCAAACAGACGAGGAAGGTTTGGAGCATCCAGTCAGTTTCTTTTCCAAGAAGTTTAATTCCGCTCAGAAAAACTACTCTGTGGTGGAGAAAGAACTGCTGGCAATAGTGTTGGCGCTCAGGCACTTTGAAGTATATGTTCCTGCCTACGGGCCAGTCGTGGTGATTTACACCGACCACCACCCTCTTAAATTTCTGAACCAATTCCACAACCGGAATATGAGGCTGACATGTTGGTCACTCATGTTGCAAGAATACAATCTAGACATTCGCCATATTGCCGGTTGTGAGAATGTGATTGCAGACTGTTTGTCGAGGGTGGAGGATCCGGCGTAGATCACCACAGGTGTGTGGGTTTGAGTGGAGAAAAACCAGGCTTGCCCCTGTAGAGCAGCCGTCAAAAACAACATTAAAATTAAATACAAAATCACATAAAAACTCTTTCTTTTTTATAGTTAATTGTAAGTTGCCAATGTTATAGCTAAAGTCCTAAGTTGAACCTGTCTTTCACTTAGTAGGCTGGGCTCTGTGAAGCTCGCTCAGGGAGCATAGCAGGCTAAATTATACTATTGTGTTTGGGAGGGGTTGTAAGATTTTCTTTATGCTAATATGTTGTTTTATTTAAGATTGAGCTTTGCATTTCATTTCTGGTGGAGTGGCTAGGTGTGGCGGGTCTTGTCGGCATTCTGCCTTGTCAGACATGGTGCTCGCCAAATGTTGAGCGTCCCATATCTTGGGCGGGGTGTGACGTCTACCAGCGTTGGCAGAATCGCCTCTCGTTGGCCACTAGCGCTCGCCAGGGACATCGAAATGGGCTACAGTTATCAGAGAATGTTGTTCTTTCTTTCCTAGTAATCGCATTGTCACAGACAGTCCAGTGGTGGTCTTTGTTTTCGTCTGTGACAACGGGTTATATTTTATATCAACAGTAGTGATAATAGTACCAGCGTGTGAATGAGAAAGACTTTCAGAGCGAGGAGGTAGTAAGTGTCTGTATGTATGGGTGCATTCCTGCCTCTCGCTCGCCATTGGACGGCGTGTCTGGCTGTATCCTATGCCGTCTGCTGTCTTGTGACGTCTCGGCCCGTGATTGGCCGACCATCGCGCCTTTGCAGTCTCCTGTGTAACTTACCTCCTCCATGAGGGTCCCCAGGAGCTGTCCTCGTCAGGACAGGCTTGGTGCGCGTGCTTCTAACATCCCTTTGCATACTCTCTCCCGATCACCACATTTATCACTGTTTCTCTCACTCGATTCTCTCTTTCCATACTCTAACCTTTATTAACTGCACAACACTCCCCTTGGGTTCTGCATACGGTTTTCATAGCCGGCCCATTGTATTGCATGCGCCGTCCTCAGAGATATTTACATGTACTTAGAATAGGTTTGAGGGTTCTTAGTTAGTATAGGTTAAGAACTTTGTGTGTCTCCATTATTGATTTAGTGTTTCTGCTCATTTATTTAAAGCTAGACTGGGATAAGGTAACTGTAGTCATTGTCTCCGATGTGTGTACGGTTTGCTTATACCTACACGACTTCGACCGGTCCTGTGGTAGCCTGGGTTGTCTTTTCGGTTGCGTCCTTTGCGAGTGCAGCATTGTGTTGACTGAGGGTTTTGGCCTGTACCAGTTCCACACTTTGCTGCCTCTTTGCTTGTCTTTAGAGGGTCGCCAGGATAGAACCAGATACTTGTGATCTGGATCTATCGAGAGAGCCCCCTAGTCAATTAACGTAACTTAAAGGATGCAGTCTTACGGACATCACTAGGCTACGAGCCTGTCTTGCTCAACCCCCGTTCCTTACCTAGAGTATCCCAGCTAGACATTACTAATCGAGTAGACACTTGTTTGTATTTAATATAAGCTCTTTGATATGTGCACATTATTATTCACAGCATTTAATAGTCTAGGTTGTTGCTGAGCTGCACAACCATAGCAGACTGTTTCGTTGATGAGGAAGTACTTCTTTTAGGGTCGAGCATTGCTACCGTTGCGCATTTATAGTATTCTCGTGTCAGTTAACATTATATGTCCTATCTTTTAGTGTATTCGATTTACACGTGCGGTGTCCTGCCTCCTGCCTTTATATAGTTCTAAATCAGTACGAGCATCTTATGAGAATCAGACTTTCTTCAGAAGTTTCCAGGTCTATGCTGTAGGACTATACTTCACTTTCTTTCAGATAGGAGTGAAGAGTTTATTGTTGTTTAGAGTAACTGTTTTGAAGCATCTTTTTATTTTATTAAATTTTGCTGTGATTTAATTGATCTTTCCATAGATTCCTTTTTATGCATTTTAATGTAACTTGCATCTTGTTTGTTATCAGGCTACACCAGTGCAGGTTAGCCTGAAGTAGAGTACATTTATGCCCAGTTAAGGATACCCTGCTATCGCAGATTAACCCTGGAGGGTATAGGTGTTTTGTTCACCGGCATATAAGTTCGAGGGTTTGGATCTAGTGTACCGTTGTTGCATAATGCCCTATTACTAGTCCAATCATTGAGTGCCCTTGTTTTATTCGTAGTCCCGGTCGTAACAAATTTTTTACTATTCTGTATTTTTGCTTTATAATCAAACTTCAAATCTTGTCTTCCCCATGCTTTATCAAGATTACTTTCAAACTTCCTTATTGATTCGGAATCGACTACATACTGGGGCAGTGCGTTCCACTCATTAACTGCTCTATCACAAAATGAGTTCTTTGCCTTTTCAAGCCTATTTCTTTCTTTGTAAATTTTCTTAGAGTCCTCTCGTTCTTGTTCCCTCCCGCATCAAGAAGATACCTTCACACACATCCTCATCATACATTCCTGACACTATCTTAAAAGTCTCTATCATAATATATCCCCTCTCTTTCTCCTATATGCCAGTGTCCTCAACCTCTGCTCATAGCCCGCGTTCTTCAACGTTGGTACTAGCTTGCTAGCTCTCCTCTGCATTTTCTCCACTGCTTCTATATCATTTACCATTATGGAGCCCACACCTGGTTCGCATATTCCAGGTGCGGCCTAACCAGCGCTGTATAGAGATTCCTGAATATTTCTTCGTCAAGTGACACAAATGTCCTCCTTATCAGCCCTACAATTCTATTGGCTTTGTTTATCTTTTCCGCTAAATGTTCTGAGAAATTTAACTTATTGTCTATCACTACTCCTATATCCTTTTCTGCATTAACTTCCTCCATCGCTTCATACATACTGTATCCTACCTTGTCTATCTTGCTTGTCCCAATCGCATGTACTTGCATTTTTTTGGATGAAAAGGCATTAACCAATGATCAGACCATCCCTTCATGCCCTCCACATCTCCTTGAAGCAGACCCACATCTTCCTTATGCCTCACTCTTCTATACAGCTCAGTGTCATCTGCATACAGGTATATCTCACTTCCATTAGTTATAACTTCAGGTAAGTCGTTGATAAATATAACGAACAGTAGTGGTCCCAACACAGATCCCTGAGGTACCCCACTTGTAATTTCCCTCCACCCCGAGCCTATTCCATTCACCAGTACCCTCTGTGTCCGATCTTTCAGGAAGGCTTCTATCCATTTCACACATTTCTCCCCTATATTATAGCTTCTAACTTTCTCTATTAACCTTTTATGTGGGACCTTATCGAAGGACTTCATAAAATCGCAATATCATGGAGTACTTTTCATAAGTGCACGCTTAATTCCCTTATGGGATCGTCATTATGATTGGGTACCCTACAGAAAAAACTCTGTAAAAAAGAAAAAAGAAAAATTAACTTAATATTTGTTATCATATGACTTTCAATATGTGGATTTCTTGCGTTTTGCTTCCCCAACTCAAGGCCCTCTAGCGGCCATCTTCGTCCTTCACTGATATACCAAGATACAACTCTAGAAATCAACGAATGGGAAGTGGGATGGATGGGAGGGACATTTATCGTCAATGATTACGGGGCCCTACTAAATATTAGGTTTTCTCTACTTCCCTCCGGGAATCAAACCTATAATTTAATAGTGGCCCCTCCATCATTGACGATATTGCCTGAATACCAAGTCTGGAGGGGGACATTCATGACAATATCCTAACCTCAGGGGACAAAATAATCCGTATACATTTTTAAAAGTTTTATTGTATGCAAACAATATATAAAAAATATAAAAGATTGTAAGCAGTGTGTGACATCAAGAAAGTCTGCTTACTCATGACCAGATCTTTTCCTTAAGATCTATGCATGATGCTTTCGGGGACACGCATGTGTTCCCTTAAATAGAAATATAACTCTGTAGAATTTAATTCTAACCTTAACAATATTTGTAGTATTGGGAGGTTTGACGTACCTCCCAACCTACCAAATAGGAAAACCTACTATTTGGTCGTAGTCTTGGAAAATCCAACGTCAAGGCTATTAATCTTAATTGCAATGACGACTTGCTATTTTGACTGCTATGTCGTCATTCCAACCGCGGTTAAAAAAGAAAACGTCTAGAGTCTACTTCTTATCTTGCTCTAGGAAACGTTGTACATTAACCAAAACTACCACCGAAGGTGAAAAAAGCATAGAAGAGAAGAGAAAGGGGTTTACCTTAGATACAGTCGAAGACCCATCCCGTGTTCCGTCATGAGCAGACCTTTGTTGAACGTGCGCATGAGCGACCCTCTTTTGTTATCACATCCCACGTAAGCAGAAGATCGAGGATGGGCAGGGGTCCGGCGTGAGGGAGGGTATTATGTACGTTGGATTTTCCAAGAGTACTACCAAATAGTAGGTTTTCCCATTTGGTAGGTTGGGAGGTACGTCAAACCTCCCAATTTGTTAGTAGTCTTGGCAAATCCATCGTCAAGGCTGCGTAACAAATAGGAGGAGGACATCCAAGCCAAACATACCAAAACAATGTATAAAACAAAAATATGAATGACAAAGAAACACAATTTAAACAAGAGAGTTTAATAAAAGAGTGAAAAACTGAGGAGTAGCTAAAAAGACCAGTATTAACATGTGCCCGTCATTCATAATAATGCAAAAAACATATACTGTAGTAAACCAACACATACTGTACCCAAAATCCCTTTTCTTCCAACAATTAAACATTGATCACAAAAATAAACACAAATTTCAAATATGGTAATACACTTATGTACTGTATACATATCACTTATTCCCAAGCTTGCGGCCAAGTGTCGCAAACCCGCACTCGCCCCCCCCCCCATTTTTCAAAGAAAACACAGTAAAAATAAAGAGTGACAAGGGGGGAAGACCAGGTATCTTCGCCAGAGCTCTAGGAAACACGACTCCCGAGAGCGATCACCGGCCGAGGGGGTCCAACAATGGACATGGAGAGGTAGGAGGAGATGAAGGTATTGACGGACGACCACAAGCCCGCAGAGGCAATGTCAGGCAAGGATCGACTCTGCAGGAACCGTAAAAGAGGCCGCAAAGGATCGCACATCGTGCGCAGACCCCCTACAATCAGGGTTACTGGCACGAATGACCCGACAAATGTGGCGTCCAATCTGCACCTTCGACAGCCTCCTACCCATCCTAGGAGACACCCACACAGCAGTACCCGAAGCCGGTGCCACCGACTCCACATATATGTGCAAGGCTTTCACCGGGCACAACATATGGTGATTATGCCCACGTTTTAATGCCTGGATGTTGAAAGACTTGAAAACGTGGGGCTCTCTCTCATTCTTGGCAACAAAATGAGGGGAGGCGGCCAACGTGACGACATTCAACGACGGGGAGAATCGCATGCATTCCTGGGACTGTGACATGGCTGCTAGTTCCGACACCCGATACCCAGTTGCCAGAGCGACAAGGAAGAGTGTACGCTCGAGCAACTGAACTGGCGTTGTGTCCCGTGTATATGTGTGTGAAGCCAGAAGGCCCAGAGCCCGACCCAGATCCCACTGTGGAGGGAGCTGGCGCGGAGGCGGTCGTTCCCTGAAGGCAGCCTTCATGAAGGAATCCAGCTCCGTCGGCGGAACGACCAGCACAGTGACGGACTCAAAGACCTCCCGGATGGCAGACAAGTGGTTACGTATAGTGTTAACTTGAAAGCGACGTGTATGGAAGAGGTGAAACAAGTAGTGTAGAATGAGGGAATGTGAACTAACTGTCTGGCTAGTGTCCTGTATCCATCTAGTAAAAGACTTCCAGTTGGACTCGTAACTCCCTTAAGTCGAAGTCATCCATGAACACTTCAGGAAGTCAGTCAGGGCCCGTCCGTGGACTTGGAGCCACCGTGCCTCACGAACATCCACGATGCGAATGCCAACGAGGTCCGCAGGTCTCCAACCTGGCTCAAGTGGAAGCTTGAGACAGGCAGAGGCACCGGACTCGGGCACCATTGCTTCAGCTGGGCGTACCAAGCCTGTGCCGGCCACAGAGGCGCTATCAGCCAGACTCTGCCGCGGTACAGCCGCAACCGCGCGAGGACTTTGCACATCAACAGTGCGTTTGGTGGCGGAAATATGTATATCGACTGCCACCTGCTCCAGTCTTCCATGAAAGCGTCCGGACCTCCCGCCGGGGTGCGAGTCCGGAGGGATAGGTACTGAGCTACTTGTGCGTCTCCTTCGATGCGAACAAATTGACCTCTGGAACACCCCAGGAAGCTGCGAGGTTGTCAAACACATTCTGTTTCATTGCCGATTCTACAAGAACGCCCTGTCCTCTCGACAGAGCGTCCGCCCACAGGTTGGCAGTCCCGGGCAGGTAGGAGGCGTGCAGGGAGATGTGTCGGTTTGCTAGGAAGAACAACTTCTCTGAGATCCTCAACAGAGTCAACGACCTGGAGGACCCCTGCTTTTGAATACAGTGGACAGCTGTCTGATTGTCCATCCTGAAGGCCACCGACTTTCCCCGAAGGGCCAGCGCATGGTCCCTCAGGAAGAACAAAAGAACCAACAGTTCTAGGGCATTGATGTGTAGGTGTGTGTGTCCCACCAATCTGCTGTGATGTTGATACCCCATGTTGGATTGGTAACCCCACCCTACCCCGCTCGACGCATCTGTGTCTACCCAGATCGTCGGTGGGGGGGGGCGGTCCAGGGCACTGCCGCAGAGAGCGTGCCTCGAGCAACCCGCAGTGTCGTATGTGTTTGTGGATGATACGCGGGATCGGCATTAGCCGATCCTGAGGGGTCAACAGAAAAGCCTTGTTGCCCATGAGTATTAGGCGGCGTAGCCTGAGCCTCCCTAAGGGAATGATCAGAGCGGCCCAATTCAGCGAACCCACCAACGAGTCCCAGATCCTCCTCGTGAGGGAGACCGAGTGCAACAGGAGATGACCTTCATTCGAAGTTTCACCGCATTGGGCTGACTCTGGGTCACTGTAGCGCTGGTCAAATCCCATTCGAGGCCTACCCACGTCACGACACGCGACGGGGTCAGGTGCGACTTGGGAACATTGATCTTGAACCCTAACTGTGTGATGTGTTGAACTACTGTGAGGGTGTCGTGTACGCACTGTTCTTGGGTGTCGGAAACTATCAGCCAATCGTCCAAGTAAACCAGGATCTGGATACCGCCCCTGAGGAGAGAATCCAGAGCCTGCTTCACCAGTTTCGAGGAGACCCGCGGAGCGATGTTGAGGCCGAAGGGAAGCCTGTCGAACATGAACACGCTATCGGAAGTCTGAACGGCCAAGAATCGCTGGAAACGAGGATGGATGGGAACGTGCCAATACGCATCCTTGAGGTCCAGCGACACCACCCACGACAGAGGTCGCAGAGCCAGTCGTACCTGGTGTACCGTCAGCATCCGAAACCGCGTGTTCACTATGTGCCTGTTGAGGGCCGACAGATCCACCACCGGCCGCATCGCGTCGCAGTCCTTTTTGGGTACCAGGAAGACACGGGAGAGGAAAAATTATGATCGGCTTTCACCTCCTTGACGATTCCCTGCTTGAGCGTAGATGTAATCACGTTGGCCACCTCCGAAGAGACAGGCCGGCGTCGGTGACAAGAGCTGAGTGGGGGTCTGGACTTCCATCTCCAGGTGAGACCCCTCCTGGCTATCTTTCGCCCCCACATCCCTCGCAGCCAGCGAAGGGCGCAAGGGCGAAAACATCCGGTGGTAGCTCCCGAGATGAGGTGAGCAACCCTGTCGGCTAGGCGAGAAGGAGAAAAAGGAGGAGGCCAACCTGGAGAACCTACACGTTTTTTGACGTGGAAGCTCCCCTGGTACGGTCCTTGCGGTTATGTGCGCCACGTTGACCTCCCTTACCCCCACCCCACTTCGTCGAAAAGGACGTGTCACCCCATCCCCTGTCCGGCGCGTGGCTGACCCCGTCGAAGTGCGGCCTGAAGTGGAAGGCTGGCCAGCCCCTTCTCGGCGGGGATGAAAAGGAGCAGGAAAGGAAGCGCGAGGCAGAACCGACGCCCTGGCCTGTACCTTACCCTTCCTGCGCCCCTTCTTGGCAGCCCCACCGCCGAAAGCACTTCGAGGAGGACCGTCAGAAGGACGGGACTGAGAAGACCCTGCCCGCGACACAGCACGTCGTTGTGTGTCGTAAGCAGGGTCCGCCGACAGAGAAGCGTAGCGTTCCCATGCGTCCTGCGCAAAAAGCCCCGTGGTATATAGTTCATAGTACAAAAGACCCTGACGGATATCCAAGGGGGCTTTCCGGCAGAACGAGGACCTGACCGCCTGGCGTTGCCGAGTTGCCTCGAACAAAACCGCCTTCAGCTCGGGAACCAAAGACACCTCGAGCTGAAGGTGGATCCGCCGAGCGTGGTCCAAACCTTCGCGAAGATCTCCTGGGGCAGTCGCCTCGATAAGACGAAGGTGGTGAACAGAAGTCTGGAGTGAACCCAAAATACAGGACAACAAGTTTGCCACCCTCTGTCACAAGGTAAAGTCCTTGTCGACAGCGGACTTATCGGGGTGAGAGAAGAAGGGGTTAGCGACAGCACATATCTCAAGCTTGGGCGGCGGCGCGCTGATCCAGGACCAGAACATGCCGTCCAGCCCGCCGACAGACACAAGAGGGGGCTAAAGCAGTGATGACTCCGGGGGAGGGATTGAAGTAGATTTGTCGACGGACCGGTTGGCGAAGTCCAAGGCATCAGCAAACCAGGCCTCCAATGGGAGTGGGTTATCGAGCTCGACGGCCAAACCAGGCCGACCGTCGTCGCACAAACCCGCCCCATAGGCGGACAGCCCCGTCAACACAGCCAGGGATTGAACATCCTGAAGAATGTCCTGGCGGCTGAAGTCTGACCAGAGCTTGGTCCGAGAGGCAGACGAGGGCTTGGGCTTAACCAAAAAGTACTGATGGTCCATCCTAGTCGGGTAAGCATGCACCTCCACATCGGCCACCCGACCATCAACTCTGATCGCCCTGAACTGCGACTTATAATTAATTTGTACCAACCAGCCAGAAGAAAGGGCCCTCTCACCTGACGGGAAGCCGGTAGCACGCTCCGGGTGGGAGGCTTGCACCCCCTTCCAAACAGCCAGGGAGACATAGAGGAGCGGCATGGTCCGCGACGGGACCTTGGCTTTCTGGATGGGGGACAGGCGCGGACCCTGTCCTAGCAGACGGAAAAACCCTGTATGGGAGACAGCAGGGGCAATCTCCTGGGCCAGGGTGGGAGCAGTACTAGCCGAAGACCGGGCAGGCGGAGAAGCTGGGCGAGAAGGGATGTGGTCCACTGCCGAAGGTAAGGGGACCGTAGCAGGTGTAGGTTGGGTAAGGCGCTGAGGTTGTGTCACCGCCAAGAAGCGCGATAAGAGTGAGTCCTGCATCGCCTCGAAGCGCTCATCGAAGTGTGACACAACCCACCCCTGCATAGCCGAAAATCGATCCGAGAGAGGCGACCCCCCCAAAGATTGGTCGGGCACACAGGGGCGAGCGTGATCGCGAGCGAGACCCGCGAGACGAACCAGCAGCGTCGCGGCCCAAGGAAGGCGAGCGACGACGTCCGTGCCGCCTCTGAAGGCCTCGTTCCCGATCACTAACGCCCGAGGGGGAAACATCTCTATCCCCCTCGCCAAACGATACGTCAGCACCTGAGGAAGGGGACCACGAAACCTCGCTAAGCTCCACTGAGTCACGAGGTGGGGTACCCCCCAGGCGAGTTGGTAAGTGAAGGTCTGGGATAGAAGAAGGATGAGGAGCAGGATGACGGGAGTGGGAAGGCTGGCCGGGCGACAGGAGGTCAGAAGGAGCCGTGGGGGGGAAACAGAACAAGGATCCCCGGGGCTGAGAGAACAGGGCGTCCCGACACCGAGGCGGAGGAGGGTGGGACCTCCACCCTGGGACGAGACCGGGAAGGAAGAGGAGGCACTGAAGCAGGTGAAGTAGGAGGTGGAGAAAAGACTACATCCTGGCGAACCCCCCTAGACAGATTAGGAGGGGGAAGCAGAGGGCCAGCTACAGCATGTACATCAGCGCGGGTGGAGGACAGCGTCTCGGCTGGGCAAGCGCGCGGAAGGTAGGCACCCCCTATCCGTAGAGACCTGGGGAGGGCGCAAAGGAGCAGAGCCGCTAACCCCAGCCTCAGGGCGATGAGCATGATGAGGGCAGGGGGGCGTCATCAAGGCTAGCAGAAGATCGATGAGGAGCAGCAGACGACGTCCGACGGAGAGGGCGAGATCGAGGACGGTACTGGCGACCCTCTCGACGATGCGACGACCGAGCGCGAGATCCAGGGGAGAGGGCCCGAGCAGGGACAGGTCCAGGTGAATGGCCGGCAGACGGGTCAGGGATACCCAGGGCGATGCGGATCCGATCATCAACAAACGCCGGGGAACGGTGGCCCACAGACCTAATGTGGTGGGAGACGACTGCCCTTACAGACTGAAGGGTTGCCGAGGCCTCCGTCGCTGCTTGGGTACCAGGTTGTTGGTCCACCACATCCACCAGGTCCATACACGGGCCACACAGCGCAGGGAGGTAGGCCGTGGAGGAAACACACTGAGAGTGTCTCAAGCAGGACCTGTGGCTCCCCAAGCACGGGGAGCCACACCCATGACGAAAAGAGGGCATACCACCTGCAAGGGAAGAACACACACCATAAGCAGCACGCCGACGGAGAAAGTGCAGAGAATGTCCAATAAAAACCAGGTAATGAGCATGGGGAATCAGTAACACACATGCATACCGGTAGCCGTACTCACCAAAAACCGGTAACTCAGAGGCAGGTGAGTAGGGTGGGTGAGTTGGAGGAGCACCAGCAGAACCTGCAAAGATGGAGAAAGTGTTAACCACCACTCAACACCTTACATGCAGGGTCTATATCACAATTGAAGTGCACACACCAATATAGTCAGTCAAAAGAGTGACAGTAAAGGTCAGCAGGGATAGCCAACCATTCCCGCAAATTTGCAGGCCTATTGAGGCATAACTGTACCGACACAATACACCCGCAATTTTGCGGGACCAACCAGCG
Source organism: Paralithodes platypus (assembly GCA_032716605.1). Taxonomy (NCBI): domain Eukaryota; kingdom Metazoa; phylum Arthropoda; class Malacostraca; order Decapoda; family Lithodidae; genus Paralithodes; species Paralithodes platypus. Next base: position 27,975,305 of record CM064544.1, on the reverse strand, counting down.
ATCCCGCAAATTTGCGGGGGACCCGAAACGACCTGCAGGTCCGAATCGAGCTCCCGCAAATTTGCGGGACCGGGCTAGACGGTCCGGCGCCGAAAAAGCAAGTGGAGCGTCTGATGGAACACAAAAATAAGCCACAAAAAAGCGTCATCTCCTTATGAACTCCAAGCTTGGAATGGCCATCAAGCTGAGCAGTGCCTTCCTTGAAGTATCCCGACTCAACCGGTAAAGGGAGGGGCAAGGAAGACACACCAGGGGAGAGGAGGCACATCCCCCAGGAACCACCCAACCTACAGAGATAGAGCAAAGCCCATGAGGAGAAGAGGCAGGGAGGGTGGTGAGCACAAACAGGGACCCCCGAAGGGTACCCCTGAACCGTGCATGAAAGAGGATGAATGCCCACCGAAATCGTGCCCTAACTCGGATCCGGCGATGAAGATGAGGGGGGGCGGGGGCTCCACGGAACTTGATGACACAGTAGGGAGCGCCGCCCCCCACCAACCTAACCCATGGGCCATGCAGGGAGGGGTAGGCTAGGAGAACAGTAACACACGGCAACAGCACGAAAGGGCACGAAATCAAGGTGGGCGAAAGAATGGAGATGAAACAGTAAGGCAAAAACAAAAACCAGCAAATGAACACTGGTGAGAAAAAGGGGGGCACAGCTGTCAGCAGAGAATGTGTCAGGTGCGAAAAAACCCTGTGGTGTGACGAATCTTGAATCACACGTCGCCTGGCCCCTTGAGACACAGTGAAAGCTCGAAAGGGGCGACTCGGGAATAACGCTATAAATCGGCCGACACAAACTCTACAAAATAGCAACGCCACCACCAAATTTCTGGAGTATTTACCAAACGTTTACACCTAGGCTATGAAACACGAAAACTCATAGGGGCATAGCAAAACCTGAATGAGAAAACCAGCTAGGCGAAAAGAAAGCCAAAAAGCTAAACTATCCCCATAACTAACAGAAAAATAATATGAAAAGAGAAAGAATGATAAACAAAGACGGGGGACGCCAAGCGCCCCCGTACCTTCGGTAGACTATTTCCACACGCGTCTCCATTTGACACACTTGGAGCCCATTTACGTGCGCTCTAGATCACGTAACATCTGTCCAACAAAAAGGAAGGCCATAGAAGCCGAAACAAACTTAAAACAGGGTGAATTAGAAGAGCACTACAAAGGTGGACTTCGCAAATGGCGGCGCGTGAAAATTTTTTAACAAAAGAGGGTCGCTCATGCGCACATTCGACAAGGGTCTGCTCATGACGGAACACGGGATGGGCCTTCGACTGTAACTAAGGTAAACTCCTTTCTCTTCTCTTCTATGCTTTTTTCACCTTCGGTGGTAGTTTTGTTTAATGAACAATGTTTCCTAGAGCAAGATAAGGAGTAGACTCTAGACGTTTTCTTTTTTAACCGCGGTTGGAATGACGACATAGCAGTCAAAATAGCAAGTCGTCATTACAATTAAGGTTAATAGCCTTGACGTTGGATTTTCCAAGACTACTAACAAATAATATATGTTTGTACTCTTAAAATTAACATAAAATAAAAATAAATATGTTGAACTGTACAACCAGTTCGATCACAGCTCGTGATTTATCACAGTTCTCCGGCGGACGGGGACTTAGTGAGGTATGGGCTATTCCGCACCCCCCCCTTTTTAAACAAATCTTACACAATAGAACATAACCTACTGGACCCGTTGTCGTAAAGCTACACAGGTACGCTTTGGTTTATCGAGAGCGACCGACAGGTAACGTGTTATGAATGATTGGATGCCCATAATTGAGTATTAGCAATGTCTTCTATCGAAAAGTTTTGTAAGAAACGAAGAGAGACTGCCCATTTCCTGATGTCGTGAGCCCTGCTCACCACGCCGGGCTTTCTTTCTTTAATGACGTCTACTAACAGAGAAGCTAACTTTCTTCTCGTAGCACGATTACCTGCCTGGTTCACCCATAGAGCACCTGGTTGGTGAGGATGCGCAGCCCTCATAAACTTAGTTAAGGCCTGCACTGTGCATAAAATATGATGAGAGTGTCCGCGTTTCAATGCCAGAACAGAAAACTCAGAAAACACATGATCAGAATGCTAATTTTTTGCTATGAATGTGGGAGACGGCGCGATTTGCACACGATCGTGCAGTCTCCCAAACCTAAGGCAATTAGGTTCATTGCTCATCGCCGTCAGCTCAGACACCCTATTCCCCGTGGCGAGAGCCATCAGGAATACAGCCTTCTTTAAGAGTGAATCAAAATCCGGCGCGTTATTGTATTTACGTGATTGAAGCAATGCTAAGGCTTTGTCTAGTGACCAGGTGGACATGAGCTGACGCGGTGGTGGGCGCAGCTTGAAACACGCCCTCATAAACCCTTTCTCCTCTGCCTGTGGTATGGAAAAACCAGTGAGATCAAAGCAGGGAGTTCTGATGGCAGATAAGTGATTTTTTAATGTGACTAGGCCTACTGAAAAACGTTTTTGCTCAAATTGATAATCTAGGTATTTGAAAATCAAGGCTCCCGAGGCATCCGTTTGCCCTGACTCTACAATCCAGGTTGTAAATATTTTCCAATGTGACTGATATTGTCTCCTGGTAGATATGGTATATTGGTTCATAAGTTTATTTGTGACACTTTCCCCAAATTGAGCTAACCATTTTGCATTGTAAATGTCCAGAAAGCAAAACTGAGCGAGGTCCGAAGGTTGCCAATTGTCTCTAAGTGGAATGCGGAGACCGGGAGCGACACCGGGGTCCTGCACCATTCTTGCAACTGATGGTACCACACCTGAGCCAGCCATAACGGCGCGATCATCGAGACTAAGCCCCGGTAACCTCTTAGTTTGTGAATCACCCGGCACATTAGAACAGAATCTGGTGGAGGAAAAAGATAAATTGAAGTCCACCTGTTCCAGTCCTCCAATAATGCATCTGGTCCCCCCCGCCGGGGTCACCCCCTGGCGAGTTAGGAAGAGAGGGAGTCTGTGATACTCATTGGATGCGAACAGATCCACTTGTGGACGGTAAGGCCTTGCAATCATCCTGTCGAAGACGGTTTAATTGATGGCCCATTCTACTAAGGTGCTCCGCCTCCGGGATAGAGCGTCTGCCCAGACGTTCGCCACGCCGGGGAGATATGCTGCATGTAGGTGAATGCCCAGCGATTCGGCCAGGGCAAAGATCTGTTCTGACACTTTTAGCAACTCTCGGGACCTCACCGAGCCTTGTTTCTGAATACAATGGACTGTAGTTAGGTTTTCCATGCGGAACGCTATTGATTTCCCTTGCAAAGACATGCCGTGATCTTGGAGAAAAAAAAGAGAGGAACTAAAGCTCTTGCTTGTTGATGTGAAAATGATTGTCTTGGGTCCAAGTGCCCTGCCCTTGATGGCCTAGATTTGACTGATACCCCCAACCTAGCGCTCCTGAAGCGTCTGTGTCTACCAATACCGTAGGTGGGGGAGAAACCCATGTTGTCATAGAGTATAGTATCTCGGGCTTGGCCCAGACCGATAGTAAGCTGTGGATTTATGGAGGAATAATTTCTTCTCCGGCGAGAGAGGAAAAACTTTGTTGCCCTCCAAGATTAATCTCTTCACTTTCAACTGGCCCAACTTCACAGTTAATTGGATCCAGTTGAGAGAGCCGATCAGAGACTCCCACATTTTCCTGGTCATATTCCGACTGTGGAGAAAAAGAAACAGTTTCTTGCAAAATCTGCCCGATTGTCCACACTCTGAGTAAGAGTCAGATTGGTGGTGTCCCAGACCAGCCCTATCCACTGAATATTCCTTGTGGGAACAAGGAGAGACTTCGCCAAGTTCACCTTGAACCCTAGGTTTTGCACATTATTTAATACTTGGTTTGCATGAATGTGACATAACTCCTCTGACTCTGCCACCACTAGCCAGTCGTCTAGATACCAAAACACCTTTATGCCCTGGATCAACAAAGGCAAAAGGGCTTGCTGGACTAATTTTGTGAAAATTCTCGGTGCCATGTTCAACCCAAAAGGTATTTTTCGATAGACATAAGTCTCTTGCCTGATCCTCAGAGCGAGGAATTTCTGGAACCTTTTGTTTATAGGGACATGCCAATAGGCGTCTTTGAGATCTATTGAGCACATCCAACCTTGCGGCGGAAGAGTGAGCATGATATGATTAACTTTAAGCATCCTGAAGGGTGAATTCTTGATAAACGTGTTCAGATGCGAGAGATCCAATACCGGTCGCATTTGCACACTGTCCCTTTTTGGCACTAAGAAAAGTCTGGAGGTGAATACTGGGCAAGTTGGTTTTACTGGTACAATGACCCCCTTGGAGATCATTTCTTGGACCAGGTCCTCCACCTCTTGTGATACATTGTTGCATTCTAGCGCCTAACGCAGTTGAGGTCGCCGGAGCCACTGCCAGGTGATCCCTTTGCTCACTACTTTCCTGGCCCAAGTTTTCTTGGGCCAGGCCGAGCGGATTAACTGAACGACCCAGTTTGCAAACTGGGCCTGTTCAGAGAAGCAACTCTCGAATCCGGCACACCTAAACACGGCACTGGGAGACTGAGAGTTTGGGCGGCTAGTTTTTTGGAGGGGGAGGTGGGTTGGTATCAGATGGCTGGCTAGTTTTGGTAGGCGTCTGCCCCTGATTTGGTTTCTGGTGTAGCTTACCTCTATACCCTGAATATTTACCTTGCTTGGGCTTGGGCTGAGTACTTCCCTGCTGAGGAGGAGTTCTGGGATCACGAGAGGACTGTTTAGCATGCGGTTGGTTAGGTTTACCTCCGCTCTTTGGCTTATGAAAAGGCTTCTTAAATGGTTCTCTCCTAGCTTGGGAGGTAATCTGCTTCCACCCATTGACTATATTAAAGACTACACTCCACGTTTCTGAGTTAAGAAGGGAGGCAGTGACTACCGGCGAAAGAGTTACCCGGCGCCCAATGTCATCCGGTAACTTTTTCACTAGATGCACTCTTAGATCCTGGCGGGCTTGAACCGCTTCCATGATCGCTATTCTGATTTCTCCTAAGGTTTGAAAAGAGTTTTGCAATAAAATTCTACGTGACAACTCAGTGGCCTTCCTAACATGTGGGTCAGCAATGACCGAGATAGTCCTGGTAAGAGAGACAGCAACCTGGCGGGTGACTAAATACTGAGAGAACATCCGGTAGGCTTTGTTTCGTAATTTAAAATCCCTTTCCAAGTGAGCTGCCGGAGGAGTGCAAAAGGGTTCATCTAGAGAGTGGAGGGCCACTTTGGGTGCCGCTAAAAAGGCAAACAAATCCGGCGACACCCCGTCAGCCATCTTTACAGGTAACGAGAAATAATTGTGAGTTTCCTGTGGAACCTGATGAGAGGACTTAGACATAATGGTTGATGCAAATACCTGAGCCTCTAACTCCCAATCTACCCAGGGACCCACCCCTATCCGCCCCATTTGCAGGACTGGCGTATGCGACTGATCCTGTACCGGAATTGTATCCAGTTCTGGCGTGAGAGCGTTCAAAGCCTTGACATCATTAACGCCTCGGCTTTAGACCAGTCCACAAAGAGTCGTGCAGATGAGGCGGCAGGAACTGCTGGGGCAGCCGTATGAACAAAGAAATCCGGATTATAAGAACTAGGTATGGCCTTGATTGATACATCCAGTAATCTCCCCACTTCGTCCTTAGCCCTAAACTTTCTGTTTTTGTTTATCTCAATTTTTCACACACTAGGGACCGGAAGGTCTCCCGAAATGGTGGGTTGTGCTAAATGTGGGTTTAGTGGCGTTGCCGGAACCCATGAACAGTCTGGTGCATAGAGGAGAGGCATAGGGCCTTTCCTTTGAGGAACCTTATCTAAGGGAGGAGGAGTGATATCCGAGATTACTCTAACATTAGTGGTAGTAAGCGTGGCTGGCACTGTAGTGCCGGAAGCCGCGGTTACCGCCGGACACAAGGACATAGGAGGCACAGTGGCTTGGGGGGTAAGAAAACCCGAAGGTTGTAGAGATTTTATCGTGGAGTGACTCGTGGAAACTACAGGTAGACTGGCAGGGGGGTCAGAGGAGGTAGGGAGATTATACTGTTGCATTACTTTATGTAAAATATCACTTATCTCATCTGAGGTAACACACTTACTGTGGGATCCCTTAGAACATTGGTTCCCAAACTAGGGGTAAATTACCCCCTGGGGGTAATATAGCATTTTTTCGGGGGTAATGGATGGGGGTGACAGAAATTAAGTGAAGAATTCTGGAAATCAAAAAAACATTGCGGTCCCTGAGTTGTAAAGTAAACATATTATAATTAATTAATAAAGTTAAACCGAATAACAATAAACATTAAAAACTACTATACAATATTAAAAAAGAAGAAATATGTATCTAGGTGTGTGGCAAGCGAAGAGTATTTTGACAGGTATGCTTCAGGATACAGTCACTCAGCAACCCTGATCATGACGTGTCCAGTACGTGTCACTGCCTGAGCCTGCCTCTATCTATCTCACGCTGTCAGTTTCTCTGTGAGCATCAGCCGCGGTAGACGTAAGCAGGTATGTATGTGTACTGCCCTGTGCAGTATAGTTAGTATTTATAGTGGATATATATGACAATCAGAGGGTTAACTAAAACAGTCCTTAGCCATGTAATACCCACAGAATCTTCGCAAACTGTATAAAATCGTCTATTATTTAAACTACCAATAAGCGTCATAATCTCTAAGGGGTTACATTCGTTACAATAAAGATAAACTTATGATCAGCAGAACATATACTCGTGTTTATATTAGCCATTACATCCGTCGATGGGTCTCCGTCGATGGAGCACCGTCGATGATGGGTGCTCATCGTGGATTACGGGGCCTCATACAAGCTGTGAATCCAGAAATTTCTGTAGATCATTGCATCATTCATCGGTACTCTCTTGGATCAAAAAGTCTGCCTGGTAGTCTGAAGTTAGTGTTTGAAGATGTGGTGAAAATCGTCAACTTCATCAAGTCCAGGGATCTGAATTCGCGAATATTCAAGGAGCTGTGCAAGGAAATGGGAGAACAGTATCAAGTTCTGCTCTACCACACTGATGTTCGCTGGTTGTCACGAGGCAAGGTTGTACGTCGAGTCATTGAACTCCGAATGCTATTCAGGAATTCCTGGAACAAAAAGGATCTCCTTTTGCTACCAAGTTCGCTGATAAGGAGTGGCTTGCTCGACTGTGTTACTTGGCTGACATATTTGCGGAGCTGAACAGTGGTAATCTGCAACTCCAGGGCCGAAACAAAACTGTCATGGATGCCCATCAAACTGTGACTACATTTCTGGGGAAGCTGAGACTCTGGATTCGGCGCTTGGAGAAAGGAGTGATCGCCCAGTTCCCCACCCTAGACCAGTTTGTTGAGGAGAATAGCCATGATACTGGATCACTTCTACAGACCAGCAGGAAAGAGATGAGCGACCATTTGAAGGGGCTTGAAACAAGCATGCATCACTACTTTCCAGAGAGTGACCAAGAAACAGCCAGTCTTCAGTGGATCATTCATCCCTTCTCTGTACCTGATGAGACCATTCATGATGATGATTTCCCTGCAAAGGAGGAGTGGATCACCATACGAGCCAATGACGCTTTGAAAATCAATTTCCAAAACCAAAATGTAGATTCCTTTTGGATTTCACGACTAGCTGACTCGCCAACTCTGTCCAAGAGAGCCTTGAAGTTGTTGGTGGCATTCTCAACAACATATCTCTGCGAGAAGGGGTTCTCGACTGTGCTGGGAATGAAGACAAAGAAGAGAACTCGCTTGAATGTTGCAAATGATGCCAGGCTGGCACTTTCAACCACAAAGCCAAGAATTCCTCAACTAGCTTCAAACATGCAACTCCACCCATCCCACTGACTGATGACAATAATGTTCTTGACGTACTTTGTCAATAGTGATGTAAAATGTTTAGCCAATAAATTAAAGAAAATATCTCTAGTGTTTTAATTTAATCATATATATATTAAGATTGACAACATTTTGTGAAAGGGGTAACACGGTTAATGTGGCATGGTAAATTGGGTAACAAGCTGAAAAAGTTTGGGAACCACTGCCTTAGAAGATTGGGAGCTAGCTTCAGACTCCTAACCTGTTAGATCCGGTTGAGCCGAGGATAAAAGCACTTCCTCTGGCTCCCTACTTAACTCAACCTCCTCAGAAATATCCTGTTGTGCCTCCGGCGCTTGATCCGCCGGTGGCCACACCAAATCAGGGACAGACGAAGATAACATTTCAATATTACTCTCAATCAATGGTTCCTGACTTACTCGAACCCTGTCATGAGATGGCTCCGATTGACGCCAGCACCCCCACGCTGCGGGTAGCTGTGAGTCTTGGATTACTTGGGAGCTATCAAAAAATTGTGATCCTGAAGGTAAACCCTTATATTGGTCGGCCAGGACTCGTCTAGGTCCGGCTGAGAGGCTAGTATCTGGCACATAATTCAACTTAGGAATAGCAAAGGTGAAATCAGGCGGTACACTCAAAGATTGTTCACGACCCGACTGGGACTCCATGTCCTCTGTCCCCACTTCCAAGCCGCCGGCTTCAACGTCGGGCGCGTCGGAGGTAGGGGTAGAGGGAGGTGGCTGTGGGGTCTCTTTTCGGCTACCACTACGTGACTGAGAGTCCTCCTTCCGGCGCTTGTTAGACCGGGAAGACTTAGCCGAAGAGTGTCGGGACTGTCTGCAGGGAGACCTCGACCTCGACTTACGTTTTGGAGAGGGTGAACGTCTCCTCTTTGGGTGGTCGGGGGGGGCAACCTCGGTAATTTCACTGTCGGTGCCACTGCTGCTACACACTACCTCTTTGGAAAGGTTTTTAGATTTCACTTTAGGCTTAACAGATTTATGGGAGGCTGATTTGACTAGAGATGACTTTATTATTAATTGTTCCCAGAGGGCTTCGTCATCACAGTAAAGAGCCTTATGGGCTGTGTCTTTGGCATAAGTGTTAAAAATGGCCTTTATTTCTTGCAAAGCTGCCAAGCACGACAAGTCTTTCTTGGTGAACAAAGCCGTTTTCAAGTCGGCACAGACAGAACAACGCTTCGACACCCACAAGCCTCTAGAGCGGTCTAAACACTTAACACATTTTAAACAGAGTTTATGAGCGAGTATAGGTAACAGTGAACAGTTTGGAGTAGCGCATAACTCAAACCGAGGCATGATGGATAAAGGGCCCCCCCCGCCGGAATCAGCAGCCACCATCCGCCGGTCCTGTAGTTACTAAGGTGCCGGGAATTCTGGAAATAGACAATTTCCAGGAATCCAATGCTTATAAGGAAAACCTGCGAGGTGTTAATACATCCTACCTTGAGTCTGCCGGAAAATTAGCTATAGTCACAACTACTCTAACCTTCCGCTGGACTCGCCGTGAAAAAACCTGGGGCTTTTCCGTCTATGCTGATTGGAACTGCTTACCTGTGACAAGTTCCACAGGCCCTATTTGACCGTTAGTGTATTTCTTACAGTTTCTTACAGTTTCTTACAGTAGATCCTCTGGAAAAAGGCAAACTAGGCCTGTGTATCCAGCTCAGTACCAGTACTTGCACTGCTGCGGTCGTTCACGGTGTTGGCGGCGGCGGTAGCAGACGCAACATTTTTACTATTCTGTATTTTTACTTTATAATCAAACTTCAAATCTTGTCTTCCCCATGCTTTATCAAGATTACTTTCAAACTCCCTTATTGATTCGGAATCGACTACATACTGGGGCAGTGCGTTCCACTCATTTACCACTCTATCACAAAATGAGTTCTTTGCCTTCTCAAGCCTATTTCTTTCTTTGTAAATTTTCTTAGAGTGTCCTCTCGTTCTTGTTCCCTTCCGCATCAAGAAGATACCTTCACACACATCCTCATCATACTTTCCTAACACTATCTTAAAAGTCTCTATCATATCCCCTCTCTTTCTCCTATATGCCAGTGTCCCAGTGTCCTCAACCTCTGCTCATAGCCCGCGTTCTTCAACGTTGGTACTAGCTTGCTAGCTCTCCTCTGCACTTTCTCCACTGCTTCTATATCCTTTACCATATATGGAGCCCACACCTGGTTCGCATATTCCAGGTGCGGCCTAACCAGCGCTGTATAGAGATTCCTGAAGATTTCTTCGTCAAGTGACACAAATGTCCTCTTTATCAGCCCTACAATTCTATTGGCTTTGTTTATCTTTTCCGCTAAATGTTCTGAGAAATTTAACTTATTGCCTATCACTACTCCTATATCCTTTTCTGCATTCACTTTCTCCATCGCTTCATACATACTGTATCCTACCTTGTCTATCTTGCTTGTCCCAATCCGCATGTACTTGCATTTTTTTGGATGCAAAGGCATTAACCAATGCTCAGACCATCCCTTCATGCCCTCGACATCTTGAAGCAAACCCACATCTTCCTTACTCCTCACTCTTCTATACAGCTTAGTGTCATCCGCATACAGGTATACCGCACTTCTATTAGTTATAACTTCAGGTAAGTCGTTGATAAATATAACGAACAGTAGTGGTCCCAACTCAGATCCCTGATGTACCACACTTGTAATTTCCCTCCACCCCGAGCCTATTCCATTCACCAGTACCCTCTGTCTCCGATCTTTCAGGAAGGCTTCTATCCATTTCACACATTTCTCCCCTATATTATAGCTTCTAACTTTCTCTATTAACCTTTTATACGGGACCTTATCGAAGGCCTTCATAAAATCGCAATATACCACGTCTATTACATCACCATCCTCTAGAATTTGCATCCAATCATCTACCACCTTAATTAGCTGTAGTACCGTCGACCTCCCCGGCAAGAATCCGAACTGTCTCCCACTGAAAAGTTGGTTTGATATCATATGCTCCATTATTCCTTCTCTAATTACCGTTTCCATTAGTTTACACACAACACTTGTCAAACTGACTGGTCTATAATTTCCTGGGTCATTTCTCTTTCCCTTCTAAAATATAGCTGTTATGTTCGCCTCTCTCCAGCCCATCGGGATTTGTCCTGTATTAAACGATACCTCAAATAACATTTTCAATGGCTCTATCAACATCTCACCTCCTTCCTTTATGATTCTTGGGTGTATCCCTCCGGTCCCGGAGACTTACTTCTGTTCATTTTTTCTTCTTATTCTAGCATGGGAAAACTCTATTAGTTCTAGTGCCGGTGCCTGTTTGATGGGAATAGTAGGCACTGCATCATCCGACTCCACTGTTAGTACCCCCCCAAAGTATTTCCCCAGCACTTCTGCTTTCTCCTTATCAGTCTCCGCTCTACTCCCATCATCCAACCCCCCTACCAGCTCTGGGATCCCTACTCGTCTTGTTAACTTTTCCTGAATGTACTTCCAGAATATTTTTGGATTATCCTTCACATTTCTAGCAATCTCTCTCTCCCTCTCCTTGTCTCCCACCTTATTTTATTGTTTATTTGTCTGCGTTCTAGATCCACTTCTTTAGCTTCTATACTAGACCCCCTGTTCTTTTTTAACAATTTTAGTCTTTCCCACAATCGTTTCTTTCTTCTAATCAATGTCCAAAGCTTTCTTTTCATTGGCAATTCTGGGTTCGTTCTTTTCCTCAATTTTGTTTTATCCTTATATTCCCTTAGTGGTACACTTTTGGATACAGCATTCTCCAGTTTGACTCTAATTTTCCTCCACATTCCTTCAGCGTCTTCACCGTTCAATTATTCTCCCCAGTCAATGTCCAAACACCGTCTAAGCAGCTCATAATCTGCTCTATCATACATGTATATTTTTGTATTGCTTCTATTATCCCTCTCTGTTTTAATATTGCAACTAAAGCTTATACAGGCATGGTCACTACGACCTATAGGGCTATCCACATTGACATGTTCCACTATATCCTCCTCATTGCTAAAAATCAAATCAAGTACACTTCCCTGCGTCCCATCTCTATATCTTGTCATCTCTGTAATATGTTGCGTTAAAAAACAATCTCTCACTTTCTCCATAAACTTGTTCTCCAGGCTACACTATCCCGCTGGAGTAGTACAATTTGCCCAGTTGATCCTTGGCAAATTGAAATCTCCAATCAAAATCTTATATTTGTTCTCTATTATCTATTTCCTCCATTGCCTTCAGTAGGTTATCATCCTCTTCCCTACTATTATTTGGGCTTCTATATATAGAGGCAATTAGAATTGATCCTCTTGCACATTTTACTTAATACACAAATACTCACAATACTGCTGTCTCATATCCACCTCATTAACCTTGAGCTCTTTTCTTACATAAATACACAGTCCTCTTCCGACCTCTGCTCTAATAGCATTCCTCTCATATAACTCAAAACCCTCCAAACTATACTCCACCAGTTCCCTTTCAATTCTAGCATTTTTTGGTCTTACTTCCTGTAAGGCTATGACAGGTTTTTCCTCTTCATCCTGCAACCTGCATCCTGCAGTTCTCTTTTCTTGTCCTGGGTAAACACATCCACATTACTAAACATAATCCTTAATCCATCTATCATTCCTTCAGCAACTACACCATCCTGCTCCTCCTGTCCGTACCCTACTCCCCCCTTATCACTACTGGGTCTGCAACTTTGTCTCCTGTCTCTCCCTGTGACACCTCCGCCCTGTTCTCCTCCTCCGTCACAACTCCTATCACATTCTCTTCCCTCCCTGATCTCCCCCTCCCTTCTATTCGTATAAACCACTTCTTCAATTTCCCGTCCCTCACTCTCCAGTAAAAATTTCTCTTATCCTCCTCACCCAACTTTACATTATTTTCATCAGCCTTTTCTTGTAATTCCTTTATTTTTTTCTTTGTTCGATGCTCAAATCCTTCTTTAGTTTTATATGTTTCAGTTCTCAAAGGGCCTTGTAGGGTTGTCATCATTCATGAGTGGTTCCTTCTGGAGGCTTGGCTGAAGGATCTGGCACGACTCACACGCTTGAACAGTGTTGGTGATGTCGGAATCTATCCCCGGCCAGAAGACAGCCTGCCTCGCCCTGTGTTTAGTGGCCTCCACACCACGGTGGCCGTCATGAAAATGCTGTAGGGTGCGTCGGTGGAGGGCAGCAGGAACCACAATCCGAGCTCCATACAGGACGAGGTCATCATCAGCGTAGAGTTCGTCCCGTATTTTCCAGTATGGGAGCAAGGAATTGTGAAGGTCGTATCGGTTGGCAGGGAATCCTGAGGTCACACAGTCGAGTAGACGAATATACGCAGGGTCCGCTCTTGCCGCGACCCGGAGATCCTGTAGCGTCCTGTCTGCGTCTGGTGCTGAAGATTGTCCTGAGTTGATAACGTCCTTGGTTGTCACTATAGTCCTGAGGTAGGTGGCGGCGTCGGCACAAGCGATCTCATCCTCTGGCGTGGGGCGGCTGACCGGGGCTCGAGACAGGGCATCAGGGATGCAGAGCGACTTGCCGGCACGCCACACGGCCTTGAAGATATAGGGTGAGGTCTTCTCCTTCAGGCGTTGGAGGCGGGGATTCTCCACAGCGTCCAACGTGTAGTGATTGATGATAGGGATGAGGGGGCGGTGGTCAGTCATCAGTGTGAAATCCTGTAGACCCTGTAAATACAGTCGACACTTGGACATGGCCCAAACAGCAGCCAACATCTCCAACTCGATAGTAGCATAGCGGGTCTCAGCGTCCGCCAGGAACCGAGAGCCACACTGGACGAGCCGCAGGTGGCCACTGCCGTGGTCCTGCAGGAGGGCATACCCAATGCCGTTGAGTCGCGATGCATCAGTCTGAAGAATGGTGGGTAGGTCTGGGTCGAAGTGTGCGAGAACAGGAGGACTCACAAGGGCTAACTTGACTCGCCTGAAGGCCTCATCGTGGTCAGGAGTCCACACAAATGTCCTCTTGGGGCTCATCAAAGGGCGGAGGGGCGGAGGGGCTGAGCGGCGGCGGCGATGTCAGGGGTAAACTCTGTCAGCTGGTTGACCAGACCCAGGAATGACCTGAGGTCGGTCAAGTTGGTTGGTGCCGGAAAGTCCCCGATTGCAGCCACTTTGCTCGTGTCAGCCGCAATACCATCCCCTGAGAGGGTGTATCCACAGAAGTCCACTGAAGGTGTGGCAACCACAAACTTGCTCTTGTTGAGGGTAATCCCGAACTTGCGGCACCTAGTCAGCATTTCATGGATGCGGTCGAGGTGAGACTTGTAGTCCTCATCGTACAGCAGTATGTCATCCACGACCTCAGCGCACCTCTGCACACCTTGTAGAGCCATATCACCCCTGTAGCAGAAGGCGTCGCCCGTAGCTGTGAATCCCATGGGTCCTCTGCCATGCTTGAAGCGTCCATACGGCGTGATGAAGGTGGTCAGGTGCTGGTCCTCTTCAGCCAACTCCATCTGCCAGTAACCACAGAGGGCGTCCGCAGTGGTGAAGTAGCGAGCTCCTCGGTCGACACCACGAACTGCTGCGGAGGGAGTAGGCAAAGGGTGAGCTGGTCGGGACACATGTTTGTTGAGTTTGGAGAGGTCGACGGTGATGCGCACTCCTCCGCTGTCCTTACCAACAACGACGAGGGGGTGGCACCATTCTGAGGGGTCGTCTCCAGCAGGCTTGATGATGCCCTGGGCCACCATGGACTCCAACTCTCGCTTGACTTGGTCCCTAAAGGCAAAGGGAATCTGTCGGGGAGCACGGATGGTGAAGGGCTCAGCTCCCTCTTTAAGATGAATCCTCAGGGGTTGACCCACCATAGGCTTGAGGGGCACAGTCTTTAGGTCGTCTTTGGACATCAACACGTCGCTAAACTCCCGCAGGAAGTAATTCTTGGCTTCAGCGGGCGACGTGGAGACTGGAAGTGGTGTAGCCTTACACCTGTTGACATGCTTGACCTCTTGTATGGGCGTTGGGAATGCCAGAGGTATGATGGCTAACTCCCTGCAGTGGCTGTATGAAAGCAGAGGAGTCTGGACACCCTCGTGCACATGGATCAGGGCAGTACACACTCTCTGTCCCAGGGTGAGGGTAGCCTGAATACCCCCAGAGCAGGTGCCATCGGGGAGCCGTCCGCCGTGAACGTTGTCGTGGGCGAAGGGGCTCGCAGGCTGCTCATAGGGATAGCCAAATCCTCAAGGTGACGCCGGCCAATCACGGTGACGTCAGCGCCCGTGTCCGGTAACATCCGTAGGCGGGATGTAGCGTCGCCAAAGGAGAGGGTAACACAGATGGGTTGCGGCGTCGAAGCTGTAGAAGGAGTCGATCCCACCTGACGACAGCTATTACTCCTAGCGTCGGGGGGCTTGCCAGAGTTGGAGGGGGCACCCGTATTGCCTGGGGGGCCACCTTGGCGTCTTTCCTTCTTCTTAGTCGACGGACAACACTTGTCATAATGCCCCAGAAGACAACAGATGCGGCACTGAACCTTGTGAGCAGGGCACTTAGCTGTCCGAGCCCAGTGACCGTGGCGCCCACAGTTGTTACAGGTGCTGCCAGCAGCGAGACACTTGTCAGGCCCGTGTTAGCGAGCGCAACTCTGGCAGGCATCAGCTGTATTCGATGGAGGCTTGGGGGGTTGGGTCCTGTCACTGCCCTGTTTCTTGTTTTTTTGTATGAAGAGACGGCCCTTACTTGTTCATGGGGCGCACTAATGGCCGTGGTCGCAGATTTGGCAGCCTCATACGAGCGGCACGTAGTGACGACATCCTGTAGTATTGACTTGGAGTCCAGGGCAATGAGTTTCTGGACTAACTCCTTGTCTCTGAGGCCCATGAGGATGATAGTCTTGAGTTGTGTCTCCACACAGATGGGTGAGTTACCAGGGCACACATCCACTTCTTCTGCGAGACGTTTGAGGTGGATGTAGAACTCTGCAAAAGTTTCCCCTTCATGCTGTCTGCAGCTCAACAATTCACGACGCCGGAGTGCCTCATTCCTTAGACTCGTGATATGAAGCTGCAGGGCGTCCAACACCTCTTCAACAGTCTTGTCTGTGGAGGGAGCGATCTGGAGGGTGTGTTCTAAGACACTGCGTCTCAAGAGTCAGGCACATGTGTAGTTGTATCATCTGTTTGGCCGCAGGCAGGTAGGACAGGTCCACCATGACAGCATAGTCGTCCCGTCTCCTCCACTCCCGGAACATCTGGAACGTAGCGTCAGGCTTCAATGGTGGTTGTGTCTGGGCCGTAGCCTTCTATGGTGGAGGATTGTGTGAGGGATGTGGAGAAGAATGTGGCTGCTGGTCGCCAAGGTGACCAGCAGGTGTGGAGGAGTCGGGAGGGGTCCTGGTGGGAGCCAACAGCTGAAATAAGCTCTGGAACTCCTGTCTCCTTATAGACTCTCGTCGGGTCTCCTCCTCTTGTCTCCTTTGCTTATCATGCCTGTGAGACTCCTCCAGGACACGATCTCGCCGGGCCTCCTCCTCTTGTCTCCTCTGCTCATCATACCTGCGAGACTCCTCCAGGTATTTGAAAAATTGCAGGAAATCAGCTGAAGAAGGGGTTGAAGGTGTGGTTGGGGACTGAGGGTGCTGATAATAAGGTGTGTATTCCTCCCCATCATAAGGCAAGTTTGTTCCTGCCCCTTCGTCCTGTACATCACCAGAGTCTGACATCTTGTGTGGGTGACAGACAGACAGGGAGATAACAAACACACAGTTATTAGCCTCTCACATATACAAGTGGGGTATCAAAATGACTGGCAAAAACAGCAGAATATTTATAATACACACCAGCTGTATCCTCACCAATGTATAAAACCCAATTACAATTAGCACTGAAGGGAATGCTTGGGTGATGAAATAAAAGTTTGCCAGTTGTGTGCGTGCCCAGTGTGTGTGCGTGCGTATGTACCGAGCGGTGGAGCGGTGGTGGGCGGTCCTCCCTCACCTCAGTGTCTTGCTGGCAGTCAGAGTGGGAGTATCTCACGCCCCGCTCTCTCGTGGCTCGGACTTGTGCAGGCGTTATGCTTATGCGACACACAATACAGTAGGGTCTCACATAAAACGAGTTTATGGTCGATAAACGAGGGCGTTTTATTCGATTTCGTTTTATGTGAACACAGCATTTTGGTGCCCCAATATCGTCAATGTTCACTGGAAGCGTAAATTTCCGTCAGGAGCGTACGATATTTCGTACGTTTTGTACGATATTTCGGCGTTCTATATGAAAGCGTACGATATTTCGTACGTTTTGTACGATATTTCGTACGTTTTGTACGATATTTCGGCGCTCTATATGAAAACTCCTCGGATTTGCCCCATTTTGGCGGCGGACTCGTTTTATGTGATCACATTCGTTCTGATCGAAAATTAAATATTAATATTTTAGGTCGGTCGTTTTAATCGAGACTCATTTTATGCGAACACGTTTTATACGGGACCCTACTGTACATATAAAATAAAGCACACAATATAGCACTGGCACATATAATATCACTGGCACTGCACTGGGAACGTCGGCTCCGCTCTGTTGAGCACTATAACACTGTAATCCAAGCGGTGAGATGGTGGCTGGGATGCAGGGTGTGTGGACAATGGCGGCTGGCGGCGTCTGGCGAAATCCACATAAACTTCTCTTAATACACACTGCGCCATGTTATGTGTGTCCCAGCTAACTCCATAGATGCACAACAGGCCTATCTTGGGTTGGGGAGTAAGTAGACACGCTGTAGATATATAGGTTCTTATTGAGAAGTATATGGGATACAGGCACGAAGCAGAGCCTACAAGGTGATAGCTCTGTCTCGTGGTACACAAACATGTATTGGCCCTCCGGTGAGAGGATCCCCAGGCTTGAGTTGCCAGAGTGGCTATATGACATAACTAATATGACTGCCTGGATGCTACCATGAATCTTACTCATAGAGAGATATTACATATGCATAAGTGACTGTACTAGATATGAAAGTGATACTGTACAAGGTAAATCATATACATACAATAATAACACACGTGGCGCAAAGATCCTGGGATACGTAGGCGCCTGTTACAATAGTACCCTAATTTACACACTTCCTGCAGACATACCAATGGGGCAGCCGTTGCTAGCTAATCTAAACTCTGTTCACTACAATGCAGGTGTAAACAAATGAGCAAGGACTCACTAGAAGCGCTGGAACGTCGAATGAAGCGGGAGCGACGGCGGCACCCCACTGGCTTGTATGGCCGCGGAAGGAGGAAGGACGAAGATGGCCGCTAGGGGGCCTGGAGTCGGGGAAGCAAAACGCAAGAAATCCACATATAGAAAGTCATATGATAACAAATATTAAGTTAATTTTTCTTTTTTCTTTTTTACAGAGTTTTTTCTGTAGGGTACCCAATCATAATGACGATCCCATAAGGGAATTAAGCGTGCACTTATGAAGAGTACTCCATGATCCTTCCGCGCGGTAGATTAAAAATGCTGACGCGGGATGTTGAATGGAGACTATTATACTAATAGTCAATATCATCAATGATGGAGGGGCCACTATTAAAATAAGTTTTTTGTGCTATGTGGAATTGGTCGATATTGGCTTGTTCTCTGATTTGGCTTCTTAAGACCGTGAGCGGGACTATAGAGCAATTAGCATGCACCCGTTATAGGTTGGGGGGGACTTAGAGAGGGTCCAGAATTCATATTAATTTAACCCTTCCCGCCCGGGCATCATTTTAAAATGACACCGTGGCAGATGGGCAGGAGCCCGGGTGTCATTTTAAAATCCGTAAGCTTGAAAGCCTATTAAGCGTGTTTTGAAAGCCGTGTGTCCGACGTATATAAACAAAGCCTGTCATTGCGTCACCGCACCTCCGAAAACAAGAAGAAGAGTCGGAATTTGTTATTCTGTTGTCTGCTAGAACAGATTTAGTGTTGAAAAGTGTCTGATATTGCTAACATTACATCGAAACTCTCTCCACGGAAATCGTCATCACAACTGAACCAGTTGACCTAGAGAGCTCTACTTAACGCCAGTCTACAGATACGGAACACACTTACGTTTAGAGATGCGTGGGAATTCTCTAGCAGTTAAAATAACAAAGATACGAGTAGCCTATTAACCTAACAAGTGCGCATGGGGGTAATTGGAAACGTCCCCCTGTGCTGACGTATTTGAGGTGTTTCCGTCACTAAAATATTCATTGTGCCATTAATAGCATTAATACTTATCCATATGTGCCTATTATGGGTTGATTATAAAGGTATTAACCTGAAACAACAATAAAACGAGTGAAAACAGCGTTTGGATGGTCAAAATCGGAGATATAGCCCGTGAGTTGTATAATGTATGGGTGAGGCAAGCTGCTTTCCCGCCAATTTCCCCCAAGGCCACTGAGACACAGTCGATCGATACTCTCTCTCTTGCACTCGCTTGCCATCAGTGATGACAACACCCTGCTTGCAACTCGCTAATGTTAGCACGAAAATATATCTCAGAATAAGGGAATAACAGGGAAAATAGGTGATAACTGAAGGAGAGGAGGAAAGTGGGGAAGGAGGGGAGGTAGAGGACTGAGATTTTGCATGGCCCAGGGGCCAAAAAAAAATAAAAAAATAAAAAAATAAAAATAAAAACAATATTTTTTTTTCGATGTCAAAAGTTGATTTTTGTTTTCACTCACTCTTAACCTGACAAGCGCGATATAGATGTAGGTGCTAGGGTAGTTATTTGTGCATTTCTAGCCCTGGATTCTGACAGAATTCGTTATATTTACAATATAAACCATTATTTGTTTTCGGTATGCTTTTATTTTACATATATGATGTATATATGAACCTTCAAGAGTGCTAAAATAAGTGGGAAAAGCATTTGGGTGGTGAAAAACGAAGATATTGGCCACCCGGTCATAATCTCAGGCGAGAGAGAGAGACAGGCAGCCTTCCCCTCTCGCTGTCTGGGAGTCAACTGAGGAGAGCGGGGCGGTGTGTGCCGGTGTCTGGGTGTTGCATAACGATCTTTTATGCAACCCACTTGTGCTACATTATCGCGGGAGAGAAAAATAACCGATAAATGATGATAATAAGAGGAAAAATAGGTGATAATTGAGGAGGGGAGGGAGGGGGGAATAAGGTGGGGAAGGAGGGGAGAGGGGTGGGTGAGATTTACATGGATGAGTACTGGAGGGGAATTATCTCACCTAGAGACAAATTCCTTTGTTTTGATAGGCCCTTTTTTTTTATGGAAGGCTTTTTTTATGGTCCTGCTTCCGTGAGGCCTATCGCGTTCCCTATAGGAAGCCTTCCGTGAGGCCTATCGCGCTTGCCGGGTTAAGAGTCTCCCCGCAGTCCGCCGGGGGAACTCTTAAGAGTCTCCCCGCAGTTCCCGGGTTAAAGACGTTTTTCGGCCAGATCGCTCGGATCTCCATGCTGTCTATGGTTAATTTAGATAAGTGGACTGTATATTATTGATTTTGAAGAAGTATTAATCATATAGAATATTTACCCTTTGATGAACTCAGCTGGTGATTGGAGGATGGCGGAAAATAGGCTAGATGACTCGAAGTGGTTAGTAAGGTAAACAGCGTATGAAAAGAGGCTACAATAGGCTAGGACAGGCTAGATATTTACGTTAAATTTGTGCTAATTAACAAAGATGATGATGTAGTGATTATATGGAATTTGAGATGAAAGTGAAGCGAAAACACCTGGTGAAGTAACTATAGGAAGAAGGCTTAGCGTGTGTAGCTGGGACGGAGGTTGGTTGGAGAGTGAGCGAGCGCGTTATGTTTGTCTCTGTCGTGACATACCGCGCACGCGCATAACATATGGAAAATGTATCCCATCTTTTTTACAATGATACTTATGAACAATCTTAAATAATACAAATATATATATATATGGGAATTATAATCCTACAATACTTTCCCATATACAACTATAGAATAATATATTCTACCCAATCATGGAACGTT
Organism: Paralithodes platypus; assembly: GCA_032716605.1. NCBI lineage: Eukaryota > Metazoa > Arthropoda > Malacostraca > Decapoda > Lithodidae > Paralithodes > Paralithodes platypus. Next base: position 27,954,484 of record CM064544.1, on the reverse strand, counting down.
CGACCAAGGTTATGGAAGCGTTCAACTTAAGACTACGGAACGATACGTAACGCTACATCAACCCAGATTACGTAACATCGAGACTGTTCATACTAGTTTGAGTACACTAAGTATGGACATATTCCCACCAACAGAAAATATACAAAATTTACATGATTAGATTTGCCCGGAGGCAATCTTATCCCGCCAAGCTTGAGAAGATATCTGGGCTGCCTGTCTACGTGGGCGTCCGCCGGACGCGTCAAGTAGAAGCCAGAGAGGGGACATCAATGGATAACTGATCCGAGGGGGTGTCCTTGCGATTGAGGTCACCCTCAAGAGGATATAGTCGGACTGTTGGCCGTGTGATTACTCCAGTCCTGGTGCGAACCTTTGCTACCCGAACCTCACCATCACGACCTGGTAACAACTCCTCTATCCGACCCAATTTCCAAAATGCGCGCGGGCCCTCCTCATGGATGGTTACCACGTCCCCTACCCTAGGCCAATGACCTTTTAATGGTGTTAGTTTATTTTTTTGCGCTTCCCTTAAAGTCACCAGATATTCTGTTGACCAGCGATGCCAAATATCTCGCGATAATTTACGAATATATTTGTAGCGGGCCGATATCGCGTCCTTACTTATGTAGTCTGGATCTTCCATAGTATCCTCGTCATGCTCTTCAGGAAGATCCCGCAGTCTGTATCCATGTACCAGTACTGAGGGTGTGATTGGGGTAAGGTCTTCCAAATCACCAGAAGCATAGTATAGAGGGCGATCATTTACGGTGGCTTCAATCTCCAAGAGTATGGTGTTGAGTTCCTCAATCGAGATGAGAGCTCTACCCAACACCTTCTTCAGACCCGCCTTCACGATGCCTATGGCTCTCTCCCATATGGCGCCAAACCAAGGCGCTCTGGCGGGAATGAAACGCCATTCGCATTTTACATCAGCTAGGCAGGTCTGAATCTTAGGATTGTTGCTCACTTCTTTGAGATATGTAGATGCCCCTATGAAAGTCTTTGCATTGTCACTCAGCATGATACGCGGATATCCCTGTCGACTGCAGAATCTTCGGAAGGCATGTAGGAAGCTATCACAAGTGAGGTTGGTGACCAGTTCCAGGTGAATTGACCTGGTAACAGCACAGGTGAAAAGTATCATATACACCTTAAGATTGGGTGAATCTTTCACAGGGATTGCTTCACTGTAGTCAACCCCGGTAACTTTGTAAGGGTCACCTGGGGTGGTTCGCAGGTTTGGTAAGGGAGGAATTCCGACGGGATCATAATGTGTTCCCTGTACTCTTCTACACTTTAAGCATTTGCGAAGGACTTTCTTGACCACCTGCCTGATTCTAGGCACCCACCATCGTTGTCTTACATAGGTGACTATATGACCAACCCCATAATGACAACAGAGTCGGTGACACCTATTGATGATAAGATGGGTGAAGGGATGATTGGGGGGCAGTAGTATTGGATACTTACTTGCCTCAGAGAGGGCTGCCAATCGTAATCTGCCTCCGCAATGTATCCAGTCCCCCTTCAAGTGTAAGCCCAACTGATTGATCAGGTTATTCCTAGACTTTGTTCCCTTAACCAGTAGTTTATATTCCTGCGTATATATTTCCTGTTGACAGAGCTTATGTAATAATTTATCTGCAATTCTGATCTTCTTCACATTGAGGTAAGGACTACCTGTGGGCGGTGTGCCTTTAATTTTTGCTTTTACATTTTCTACAAATCGTATCACCCATGCTGTAACACGTTGTAACTTCTCATAGCTGCTGAATCTATCCCAGTCCCATAACCGTGTGTCTTCGTCAGGCACCGAGTCAATTACCGGTGCCACAATAGCAGTGTGCTGCAGTGTGAATCTATATTCTCTGGCCATTCGTTGGGATCATTAACCCTTCCTACCCGGTCTGCCTTAGGTAAGGACAGCACGAAAGAAGGGCCGTTACCCGGTATGCCTTATCTAAGGCATGAGCTTAATAGCCTAATTAAGCTTGGTCCGAACGCCGTGCGTACGACGTATGTCAACATACCCAAGCGTTCGTCACCGCACCTCCGAAAACAAGAAGGAGAAGACTCCTCAATGTTATTGTTCTGACGTCATGACGAAATTAGTGTCTAAAAAGTCTCCATATTGGCAACATCTCTGCAATATTGGCTCCACTGAAATCGTCATCACATTACAGAGCTCTACTCAATGCCAAAATACAGATTGAAAACCGCACTACGATTATAGATGAGTGGGAAAGTTCTAGCAGTGAAAATAAACATAAATACGGTAGCCTAGACCTAGATTCACTTCTCAATAGGTGGCATTCTGAGAGTGAGGGTCTGAGTCTGGAGGGTGAGACGGTGAAGCACTTGAGCGAAGCAACCAGCCGCTTCAGAGATGGAGCTGCTTCGAGCCATGATGGATGCTTCGCATGTCTCACTCTCCAGACTGGAACAAGACCTCACGGGCTTCACCGTGTTGAGCGGTGGCATGTACAGGCTCTCAGCCTATGCCCGAGAGGGAGTAGTTGGAATATAGAAAAAAAAAAAAAAAAAAAAAAATGTTTTTCAGCCATATCGCCCGGGTAGGGGCGACCGTCATTGGGTAAGACAGCCTGGGGAGGAAGGGTTAAGCCAGCATGGGCCATTCCACCACAACGCAGAAGATTTGAGAAATTTAGCAGAGACACCACGAGTAATGCAGTCACTTGGATTCTCTTTGGTAGACACATACCGGAACTGTGCGGTTGGGAGCAGGGTACGAATTTCGTCGACACGGTTGGTGACGTACACTGGTAGCTTCTTTCGGCTATGTAACCAGTAGAGCGTAATTTGGCTGTCACTCCACATAACTGTCTCCGAGATATTTAGCAAATTTTTAAAAGTTTCCTCTACAAAGTGAATGAGTCTAGCAGCCAACAGAACTGCAGTCAGCTCTAATTTTGGGATGGAAAGGGATTTGATCGGGGCGACTTTCGCCTTCGCCATGACTAGACGGCTGCCACTTGTGTCAACAAAGTATATGGCGGTGCCGTACGCGACCTTGCTAGCGTCTGAGAAGGCATGAATGGAAACAGGATGGTCCATGACAACTCTCCGAGGAAAATAAAACCCTTACAGAGACGAAGATCCGAAATAATGTCTTCCCACTCCTGAACCAGATCGCCAGTCAAAACCTAATCCCAACCTAATTTTATCCTCCATAATTGCTGAAGGAATAATCTTGATTTGATCGACACCGGTAGAACTATCCCCAAGGGGTAAAAAAGTTTAGCCGTCATACTCAAGCAAATCCGTTTTGTAATCTGCGAATAATGCGCATACTGAACGCCGAATGAGAGGGTAACGGTATCCTCATACGACGATAGTGCTTGACGCTCAACCTGTGAGTATTCCTTAGGGTTATCCCGATGTGATCTAATTCCCACAAAACATTTAAGTCATTTTTGCATGGTGGAATATTACCAGTGGACATGTATTCGTCCATTGGGTTTACTGCTACATTCAATACAGTAATTACTTCTGTGCTGGAGCTGGTAGGTTGTGCCACATATGAACCACTGATGGCGTACCCGTACTTGGTAGGAAGCAGAATTAGGCTACCTGACCTTTTATACCCAGGTCGCACTATATTGTAGTAGTGATCCGCACCAATAAGCAGCTCCAGCTGATCTGTGTCCGTTGCGTGAGGATAGGCTAATTTTATGCCTTTACTTTGTAAACTAACCAGTTTAGACTCTAGGTTAAGTTCACCTTTATGTTCTGCCAACTCATCAACCACTATTGCGTCTAGATGATGAAATTTACCTCTGTGTTTGCATTGCAGTGCCACAACATTATATTCCCTAGAGGCTTGTTTCCCGGTAAATCCGTGAAGACATAACTCCTCAGTTCCTTTAGAAATGTAGGAAAGGGAGGATAGAACAGAAGACTTCACAAAGGTCCTCTGAGAACATTGGTCAAGTAGCGATCTGATTTTAACACAATTATTATCCTTACCCTTTACCGGCAGGTGTACGGTGGGCAAGATTACTATATTTTTACCTGTGGCAACGGACATTGTAGTTGAAGTAGCAGCAGTCTGCCCTCTCTTGGTGTTATCCTCCGCTGGTCTACTTTCCTTCCCTTGTTTTAGTGTACACAGGGAATGAAAGTGTTTGCCCTTACAAAACTTGCAGCTTCTTATGTTAGGATTAGTACAACCCGAATGGCCATGGTCTTTTGACAAGCACCCAGTGCAGAGACGTAGTTGACGGGCTCTTTTAACTTTAAGAGGCCCTGTCTTATACTTCATACACTTGTACCATAAATGATTGGTGCCACTACACAGAACACAGTTGAATTTCCTGTACTCACTTTGGGCGGTAAATGTTGCCGTAGCCATGGGTGTACCCCCTACTCTATCTTGACCCACCATATTGTACACTTCAGCCTGGAAGCAATGGGTGAATTTCTTATAATCCAGGCTCGAGTCTCCCATTTCCCGTTTTATGGTTTCTTTTAGTGGTGATGGTAACTTATTGACAAGAGTCACCACACAAAATTCCTCCAGACAAATACCATGGCTAATGATTGACCTCATCACACTCTCTGTATTGGCATAGAAGTCCTTCAGGTCAGCTGTTTGGTGTTTGGGTGACACTAATTGATTGAATTTGATAATGTAAGCTGCCTTGATTCGATCTGGATGCCCATATGTCTCTTGCAGGATCTCAATTGCTGGGGCATAGCTTGCACTTTCGATAATGAATCCTTCGACTAGCTTATGTGCATCACCCAGAAGCTGATCCTTTAGATAGGTGAAGCGTTGTATATCTGTGAGGTCGGGATTGTCATGGATGGTACACTTGAATATCTCCCAAAATCCTGACCACAATGTGGCATCACCTTCATATTTTGGAAGAGTAAGATGTGGTAATTTGACTGCGGATTTCCTTGGCTCTTTCTTGACCTCTGGAATCAAGATCCCCTTCAGTGTGGCAACGATTACTTGTATGCCCTCCATATATAGGGTATCCTCTCTTATCACCTCGATATACTCGGCGTCCTCGTAAGTGTCGGCCAGGTCCTCCTGTGTGACCTCATACTTGTCAAGTTGCTTTTGAATACTGAGCAACCTGGCCTCCACCTCCACTCTAGACGCCGAATCAAGGAATTCGTCAATGTCAGAGGTCAAGACCGTCAAAGAGCCCTTAAGCCCAGCCCGACGCTTTTGTACACTTTTAGCCATGATTATACGGGAAGGAAATCTATTGACGTTAAATCAAACTATCAATGCCAGACCCAATAAGTTGCGGACAACAATACAGTGGTGCACCAACTTTCGCGGCCAATAGGGACCGCCGAAAGTGGCGCGAAAGTGCGATTAGCGAAAGTTGGGGCATTGAGGTAATAGGAATTAATTTATAGGGACATGTACGAAAACTCACTCCCAAGTTGAACAAACCTAGGCAACCAATGATAAAGAATTGCTATACACCAACGAAAACTGGAATTGGTACACTTACTTACAGGTACTCAATATTTTAATGAGTCTATAGTGCTGATTAGCAAGGCATAATAATGAATTACAGTTCTTATACTTCTTCTGACCCACCGCCATAGGCCTATGCAATGTTTTGGTAGAGTTCAGTTAGCGAACTTAGCGTTACGGTACGATACTGATGCTCCAACCGTATATGATGCTATGAGGCGCATTTTGGCTCGAGCCAAAACTCAAGCAAAAATGCGCCTATAATTTGGATCAAGACATCAGTTTCAGTTAAGGCCACTAGATGGCAACATGGCCGCTTGAACCCAAAACAGTGCATTTGCAAATGGCGCCTATGGCGGTGGCACAGGTTAACCTTATAACCCTATGTCTAAGCATTGTAACCTATTATAATGCTTTGCTAATCAGCATTATAGACTCATTAAAGTATTGAATATCTGTAAGTTAGTGTACCAATTCCAGTTTTAATGGTTTAGCAATTCTGGGTCATTGGGTGACTAGGCTAGGTACGATCAACATGAGTAGGCCTATTTGTAAGTACAAATAATTTTATTGAGTATTTGTATGTATGTGTATTGATTAGTTATAGTCATTGGGTGACTATATACTGGTATTGGGTCGTGTTTCGACACAAACATTTATTTTTCCTCTACGAATCCTCTTGCTTGTGGCTGAATAGGCCTTCAATTTCGAAGCTCGGGCGCGAAAATGCGAGTTTTTACCGCCAAACTCAAATCGGCGGGATATTTAGACACTGCCGCGAAAGTGCGATCCGCGAATCGAGATGTAGCGAAAGTTGGTGCACCACTGTACAGTACTCCGAGAAATCAAATAAATCGCGAGCCGAAAATAAAACACCCTCACGAAATGCGGAATAAGAATTGTGCGCAATGTAGACTAGCAATCTGGAGCTTTTCAATTTAACTCTTTACATAATATTTATGAAATTATAGAATCATTACACCATAAGTTAAGAAAAGCCGGGAGGGAAATTTAGTACAATACAGTATAGGCCAAAAGTCTCCAGATGTCAAAAAGAGAGGTACCGTTTAAAGTTATAATAAATTCAAGAATTTTAAGAGAGAGAGCCTATAGGCTAATTTAAACAGGCTAAACTCAATGGGTACCGCTAATTTTATATTATTAAATTTAATAAATGTGAAAATTGTACACAAGAAAAGTTCATCTCAAGAAGTCACAAGGAAAAAAGTTTTGAGTTGGATTAACACACACTTAGCCTATCAGCTATCATATTACCCCGCCTTCAGGGCACACGACGAGAGTAGAATTTAGAAAGATATGTGAATGAATAACCTTTAAATTTTAAAGAAGTAATTTTTCAGTATAATTTTGATCTAGATTTAAATTATTATACAGTACAGTATGGATGAATTATTATACAGTACAGTATGGATGAATTATTATACAGTACAGTATGGGTGAATTGTTATACAGTACAGTATGGATGAATTATTATACAGTACAGTATGGATGAATTATTATACAGTACAGTATGGATGAATTATTATACAGTACAGTATGGATTAATTTAATCTTAATGCCGTGCCAATTGTGCAATATTTTCTAGGGCTAAAGTAGTTTTAATATAATTTAATGAGCCCGAAAAAGCATTTAAAGTAGGCTAATTATTGTTTTGAGTACTGTACTGGATCAGATTTATAACTTTTCATTCTGGGTAAAACTCCCGTCGCAGCCCTGACCTATCCACTAGTTTCTACATCCTGTCCCAGTGGTGGTCAGGCACCTTGGGCGGCCAGAGCAAAGAGCGGACGAAAAAAAACCCGACAGCCCCATGGGGCCAAAAGACCGGGGCCTGGAGGACGTAGTAGGACTCATGACAAAGACAGGGATAGGCCAGCCCCACTCCTAGCAAGGCAACTACTGACCGCCGAATAACTCCCCCCCCCCCCCCCCCCAAAAAAAAAGGAGGGGGGGGGGGGGCAAACTAGTGATCCGGTTCGAAGGACCAATTATATGGTTAATTTAGATAAGTGGACTGTATATTATTGATTTTGAATAAGTATAAACCATACAGAATATTTACCCTTTGATGAACTCAGCTGATGATTGGAGGATGGCAGAAAATAGGCTAGATGACTCGAAGTGGTTAGTAAGGTAAACAGCGTATGAAAAGAGGCTACAATAGGCTAGGATAGGCTAGATATTTACGTTAAGTTTGCGCTAATTAACAAAGATGATGATGTAGTGACTATATGGAATATGAGATGAAAGTGAAGTGAAAACACCTGGTGAAGTAACTATAGGAAGAAGGCTTAGCGTGTGTAGCTGGGACGGAGGTTGGTTGGAGAGTGAGCGAGCGTGTTATGTTTGTCTCTGTCGTGACATACCGCGCACGCGCATAACATAATGGAAAATGTATCCCATCTTTTTTACAATGAGATACTTATGAACAATCTTAAATAATACAAATATATATATATATATGGGAATTATAATCCTACAATACTTTCCCATATACAACTATAGAATAATATATTCTACCCAATCATGGAACGTTCGACCAAGGTTATGGAAGCGTTCAACTTAAGACTACGGAACGATACGTAACGCTACATCAACCCAGATTACGTAACATCGAGACTGTTCATACTAGTTTGAGTACACTAAGTATGGACACTGTCAATAGGTAGGCGAGCCCGGGCAGGAAGGGTTAAAACAGTCCTAAATCCTACTTCAATGAGGGAGAGAGAGAGTTACAAAGTACAGTATAGTTAACGCCCTACGAGCTGGCTCGTCAGTAACTTCTACTACCCGCCCAGCGGGTGGTTTTACCCTAAACGACCTTATTTCCGTGCTCTTTTTCATGCATAAACAAAAGCCACAGTGTAATACAATTATGTATCCCTGAACGGGCGATAATTGAGCTTTCCAATGACACCAAAACCATCCTTCTACGACCACGCAACGATCATGCAACACGAAGGAAAAATCCCTAAAATACGGTAATTTCCTTACATAATTCCCTGTGTAGCGAGGTAGTGAGTGTGGATGTGTGTGGAGGGGAGAGCAGTTGCCGCGCGGGAACCGTGCCGAACGGTCAGAGCCGACCTACGCTCCTCCCACCGCTCGTCTCTCTCTCAGAGCCAATTATTGCCCAAAATTGCACACTGCCTTAAGTCGGTCCCCGCCACATAGTCCTTGGTTCTCTAGACCAACTTAAGTCTGGCCCCGCTAAAGAGGGGTTAATATCTCGATGACCTCGCTGGTCCATTTCGGGAGATGCTCGAAGTGGAAGGAGAGCTCGAGATTGCTTACTGCAGCAGAGAGAGAAAAATAAGAACATACGAAAACGGGAGTCTGCAGAGAGCCTACTGTACCATCATGACAGATCCCTTTCACTCCCAACCCATCTCGAGAAAGAGAGAGAGATTGAATAGGCTACATTTCGTTTTAGAAAATATATAAATATAGGTAGGCCTATAGGTTAAGTATAATTTGACCACTTGCGAGTTTCAGGCTATAAGGAAGATGGAGCCATAGCCTAAACATCGATATCAAACAGAAATACAATAATAATGTAGATTTTAATAGATGAAAAGCATGTTGAATTGGGTTTTACGTATTCATAGAAGCACTACAACCGCAATTTGGGTGATCATTCTGTTGATTATCAATGTTTATGGCTCCAACTTCCTTATAGCCTGTAACTCGCAAGTGGTCAATTATATATATAAAAAAAGAAGATAAAACAAAACTACAATACTATTTGTCAAGAAAAAGTGGGGTGAAAATGGTAAAAAAACTAAGGGGTCGGGGGTAGGGGGTACTTTCGACGGATTGGGCGACTTTTTGGATGGAATTGGGCGAGAAGAGCTCATGCGGGCCTGGCAACTCTGAGGGGCTGCCTCACTCTGCTCCACATTTCATGAATGGGCCGCTCCATGTTTATTCGCGATATTGACCAGCAAAAATTATATTCCCACTTGTTTTATTGTTGTTACAGGTTACTTTCTTCATAGTGAAGGTAAAATAGGCGCATATGAATGAGTAATAACGATATTTATCGTAAAATGACGATTATAGGCAGGAATGAAGCCTAATATTGCCGCCCAGAACTGTGGTGTTCACTACACACAGCTCTTTTTTTATAGGTTAACATTCTTGTTGAGTTGTGTTATCGGGCGTACCACTACCGACATACAACATAAATCATCTGTAAATACTTAACCTAACTAAAAAGCCTAAGCTAACCTAGCATTCTCATTACTACATGAATACTAGGTTAGGTTGTTTGGTTAGGTTAATGTTTTAGAGAGGTCGAGTTATGCTGTACCGGTATGTCGGTAGTGATACGCCCGATAACACAACTCTTACCAAAATGTTTCCTGCATTTTAGTTATCCTATATTAGAATTACTTACAAATGGCACATTGACACAGATTGATTTTATGGACAGCCTACAGTATAACCAGGTGTGGGCTCCATATATGGTAAAGGATATAGAAGCAGTGGAGAAAGTGCAGAGGAGAGCTAGCAAGCTGGTACCAACGTTGAAGAGCGCGGGCTATGAGCAGAGGTTGAGGACACTGGGGCTTCCGACACTGGCATATAGGAGAAAGAGAGGGGATATGATAGAGACTTTTAAGATAGTGTCAGGAAAGTTTCGATGAGGATGTGTGTGAAGATATCTTCTTGATGCGGGAGGGAACAAGAACGAGAGGACACTCTAAGAAAATTTACAAAGAAAGAAATAGGCTTGAGAAGGCAAAGAACTCATTTTGTGATAGAGTGGTAAATGAGTGGAACGCACTGCCCTAGTATGTAGTCGATTCCGAATCAATAAGGGAGTTTGAAAGTAATCTTGATAAAGCATGGGGAAGACAAGATTTGAAGTTTGATTATAAAACAAAAATACAGAATAGTAAAATTTTTACGTCTGCTACCGCCGCCGCCAACACCGTGAACGACCGCAGCAGTGCAAGTACTGGTACTGAGCTGGATACACAGGCATAGTTTTCCTTTTTCCAGAGGATCTACTGTAAGATACTGTAAGATAAGGCCTAGGCCTAAGGTAAGGTAAATGTGATTTAGTCATATATTAAGCTAGTTATTTATATATCTACCCTATTGCCAGACCAGTCTGGAGTCTGGCGGCTCGGGCCTCAATTCCTGGCCATGAATGAATGAGTCGACACTATGTATGAATCTATCTATTAAATAAAATTATAGCACTGACATTGTCACATCTCACATGGCAAGTAGAAATAGTAATTTTGACAAGTCTAGGCTCGGGCCTCAATTCCTGGCCATGAATGAATGAGTCGACACTATGTATGAATCTATCTATTAAATAAAATTATAGCACTGACATTGTCACATCTCACATGGCAAGTAGAAATAGTGATTTTGACAAGTCTAGCCTAGCCTAGTGCCAAGGCTAGCTGCCATAGCTGCCTAACCTATTTTGATGTAGCCGGCTATAGCCTAGGCCTATTACGCTAACTTACACTTGCATGATTTTAAGGTTAGTTAGCAACTTATACATACTACGGTAGGAGGGGTAATTATAGGGAATATATATAGGCTCGCACCCTTATTTTCCATGTTCTTTCCTCCAGATATTGAGAAATTAGTGTTTTTGTGGTTTTAGTTAGAATTCCAATGTGGGATACACGATGGGTTGAGGGAGGGCTTTACCCCCCCACCCCCTCCCTCCCTCATTGATTATTGAAATCGTCATTTATGTTGCCAGCATGGGGTAAATATCGATTATACTGCATAAAGAAGGCGTTTGTAAACAGTGAGGATGTCCGAAAGAGCTCTGAGATTGATTAGAGTGGGCGTTTTTTCTATTAACCCGGGAACTGCGGGGAGACTTAAGAGTTCCCCCAGCGGACTGCGGGAAGACTCTTAAGAGTCAGAGAAAAAAAAAAATCAACTTTTGAAATATATATATATATTTTTTTTTTTTTTTGGGCCCCTGGGCCATGCAAAATATCAGTCCTCTACTCTCTCAGTTTCTTATCAGTCCCTGTTATTCCCTTATTCTGAGGTATATTTTTGTGCTAACATTAGAAAGCCGGTTGCAGGGTGTGGTCATCACTGATAGAAAGCGAGTGCAAGAGAGAGAGAGAGAGAGTATTGATCGACTGTGTCTCAGTGGCCTTGGGGGAAATTGGCGGGAAAGCAAGCTTACCTCACCCATACATTATACAACTCGCGGGCTATATCTCCGATTTTGACCATCCAAACGCTGTTTTCACTCGTTTTATTGTTGTTTCAGGTTAATACCTTTATAATCAACCCATAATAGGCGCGTATGGATAAGTATTAATGCTATTAATGGTACAATGAATAGTTTAGTGACGGAAACACCTCAAATACATGCGCATAGGGAGAGGTGTCTAATTACCCCCATGCGCACTTGTTAGGTTAATATCGGGTTTTATAAATGTGATCAAAATTATTCTCCTACAGTGGATTATACATGAGTACAGTAGGCTATAATGACTCCGTAGACCTACATTGTCCCAAATAAATTATGTATAATAAGGCTGCGAGCCTATTCCCTATAATTATCAAATAATGATTTCCCTAATAAATTATGTATAATAAGGCTGCGAGCCTATTCCCTATAATTATCAAATAATGATTTCCCTAATAAATTATGTATAATAAGGCTGCGAGCCTATTCCCTATAATTATCAAATAATGATTTCCCTAATAAATTATGTATAATAAGGCTGCGAGCCTATTCCCTATAATTATCAAATAATGATTTCCCTAATAAATTATGTATAATAAGGCTGCGAGCCTATTCCCTATAATTATCAAATAATGATTTCCCTAATAAATTATGTATAATAAGGCTGCGAGCCTATTCCCTATAATTATCAAATAATGATTTCCCTAATAAATTATGTATAATAAGGCTGCGAGCCTATTCCCTATAATTATCAAATAATGATTTCCCTAATAAATTATGTATAATAAGGCTGCGAGCCTATTCCCTATAATTATAAAATAATTATTTAGTTTAGTTTCATTTATTAAAATTTCCTTTGTAACATGCTCTCCATCTATTTCCTTACTTTTATTATTATCACATTTCGCCGGCGTCCGGCGTCTCGAACCCCCCCTCGTACAAACTTTATTTCATACCTCAGCCAATTTCAATAATTCATACCTAACTGGAAAAATCCTATTTTGGCACCCTGCCTGCTGGGCTCCTGAGTTCCATGGACTGTGAACCCATCATCTTGGGATTTTCAAAATTGGCAACAGTGTCAGCGTTCCTCATCTGGTATCGGCTGACACATACTCCAGGATCCCCACCAGATGGTGGTCTTCAGTGATCCTTTGACTTGGCCGCTTCCTGCATGTCACTGCCATCCTAATTTGGGTCGTGCTGACACTACTGAACCCCTTTACACAGGCACTCCCACGTCTGTTGTGACTGCCTGACGCCTTACCCCGGTGTCTGAGGCCTTGTGTGTCGGTCCGCATTCGATCCGCTCCGCCCTGGGACCGGACCGCCTAAATATGGTCCGCGCTGGGAGCGGGCGTGCGGACATCCGCCCTGGGAGCGGAAATCCACCCTGGGAGCGGAAACCTTCATGAACACCTTTCCTACCTCATCTCCCTCTTGTGAAGAGGTTAGTTGGCTGAGTGTTCACGCTCTTCTGTTTTCACACAGGCTGTGTCTACGCTTGGGAGAGCTGTGTGTGACGACTGCCTCATCCTCCCTGTCATCCCGCTTTGGGAGCGGACTTCTACACTCTTCAGCTTCGGTGCCTCTCGGCCTCCAGGTATTATTCTCACCTTATATTGGGGGGAGGATATATTATTTAAAGGGAGATGAGCCTGGCTCTTGGTCTAGTCTGACCTGGTGTTTGAGGTTTCACTGGAACTCTTTGTGGGTTCTTCTCTGTACTGCTGGGCCCTCCCATACGGTGGGGCCTTCTTCCCTTAACTTATGGGGATCCTTAAGGGTTTTTCTGCATGCTAAATATGTTTGCTAAAATTCATTCCTGGTCTCTGTGGTGTCATCAATTGTGTACATACCTGTGCTACTGCCTGGCCCTCCCCTACGGTGGGGCCTTATTCTTACCTTGCATAATTGAAGGGGGGATGCCTCCTTCACGGGTCGGTGTTCCGGGCTCATGGTCTAGGGGTTCCATATTTGTAGGACGATGAACTTGGCTCTTGGTCTATTCTGCCCTGGTGTTTGGGTGTTTCACTGGAACTTTTTTGTGGGTTCAGCTGTGTTACTGCCAGGCCCTCCCCTATGGTGGGGCCTTCTTCTTACCTTACATTTGATGAGGGGTTCCATCCTTCACAGGAAGCTTCACCTGGCTTTTGGTCTCGCCTGGTGCTTGGGTTTTCACTGTACCTTTTGTGGTTTCCCCTGTGTTACTACCGTGTCCTCCCCTATGGTGGGGCCTTCTTCTTACCTTACATTGATGGGGGGATACATCCTTCACAGGAAGGTGCTCCGGGCTCAAGGTCTAGTTTGCGCTTCGGTGCTCCTTTCTGTCCTTGTGCTTGTATTTTTTTACGGAGATCCTTACGGGTTTTCTGCACGCTCACCTGCCTGCTATACTTCGTTCCTAGTCTCTATGTGTCATTAATTGTGACCATATTGGTGATTCTGCCAGATCCAACCCTAAGGTGAGGTTCTTTCAGTCACATGGAATATGCTGTATCCACGTTGCCTGCTACCACAGGGCTTCCTATACACCCGTGTCGGTGTGGTCCTTCCCTCTGGGCAGGCTTTTCCCGCCACGTACGGACCTCCCTACAGGGGACCCCTCGCTTCCAGGACTACCGGGTGAGGGTCCTGTTGCGCCTCCCAGTGTCGTCGCCGGCTGGTCGCTAGGCCGCCCTGCCTCGAGTCCCTCCGTCTCCTCTGTCGACAGTGTCTGCGGACTCTGGAGGAATATGGGGGGTCCACTTCGCCCTCGCCTCGTTGTCGGCAATTCCTCTTCCCTGCTCGGCCTGCTCTCTCTACCCTTCCTGACAAGGGTCGTACGCTCTTCGGGACGGGGTGGCGTACGCCCACTAGTCCCACCTTGCCTGCTGTTGTGCCGCTTGTGTTCTCTCCGTCACGTCATCCGTCTCGTGCCCTAGACGGGGTGATTGAGGGTGCTGGATGCTTCATCACCCTTTATCTCCTGCTGCACCGGTGGTCCATTTTGCTCCTCCTCCATCTCGAGCTGCTGCGCTGTTTCAGACTGTGCCCCCTCGTGTGCCTTTGTCACATTCGTCGCCAGTTTCGATTCCCCATGAGCTGTATTGGGAAGAGGAGGAAGGGGCTGCACTCGAGGACTCTCCAAGGGAGTCTCGCCTGCACGCCTTCTCCACACCTGAAGGTTGGCAGCCATGGACGTCTTAGGTCCATCTCTCCATCTCCATCGGATTCTCCAGGCGTGCCTGCCTGGAGGTTGGACATCGCCGCCCTTCTTGGAGGGCAGGCCTTGACGACGTTCCAGGGGTTGTACGCGGAACAGTTCTCCTCCTTACACGAGGCTCTGGGATGTCTCACCGCAGCTATGGTGCGACTGTTTCCTGTGCCTCAAGCCGCACCTGTGGTGAATCCTATCCCACCCTTGGAGGGGCACCTGCCGGCAGCGCCCGCTGACCCTGCGGCTGCTGCTCCGCGCGCTCATTTTTCCCCTGCCCCTTCTCCGGCAGTTGCGGCATCTCTTGTCGTTCTGCCTGGGTGCGGGTTGGGGCTGGGTGGCCAGACCGTCTCCGTTCCTTCCTTGGGGTGGTAAACGATCCATATACGAAGGTTTCCTTCCCTGTACTGGTTCGACCAAGCTATGATCGGCCTACTCTCGGCAGATTATCCATATCGATGCCCCTGCTCTGTCAGCCATCGCTGGGATCCCCCTAGTCAAGAGGGCCCGGGATCAGAAGGGAGCCCTGGTTCGAGAGCTCCCGCATCTTGTGGCTGGTCCTTGGGTGGTGTGGCTGGCAGAAGGTGTGGACTTCGATTTGCGTTCTGCGGAAGGTTCTCGTCTGTTTCCACCTTTGGAACAAACCTTCGTGTCGGAACTGGTCCGGTCGTCATCCGGGGTTCCTGCCAAGTACTGGTCTTGGCTTCATGTCCCTCCAGTTTCATTTGATAGGATGTCTGCTCCCTCCCTTCTTCGCGTCCCCGGAGAAGGGTGCCCTCGAGCACGACCACAGGCTTCGACAATGCACTGCTCGCCTGCTCTCTACCCTCTTGATGTAGTTTCCGTTGTCTCGGCTTCATCTTCGACTGTATGATGCCCAGCCTCCTGGGGATCTGCGGCAGGGTGGGGAGCACATGCGGCGCGCCCACCTGCTTGCGGCTACGGAGTGCTTTTGCGCCCCTGAGACAAGAGGCGTCGAGGCCATCATTAGCTGCTTCCTCCCTCAGTCGGGGGGGGGGGGGGCTGGGCCGTCGCAGGGACGCCAGGCCTGGAGTGCTGGGGCGGGCGATCGCTGAGACCCTCCGATTGTCGCTCACCGCCTCGTCCTTCCCTGCAACTGTGTATCGTGGCTTCCTCTAGGAGGTTCGACTAGAGGACGGAGTATTCTCGGCAGGCGCAGGATACTCGTCCGTTTCGGACAGGTGGCAGGAATCGGGGTAGAGGTGGTCGTGGGGGCCGATCCCTCCACGACAAGTCTGGGGGGCGCTCCGCGTCTACCAACGCGTAATGCCACTGGGACTATCCCCTCTCCCCCCTCCCATCCGTTTGGCGGATTCGGTGGTGGGCCTTACTCAAGGCCCTCACACCGCTCTCTCGGCATTGGCCCTGCCGATTGTGGGCATGTCGGGTTGTGCAGCGGGGTCTGTCCTGGAGGTTGCGGTCACGACCTTTCCTCAGGCGACCTTCCCGACATCGACCAGTGTCTCAAGACGTTGCCAAAGTGCTTCGGTCTATGCATGAGGATGGGATGAATCGAGTAGTCAGATCTCAGCAACGTGTCTTCCTCGTACGTCTTTCTAGTCCTCAAGAGGGACTGCGATGCGATATACCCGGTGGTCGGTCTGTCCTGCTTCGCCCTCCACATCGTGTACACCCGATTTCGGGTGCTCACCATCGGTCACGTGCGACTGGCGCTCCAGCGCCATATGGCCGTTCGACATATGGCCGTTTGCCCTCAATATCGCTCCGCGGGTCTTTACGACGCTCATCACAGAGGCGCTGCCTCCTCTGCTCCATCAGGGGTTTCAGATCCTGTTTTACTTGGACGATTGGCTCATTGCCGCAGCCTCTCGGACACACTGTGTACAAGACACACTAGGCCTACTGGTCATCTGACTTATCAATTGTGGGGAATCGTGGTAAACGTTCCCAAGTGGTGCCTCACGCCGTCGCCGGAAGTGGCTGGGGTGGGCCTAGAATGGGACTTAACGAGCGTGGCTGTCAGTCTGAGTCCGGTGAATGCGGCAATCCTTCGCAGGAAGCTTTTTGCCACATTGCACTCGATCTCGTTTACCAGAATGATCTGGGACTCGCTCATCGAGTCGCTCATTTGGGCGTCCCTGACCATTCCCGTAGGGTGGCTCAGGCTAAAGTGCCTCATACAGTTAGGCAACAGAGCGTTTCCTCTGTTGCCTCCCAATCGGCTTTGTCCGGTTCCGCGCTCGATTAATTTGAGATTCACACACTGGGTCACTCGGGGCACACTCACAGCGGTTGTGCCCTGGTCCGCTCCATCGCCGACCATCTGGGTCGATCCGATGCGTCGTATGAAATGGGGTGGGGCTCCCGATCCGACATGGGTCATCCAGATCGGGGTGGATGGCCGGGTCTCGCCCTTACTCATCATTGTCTTTGGTCTTTTTGTCCCGTTGTTCTTCCGGAGGGATCATGAACTGGCCCTCCCTGGCAGGTTGGTAGCCGTCAGGTTAGACGATCTGACGGCGGTTCCCTGTCTTCAGAGGCAGGGCTCCTCCAGGCAGTTATGCCAACTACAACCTTGTAAATAGGCTACCCTAACCAATTTGCTAGATTATAGGTGATGCTCTTTGAATTTTCCCCTAGACTGGACTTGAATATCCGCTAGTTACTCTTCTGAATTCAAAGATTTTTTCCGCTAGATCAATATGCGAATACTCTAGATCTAGCGGAAAATCCGCTAAATTGGCTTCGCTGCCTCCAGGTCTGCCGTTCACCAGACCCTGGCGGAGATGTTATTTTGTCAAGCCGACAATCACGGCGTCGCCCTGCATGCGACTTACCAGCTCGGGACTGCCGATCTTTGGGCGGATGCTTTGTCGTAGGGCCGACGCACCAGGATAGCTTGGTCTTTCATATGTTACGTATTCGGCGACCTGGCAGCCTCCTGGGGCGTTCCACAGGTGGCCTTATTCGCCTTGCTTGTGCCGACCTAGTTGTCTGTCTTCCTGAACTGCTGGACTCGCACCTCAGCGGGGACGGACGCGTTCAGCGACGACTGGAACAGGTGGCAGTCCGTATACGTATTTCCACCACCTGGCGCACTTTTGCTGTGCACGGTCCTCCACAGGTTGCGAGGGTACCGTGGCAGGGTTTGGTTGTTCGCGCCCTTATGGCCGGCGCAGACCTGGTCCACTCAGCTGTAGCGATGGTACCCGTGACCCGTTCCCCTGTCGGTTTCCGACTTCCACTTGGGGCCGATTGGAGTCCTGGGGTCCTCGTTGGTGTGGGAATGTAGCTACCACAGTTTGGAATACTCTTGCCACATAGGTTTCTTCTGCTTTGGACTGCGACGACATGGACGACTTACGTGTCTCACTGGGACTGTTTTCCTACATGGATTCCTGACCTTGCCCATACAGTTCCGTTGGTCGCATTGGTGTTTTACTACCGTTACTTTTCCTTTGCATTTCATCGCGACTTGTATGAAGGGACGCTCTAAAAGCTCCTCTCTACGCCCGTTTCCAGTACCTACCCAACGCTTGAGCACTTGCTTGAAACGTCATTGTTTCTTCTTGCATTCGCTACGGGGGAGAGAATTTCGGAGCTGGCTTGTCTGGGGCCCTGACTTCCTTGCTTTTTTCTCCCGTCCTCAGGGCGGTAATTTTGACCCAGTTTGTTCATTTTGTGGCTACGACTGGACGTGCGGCGCACGTTTTTCAGCCGTTCGTTCCAAAAAAAAAACGGGAACATGTTCATCATACGCTCTGCCCGGTGAAAGCCCTGCATACATATGTGCGCTCCGCCAGGCCGGTGTCGGGTGTGGCGCAGTGGGTGGCACCACAGGCTGGTAGGGGCCTCGGCAAACGTGCGGTGGGGATTAGCCTGTGTCGGGTGCTTCGTGCCAGTCATCCTGACATTCCAGGGTTGGCTCACGACATACTGTACGATCGTATGCTGCTACGATTCGTTTTCTTCTTATTAGTTCACTCACAGACTTTGCCAACACAGGGCTCTGGTCTTCCCACGACACATTTGTCGCCTCCTATCTGTCCGTGTCCACGGGCAGGCCGGGTCGTCCTCTTGTTGCGTTGGGCAATAATGGGTTCCTAGGGGTATTACCTGTACTGTTCTTTCAGTCCGTGTGCCTCTGACTCCTTTCCTTCCCATATTGGGGGGGGGGG
Source organism: Paralithodes platypus (assembly GCA_032716605.1). Lineage (NCBI taxonomy): Eukaryota > Metazoa > Arthropoda > Malacostraca > Decapoda > Lithodidae > Paralithodes > Paralithodes platypus. The sequence continues at coordinate 27,935,462 of CM064544.1, read as the reverse complement.
CGTTTATGAAGTACACGTAATTATCTCATATATGTACGGATTACCTAAGGTTCATCCTTGCCTAGGTTAAGGAGTTGATTCTTCTAATCTTAGGTGTCCTTAATTGTACTTAGGTCTGTCTCGGCCTCATACCGATTTCTTTCGAGAAATACTTACGTGCTGGTCACTTATATTGTGTATCACGCATTTCGTGCTTGTACTAAATTTGTACGGTATCTGTATGTCTTCCACTCATTATACTTTTGGGTATTCATACTGTCTTCAGGAGGGGGAGGGGGGGGGAGGGGCATCCTATTATTCATAATCATCTTTATGAAATGCATCTATCTTTGCCTTAGGCTAAGTTCTTTCATTGAATTGACACGACTGTACTTGACCATTCTTAATATGCACCTGTCCGTACGCTCTTCTAATATAAACTCTCCTGTTTATGTCTGTCTTCCCTTAGTCTTGATCTGTAACTAATGGCTAAAGATTTGTTTGCTGCTTGGATGTCCGCCTCCAATTTGGTACTCTAGCTCTACGTTGGATAACGTAGAGGCTACTACTAAATTGGGAGGTTTGACGCCTCCCAAATAACCAAATAAGGAAAACCTTCTATTTGGTAGTAGCCTCGTAGTAGCCAACGTCATAGTATCCCGCCCTCGCGCTGTACCCCTGCCAATACAATCTAGTCTATTTAACTTGATACCAGGATGATCTAATTAACCCGGTCGGGTTGCACGGGAGGCTTACGAAAACGTCGTAAGGAGCCTAGATCGCAGATGGGCAAAATTCTTCAACTTTCTCTTCTCTTTCTCACTAATTTTTTTTTTTTTTTTTTTAAACTAGTGGCCTCAAAAGTGTGTACAACATACCTAGTAGAGAATGTTGGTGCTACTCTAGATGTTATCGATTAATCGCGCTGGTGGTTACAATAATTGCCCGCTCCCGGAGCGGAGCGAAACTATACATAGTATATAGCTCTACAATCTACGTTGGATACTACGAGGCTACTACCAAATAGAATGTTTTCCTTATTTGGTTATTTGGGAGGCATCAGTGAATAATGAATAAGAGTAAATCATAATCTTTAAAGGGTTAACTAACTGAATTAATTATATATTAAAAAGGATCTTAACCCTTTCACGCATATGACACAATTTTGAGCCTATTGGGGATACTTTAAAGCCTTTGTTATCATCAGGGGTAATTTAGAAACCTTTAGTTTAGTTATTTCAACCTCTGCAGTTGTCTTTGAGTTAGCTGTGGGCAGAAAACTAATTTTGGACAGGTAATTATAAGAGTGAGAGAACTCTATTTCTTATTGCTAACCTGGCAACCTCTGCGTCATAAAAGCATGCAAGGGTTAATAAGGTTTATTCTTTAATGTTAATCAAGATTAATTAAGTCCTTACTATCATACAAAACTTTTCTCTATCGAAATTAGTAGCCTGCTGAATATTTTAACATTGAAATAATTCTATATGACTTGAAATAGTTTCATGATTAATCATAATTGAAGTGTATCAGAGCATAAAGGATAACTAGTCCTAACAGCTAAAAGGAAAGCAAGTAACAACATAACTAACTAACAATTTAAGTTCTATTGGCCTTCAGCTGACTAATACCCTTTCATATTGTCTGGTCTAGTTTTATTAAGTTAACCACTTCTGATTCAAGATACGTAACCGCATATACTGGTATATATATATATACTGTATATGTATATATATACCGTATATATATTAATATATTATACTTATCTATCCGCAATTTAACGTAACCAAAGACAGTTGATAGCTGGAATTAATTGGACAAAAAATATCCGTCGTGAAACCTCGTATTCTAGTGATTTTATATACTTAATGTCCCTCGAGGTCGTGATGTAGAAAATCGGGCAAGAGAAGAAAAACTATCTTCAGTAGATAAACGCATGCAGACTAAACTATTGTGAATTAATTAATTTGTGATCAAACATCAACCCCTTAATGAGGGTGGCCATACACAAAATGCCCCCAAGCTGACCTATCCCCGGTAAGAGGGACAACCCATACCAGTTTACTGAAGGACTTACATGACTGACCACTTAATATATGGTCCGTCCGACTCCGAGGCCTTTTATGTATTTTCTTAGTACTATTTTTCTACAATGGTGTGCAGCTAATCCATCCACTAACCTGCTTCACCTTAATTAAGGTAGCAGTACGGATTTGTATAAGGCAGGGATGGGGAACCTTTTTCTTATCAAGGGCCATTTGGATATTCATGACATCATTCGGGGGCCATACAAAGTGATTTACTTAAAAATCAGGCTACTTTTGCTGGTCAAACATTTGCCCCTAATGTAATGGTTGGAACTCCTTCTCTTTGGTGAGGCGTGTGGTGTCTGCTGGTATTGATACTGTTGCTACTCGTAGCTGGATTTACAGGTTTGCATCAGTCAGCTTGGAGCGCAATCGACTCTTTGCGAGGGTAAGTTTTGACAATTTCTGCTAGCAACAGTAAGTGTTTCTGAACACATGCATATTTCAGTGCATACCTCCTTAACATGGAAAATTATCAGCGTGTATGTAACGTGTATAGAACTCGAGCAATGTGAGATCATTGTACCTAGCTTTTAGCTCATCGTCAGAGATGGTCAACTCCGGCTTGGTATTTTTCACGCCCTTTCACTAAATGCCTTGATTAGTTTCGCATATTCACCATCATAATCAGATGTTGTAGAAAGCTTTTCTGCTAGCAGTGGGAAAGTGCATAGTGTACCTTTTGAGTTGCATTTTCCACAGCTATATTTTAGCTTCAAGGGATTTCAAATTTGAAAGCAGTGAGCTAAGAATCTGGTTGAGGCCTTGCAACTTAACGTTCAGTTCTGAGAGATACATGGTAATGTAACACAAGAATGCTAGATCACACAGCCACTTGCTATAATTGAGTTCCATGACAGGTTTTCTCTTCATCTGGATGATGAATTGCTTAACTTCATCCCGCAGTTTGTAAAACTGCATGAGCATGTTCCCACGACTCAGCCATCGCACTTCACAATGCTAGACAAGATCGCCATAACATTGTTGAGCCGCAATGACTGTGCACATAAATGTTATTGGTGTATGATGCAGTAGCATACCATTAAATCACTTGGATTAAGATTGAGACGCTTCAGCTTTTTCTTAACAAAGCAATTAACCCTTTTTATTCTGGCTATTGTTGGACGATTTATTCAGATTAGGAAGGGTATATGAAAGTCAAAAGGTTAAATGAGATAGTCGTTACCCACAGATCCTTCATAAGCTGAACACAATTGTCTAATCATGATAGCCATAATAAACTGCCAATTAAAGTGCATCATAACCGTCAATGGGTTGATAATTACTTGCTTAATTATCTTATATTTGTATAAATTCTATGATATTGTGACTATAATACTATGATAACGCTCTTCAAATCTCTAGTGCTACCACGGCTTGAATATTGTGGCGTATTAACATCCCCATACAAAGCAGGTGAAATAAATGACGTAGAGAGTGTACAAAGAAATTTCACTTCGCATATAAGTTTGATAAAACAGCTACACTATTGGGAGCGTTTAAGAGCACTGAATCTGTACTCACTGGAACGTAGAAGAGAATGTTACCTAATAATATACACGTGGAAAATCGCAGAGGGTTTAGTACCAAACCTACATACTCCGATAGTCATGAAATTCAGTGATAGGAGAGGCTGGGAATGCAAAATCCCCCGGATGAATAACAGGGGTGCTATGGGCTCTCTGCGAGAGGGCTGGTTATCACACAGAGGCCCACGTCTCTTCAACAAACTCCCACGGCGAGTAAGAGACATAAGGGACGTCTCGTTAGACAGCTTCAAGAGAGCCCTGGATGTCGAACTGCAAAAGGTGCCAGACGAGCCCATCCTCGCAAGGGAGCGAGCTGTCGCTTCAAACAGTCTACTGCACCAAATCACCACCCAAAACGAGGGGCGTCGCGCTCCTTGATGCCGCTAGAAGAGTGGCGAACACATCATAAGGTATCATAAGGTAAGGTAAGGAGTCTGTAATTTTCGATTTAAACATACACAAAGACTAAATATGGTTTTAATACATATTAAATAGCAAGCAAATAAGCACATTTCAGCACACCTATATATTGCCTTGCGGGCCTGATCAAATGATCCCGAGGGCCTGATGAGGCCCCCGGGCAGGACGTTCCCCACCCCTGGTATAAGGTTTACTCCCCTAGACAGGTTGCCGACCAAGGCTGGCGAGTCCCATCCACCCAGATTTTTATAAGGTTGTCTCCCCTAGATGGGTCGCCGACCAAGGCTAACGAGTCCCATCCACCCACCAAAGATAAGATTAAATTTCATAATTACCTCAACTCTATTATGTGCCTTAACTTAAAGCCAACTTCAACCATGTACTTAATAACTGCCCAAACTCAAGTAAAATTGAATAAAATAAAATTGAATTATTACAGTGTTGTATTCAGTATTGTATTGATTACTGTGTAACGTCACAGTTTGTGAGACATATGTTGTGTATATATAAAGTGTTGCTTTGTAGCTATTGTATAACTAACCTTGTTTATATATACTTGACTCCTAGTTTAGAAAAATCAATCAACAAATATTTGTTTATGTCTAGTATAACAATTTCTATTTGATTTGACTTTAAAGATGTCGTTAATCACTCTCCACATTTTCTTACTATCGTCAGCTACTGAGTTTAGTTTTGGATTAAAGTGTTCCTTTTTCGCAAACACTAATCTGATATTAACCATATTTCTGAGTCTACGGCATTCCTCTCCATAAGTGATTTGTTTCCCGACATATCTTCTATATATTTTATGTCTTTCCTCATAAGTTGAGTAATTTTTTTTGTTATTCATGGTTCAGATTATAGGTTTGAGTCCCGGAGGGAAGAATGAAAACCTAATATTTAGTAGTGGCCCCGAAATCATTGATGATAGGCCTATTAGTATAATGGTCCACTTTCAAACGCCCGCGGTCCGCCAGTTTGAAACTACCGCCGTGGGGAGAAAGAGTCCAACGTCATAAGTGCAACGCTAATTCTCTTATGGAATCGTCTTATGACTGGGGGCTCACTACGAAAAAACTTCGTAAAAAATAAAAAATAAAAAATTAACTTAATACTTGTTATATTAATGCTTTCCATCTCGGTGGATTTCTTGCGTGGATTCTATCCCTGACATTGCTCTCAGAGACGCCATTCCCCCTTCAATGATATATTAAGACTAAACTCAAGACAGCTTAGGGAACAACAACTCAAGACATCAAACGAATGGGAAGGGGATGGAAGGGAGGACCCTACATTGTCAATGATTTCGGGGCCACTACTAAATATTAGGTTTTCATTCTTCCCTCCGGGACTCAAACCTATAATTTATTAGTGGCTCCTCCATCATTGATAATATGCCTGATATCTCAAGACTGGAGGGGGGCATTCGTGACAATATCAAACCACTAACAAAATAACATAGGTAGAGACAAAGAATCATATAACAATTTAAGTCTTTATTGCTTAGCCTACATACAATAAAAGTACATTTTTTGAAAAGAAAGCAGTGCGTTACTTCGAAGAATATCTGCTTATACTTGACTGACTAGGTATAATGTTACGATCTCACATTGAGATTCATAATAATTGTTGTCTAGGAACATCCTTGTATACCTGTTCAACTAATACAGACCCATATATCCGTGGATTATATCTTCTGTCCTTAAAACTATTTGTACATTTCATATAATTTGTACACTTTGTTTATACTATATAGTTGTATCTATGATAGATATCTTCAAAAATATAAAAATATTTTAGAGCTGTAGAACCAGCTCGCCTTATTAAGTATCACAGCTCGTGATCTTATCACAATATCCGGCGGAGGGGCTCTAGGGGTCTTTGGGCTTTCCGCCCCCCCCCCCCCCCACCCCCCTCCTTTTTTGCCTGTAAGATTTAACTTAATTTGTAATGGCACATGGACTAACTAGACCCGCTGCCGTAACGCCACACAGGTTAGTTTTGGCTTATCCAGAGCCACAGACAGGTATCGCGTCAAGAAAGTATGTGTCGTGAATCCTAGCTGGTATATATACCGTAGTTTGAATTTCCCGGGTTCACGACAGCTGGTTCCTTTTTGTTTATACGCATTACTTTATTTATCTTTGTGGATAAGTATTACTGTGGTTGCACCCATTATATCTTAGTTTATTTTCCCTTATTATTTAATCACGAGGGACGATATAGAACCCTTAAATATATTTATATTGTTACGATAAAAGGGAATCTCAGTACACTTCATACAGAGACTTCGTCCCGCTCACAACAAACCACCAGTTGCTGCCACATAACAACGAACTTCACTGATCTTCACCTATCGACATGTCCATCACCTAACCTACACTCTTTGCATCACAGCTAAGTTCCTTTAATACTAGAAGTACTTCATAGATATTACTGGGACTACCACAGATAGCCTACATATACAATCTAACACGTAAGTCCAACGCCGACCGGTTACATATTTATAGCCTAGGCCAATTCATCTTTCCAGGTCTAAACATTTACTTTATATCCGTTTCTCCTCTACCCCCTAGGAATAATAATCAGGATATAATTGGTGCCGTGATCAGGATCCGAACCTGGGTTATCGCAGCATATGCAGTGTATCAGAAACCCGATACCAAGCAGAAGTATGGATGTAAGTTGTGTTTAACACCTTATTGGCGGGCTAGGCGGTAAATAATATGTAGCCACCAGCGGGGTGTTTTTAGCCAAAATAGGGCTGTTTACGTGATAATTTTCATGCCTAAATAAGACCCAGAGCGTAAAACAAGTATCAATCCCTGAAAGGGCATAAACAGAGCTTTCCAATGACCACAACGATCCTTTTATGACTGCTAGTTTTCTTGTAACAACCGCGCAACACGAGTGCAAAAAGCATGTAATTCGGTACTTTCCCCATACAATTCAGTATGTAGCGAGTGAGAGAGGGAGGGAGGAGGTGGGATTCGTGTCAGTAGGTTCACCGTGGTGGTCTGGAGCAGTCATACGCTCGCTACTCTCCTGCCACCACTTGTCTCTCTCTCTCAGCAACATTACGTGCTGAAAATGCCACACGACCTAGTATGTCGCGCACCGCCAGATAGTCCAAATTTATTATACTCGACTTATGTTGTGGGCCGCTAGTTAAGGGTTAAGGGGACCGACCGGTTAATTTAGGCTTAAAAAACTCGAAATCCTGAAAATACCAATAGGTGTTTACTCAACAAGAGTCAACATCCCTTCATAAGCCAGTGAAATGTTATTAGTGAAAACCCTTATGGAAATCGTGTGTTTTTATGTTTTCCAAACTTTTCCTGCAATTCTAAAAACGTTATATAGCGAAATTTGAAATTAACATGCTCAGTAACTACTGGTCGTACGAGGAGCATACCTATAAAAATCGAAAGAGCGTAAGCTACTCTACAACCTCCCATACGCTTTATCTTCTACTTTGCCATGTTCCTGCGTAAAATATTGTAAATCTAAAAAAACAAAAGTAAAAATGTTCACCTAATTACCTTGGACTTTCACCTGTTTTTCTCAGAACCTTGCCGCACTATCGGATGTTATTCTACAGTTATTATTGGACCTATAGGAATGGTGTACCATTGGAAAGGTAATTAAAAACACTAAAAGGCCTATAAAGCCAATTTACTCTAGTAATTTAATTTTTTTCACAATATGTCGTCAAAGTTGTAATTTTCTATAAATATATTCGCCTGAATCCGTAATCACCTAAATCCTAAATCGAACAAATACACAAAATATATAAAATGTGTTTTATAGAAACTACAGATACACCTTTTGTGAGTTGTTTGATCACGTAAAACATGTGCTATGGGGATTTCTGTAGGAGTTTATCATTTTCTGCAGTGCTATGATTGTCAACGTTTTTTTACCTAAATTGCAAGAAAAAAGCAAAAAAAAAATAAATAAAAAATAAATGGTTTGATCTAGTTTTATGGTCGTATACACCTGTGCCAAATTTCATTTAAATTGAAAGTAAGACCTGGAAGTTTGTAATTAACCGGTCGGTCCCCTTAAAGACAGGACATTTTTGGGCAAAGTGTGCAAAATACAAGAACAGTCCCGCCAAGGCCAATAGAGTAAGGCAGTTGAAATTGTGCGTCGGGTGCCTGTCGTCAGAACATGGCAGCCAGGGGTGTACTAACCCTAAAATTAGGCCGTGCCGATTCTGCCAACAGAAACATTTTAATTATTTGTGTTCGACGCCACGCCTTGAACAAACTGGACAACCAGCAGCCCCTGAACCAACAGTGACCATGGCTGTGGCTTCGGGCCGTAATGCAGTGTTGTTGCCTACCATTCAGATTCCCTTGACCGACAGAAACGGTCATACCAGTAAAGTAAGAGCTTTGTTGGACCAATGTTCGCAGCGTACCTTCATCTTGCGCTCTGCTTTATCGCAGCTTGATTACGTTAGGGTCAGTAAGGAACAGCTAAGGCTCCAGGGATTTACTGGCTCACTTGGTAGTACTGAGTATGAAATAATAGAGTTAACCTATCATCACAGAAGAAGGGTGCGTAAATTGAGGGCCGTTGTGGTGGAGGAGTTACCAGTATACAAACCAGGGAGAGGATTAGGGATGGAGGTAAATGCTATCAAGGCTCGTGGTTACAAATTAGCCGATCCAGGTATCACTGATGGAGATATGATAGGGTTACTGATTGGGGCCGGACTTTTATTACCACTTTGTACATTCAGGCTATGTCAGGGAAGGAAGTATAGTTATGTTACCCACAATTTATGCACTGAGTGGCACTTATCAGTCAGATATAGAAGAGACCCATGTAGAGTTAGTTACTGTTCTTAAGTTAGCAGTAGACCCTTTAGTGGAGATATAGGAAGATATTGGCAGGAATTCTCCAGAATTAAAGGATCTGACAGCTCTATGGGACTTGGACCATATTGGTATAAGTCCTAATGAGACTGGTAAGGGTGGGAAGAAAGTCTTAAATAGATTTTCTGAAACGGTACAGTATTCCGAAGCACAGGGACAGTATATAGTGGAACTGCCGTGGAGAGATAACATAGATAAATTACCTGATAACTTTAAGTTAGCCCTGGGCAGAATGAGAGGCTTGCAGCGTAAGTTTGTAAAAGATCCCAACTACTGTCAACAGTACACAAAGGTTCTGGATAATCAGATAGAAAGGGGGTTTATTGAAAGGGTAGAAAACAGGAATCAAGCTGGTCATCCCATTCACTACTTAGCTCACCATGGTATTACCAAGGATATTGTTACTACGCCTGTACGGATAGTGTTTGACTGTTCGGCTAGGATGGACGAGAAGGCGTTCAGTCTGAATGACTGTCTCCATACAGGTCCATCGCTAGTGGCTGACCTCACCCAGGTGCTTCTGCGCTTTAGATGCCATCAATTTGCCTGGGTGAGTGATATTGAGAAAGCATTTCTCATGGTGGGGTTGAGTGAGAAGGATAGGGATGCTACTAGGTTTCTGTGGCCCGTTGATCCCTTGGATGTTGCAAGTCCTTACATTGTCTACCGGTTCCGTGCAGTTCTGTTCGGGGCCACCTGTTCCCAGTTCCTCCTTAATGCTACCATTCAAAAACACCTGTCTATGATACAGGAGGACAGTGAAGTAGTTAATAAGCTAAAAAGGGGGTTGTATATTGATAACTTGCAGGGGACTGGTGATGATGTAAGTGATTTGCAACAACAATGTTGGGATGCCCGTAGAATATTTTCCAGCGCTAACCTGTCTTTACGTGAGTGGGTCACAAATAATGAGAGTTTGCGGGAACTGTTGCACCTGAAGGGTATAGCTTCCGCCAAACAAGACGGGGTTAAGGTGCTTGGCGTTGAGTGGCTAACTGATAAGCATATGTTACAGGTTAATTTCCGCGGAAGTAGCCCTGCATTGGTTACAAAACGCGAGGCTCTAAGTCTAACCGCGAGTGTGTTCGATCCTCTAGGAGTGTTGCTACCGGTAACCATCCGGGCGCGGAGGTTCGTACAGGACTTGTGGAGATTAGAGTGTGGGTGGGATGTCCCCATGCCAGATGACATGAGAGCTAACTGGCAGGGTATTTATAACGATATGATAGACAGTACAGGTATCATGTTTCCCCGTCAGGTCACTAATTCTAAGAGGGTTACGCTGCACCTATTTAGTGACGCTAGCTCAGTAGCATATGGTGTAGCGGCCTATGCGGTTGGTGATGAGGTGAGTAGGTTAGTAATGGCCAAAGCTTTGTGGCGCCTAGTAAGTCCCTCACCATACCTAAGATGGAGTTGACTGCTGTTCTTCTCGCAGCTCGTCTCGCATGTTATATATGTGAGGCCTACAGGGACGAGCTGATTATAGAGAATGTATACCTATGGTCGGACAGCCAGATAACCCTATGCTGGTTGTCTAGTAAAAAGATTTTGCCTATATATGTTCAAAATAGAGTTGATGAGATAAAGTCATTAGTCCCCGGCGCTCATTTTCGTTATGTGTCCACAGAGGACAACCCCAGTGATCTAGTTACCAGAGGGATTTCATATGTGTCCTTAGTTGCTTCTTCGCTTTGGTGGGGAGGGCCCACATGGCTACCTCACCAAATGCTATGGCCTGATCATGGCCCAATAGGGGGCTCAATAGGAGGGGACACCACTGTGGGTTGTAACATGAGTCAAGAAGGAACCCTGTCATTGCCGGTACCGGTTGCCCCTACTGCCATATTGAATTGGGACCGGTATGGCTCATATATGAAGTCATGGCATGTAATGGCATGGGTCCTTAGGTTTATTAAGACTCTTAACCCTTCTTTGGCGGCGCGCAACTTATGTCGTGTGAAATAAATATGGGCTAAGTGGCGGTTCACAACTTATGTCGTGTGCCATTTTCACCACGTAATGTTGCTGAGAGAGAGAGATGAGTGGTGGGAGGAGCATAGCAAGCGTATGACTGCTCCAGACCACCGCGGCGGACCTACTGACATGAATCCCACCCTCCCCCACCCTCTTGCACTCGCTACACAGGGAATTATGTAGGAAAAGTACCTAATTACATGGTTTTTGCACTCGTGTTGCGCGATCGTTGCAAGAAAACCAGTGGTCGTACAAGGATGGTTGGGGTGTCATTGGAAAGCTCTATTTATGCCCTTTCAGGGATAGATACTTGTTTTACGCTCTGGGTCTTATTTAGGCATGAAAATGATCACGTAAATAACCCTATTTAGGGTAAAAACACCCCGCTGGGCGGTACATATAAATTACCACCTAGGCCGCTCATAAGGTGTTAACCCCTAAGTGTCGGGGCGCAACATAAGTCGAGTATAATAAATCGACTATCTGGCGGCGCTCGACATAGGTCGTGTGGCAATTTCAGCACGTAATGTTGCTGGGAGAGAGAGACAAGTGGTGGCAGGAGAGTAGCGAGCGTATGACTGCTCCAGACCACCGCGGCGAACCTACTGACACGAATCCCACCTCCTCCCTCCCTCTCTCACTCGCTATATACGGAATTGTATGGGGAAAGTGCCGAATTACATACTTTTTGCACTCGCGTTGCGCGGTTGTTGCAAGAAAACTAGCCATCATAAAAGGATCGTTATGGTGTCATTGGAAAGCTCTGTTTATGCCCTTTCAGGGATAGATACTTGTTTTACGCTCTGGGTCTTATTTAGGCATGAAAATGATCACGTAAACAGCCCTATTTTGGCTAAAAACACCCCGCTGGGCGGTACATATAAATAAACCGCCTAGCCTGCTAATAAGGTGTTAAAGAGAAGACACAAGGGAATTATCAGGCAAAACCGGCATACATGACGGTGCTGGAATTAAGAGCAGCAGAGTCAGCCATGATTAACCCTTATTTAGCGGGCTAGGCGGTCTATTTGACCGTAGCGCCCAGCGTTTTTTTTTTACCCTAAATAGGGTTGTTTATGTGATCATTTTCATGCCTAAATAAGACCCAGAGCGTAAAACAAGTATCTATCCCTGAAAGGGCGTAAACAGAGCTTTCCAATGACACCCGAACCATCCTTGTACGACCACTGGTTCTCTTGCAACGATCGTGCAACACAAGTGCAAAAACCCTGTAATTAGGTAATTTCCCTACATAATTCCCTGTGTAGCGAGTGAGAAGTGGGGGAGGAAGTTAGAATACAGTTCAGTTGGTCCACCGCGGTGGTGGGAGCCGGTCATAGCCTTACTACGCTCCTCACACAGCTCAGCTCTCTCTCTCAGCAACATTACGTGGTGAAAATGGCGAAGGACATAAGTTGTGAACCGCCACATAGTCCAAATTTATTTCACACGACATAAGTTGCGCGCCGACAGTTAAGGGTTAAGGTAGCTCAGAGAGAAGCTTACTCTGAGGAACACCACTATTTGTCAAAAGGACAGGGCACACCAAGCAATATAGTGAAGCAGTTAGGCCTCTATATGGAGGGAGGCATGATACGCTGTAGAGGTAGGCTACACCTTTCAGCTTTACATGATAGCGCCAAGTACCCTATCCTTATCCTATTATAGGTAGTAGGGGTAGGCAGCCTCGCCCAGGGAAGTACTACCGCCAAGGTTTCGGGAGACTCAGGGAATAGCCTGAATTCCATTTTCTCTCCCAGGCCTTGGTAGCTGAATACATATCTTTCTGCCTCACACATCAGGGGTATCAGGAAAACCCTCTTTATATAACATACACATCCAACTTCACGACATTGCCCTACATTGCTATCCTCTATCCATAAAACACTACTCTTCCCACTACATATCATACATGTAACACCATACACCTTACCCAATAAATATGGCAGTACAATTGTTAAGAGCAAACCTGGTGGTCCCTCGGATATCCACCCCCGGCAGGGTTGGGTCATTGACACAGGGCCCTCCCGGTCGTCATCATGCGACTGTGTCAAGAGCATTGCAACGTCCCAAAGCTGCTCGTCGGTGCAGCTTTTTCTTTAGCAATATAAGGGGACTTCACTCTAACATCAATTCTGTACACCAATTTCTTCAAGCAGAATCCCCTACTCTCCTTTTTTTGACAGAGACTCAAGTAACATCCACATCTGACACGTCTAGATTTAATTTTCCAGGTTATCAACTGCTCCAAAATTTCAGACCTAAAGGAGGTGTATGTTGCTTCGCAAAATCTGAAATTGCCCTGGAGGAGGTTACTAGTTTCAATTGTCCCTATTTTGATTATTCTATATACAAATTAATTTCTGCTGGTAAATTTAAATACATATGTTGCATCTACCGTTCCCCAAATACTCCTCCAGAGCAAAGTCTTTTTGATTCTCTGTCCTCACAACTCAGTGTCCTCAACTTAAATGCTTCTTCTGAAATCACTGTGTTGGGTGATTTTAATGTCCATAATGTTGAATGGCTCACTCATTCAGCCAGGACTGATGATGCTGGTCTTGAATGTGAGCTATTTGCAGACTCATTTAATCTCACTCAACTAGTCAACCAACCCACCCGTGTACCAGATAATCCTAATCATAATTCCCACCTACTGGACTTATTTTTAACAACCAATTCAGAAAATTATGATGTTACAGTGAGGTCCCCGCTTGGATCTTCTGATCACTGTCTGATACAGGCCACCTGTCTATCACCTACCACACCTTCCCACTCTGAACCTGTTTTGGTGACTAAATGGCATTACGATAGGGCAGACTGGGAGGGTCTTCAAGGTTTCTTTATTGATATTCCCTGGACCTCTTTCTTTTCTAATGATGCACACTCCACCTTGAGCCACATACAAGATTTTATAAAAATTGGAATGGAAACTTTTATTCCTCATCAAAAGTACAGTAAAAGATCTAATTCACCTAAATGGTTTGACCATAATTGTGCTAGAGTAACTGAACAAAAAGCAATAGCCTACAATGCATACACAAGATCAAAAAACTCATGAAGCCTTTAATTACTTTAGAAACATCAGAAATCATGCCAAAACTGTATTAAACCTAACTAAATCAAACTTTCTCCACAAGCAGGCAAATAAACTTCTAAATAATCCAAATGATAACAAAATATTTTGGTCTACTCTTAACTCATTTAAATCCAACTTCACTACTGCTTCATCCATTCCACCATTAAAATCTCCGACTGGCAATCTTGTAAGTGACCCACGAGGTAAAGCTAACCTTCTTGCGGATATTTTTCTCCACCAACTCAACCTTAGATGAAATAAATCAAGATGTCCCTGTACTTAATTTTAATTCACCTGAAATTCCCTCACTTAAGATCCACACCAGACATGTCAAAACTATTTTGCAGAATCTCTCAGTAGATAAGGCTCCTGGTCCAGATGAAATTCCTCCAATAGTACTTAAGAATTGCTCCTTGGTGCTCGCTCCTGTATTGGCAAAATTTTTCCGTCTGTGTACTCATACCTCATGCTTCCCAGTACCCTGGAAAGAAGCAAACATCCATCCAGTTCCTAAAAAAGGTGCCTCTTCAGATCCATCAAACTACAGACCAATAGCTATAACTTCCACTCTTGGTAAAGTCTTTGAAATTATATTAAATAATCACATAATTAAGCATCTTGAGAATAATAAATTAATCAGTGATAGGCAATATGGTTTTAGACGATGTCGATCAACTGCAGACATGCTTTGCCTTCTTACGCATCAAATCAACCAAGCTACAGACCAACATGGTGAAACACATACAATAGCACTGGATATATCAAAGGCATTTGATAGAGTCTGGCATCAATCCTTATTGTCCAAGATGTCACACTACGGCCTTGCATCATTAGTTCCACTAATTTCTTCTTATCTTCATAACAGAAAAATACGTGTAATGGTAGATGGCCTTTATTCTCAATTTCACTCAATAAATGCTGGTGTTCCCCAGGGATCAGTTTTGGCCCCAATTGTTCCTCATTCATATCAATGATCTCATATCTACCACTCATAATCCAATACATTCCTACGCAGATGACTCAACACTCCACAGTTCCTTCACATTTACCAATTCTTTCACCCAACCCGATCTTATAAATTCAAAAATAAACACTGCAATTTCTCTGAACCAGGACCTTTCTAGAATTAATGGATGGGGACAAAAGAATCTAGTTTCCTTTAATGCACAGAAAACCAAATACATTCAATTTTCTAACAGACAGAATCTCACTGACTCCCATATATTTTTTAATGATGTAAATATTCCCACTTCCCCTAGTATTGACATTCTCGGTGTAACATTAACTACTAACTTGAGCTGGACACATTATGTTAGAAGCATTGCTAAGAATGCCTCTAAAAAACTGGGACTCCTGTACAGAGTTCGAGAATTCTTCACTGACGAGCAGTTGGCCGTGATATATAAAAGTCATGTGCGTTCTCAGATGGATTACTGTTCACCTCTGTGGGGTGGAAGTGGGGTGGTTGCATTGAGGCAGTTGGACAAAATTCAAAATAAAGCTATTAGATTAATCAATAACCCTGCAATCACACAGGACCTTCCTACATTATCCATACGAAGAAACGTTGCATCCCTTGCATTATTCTACAGATATTTTCACAGCAATTGTTCCGAGGAACTTGCTTCAATTGTGCCGCCTCTCCACATCTTTCCCCGTAGAACTAGGGCAGCTGAGAGCGCCCATGAATTTACACTTTCTCCTCCACAATGCAGAACTTCTGCTTATCAGAATTCATTTATCCCCAGAGCTACTACTCTTTGGAATTCACTTCCCTCGAATTGCTTTCCACAAACTTACAATCCACAAATGTTTAAATCCAGTTGTTACAAACATTTTATGAATGGAGGATGCCTTTAGGCACATGGACCTTTTTGTTTTATCTGTGTTTTTCCTTCCTCCGTTCATTGTCTCTTAAAAAAAAAAATAAAAAAAATAAAAAAATAAACATCGTATAGCCACTCTCCTTAGTAATTACTGCCGCAAAGTGTGTAACCATAGTGGTGTTAGTTATGTTGTAAATTACATAAGGCAAAGATGGTGCATCCCCAAGATTAGACAGGTAGTAAAGAAAGCCTTAAGGGGATGTATCATCTGCAAGAGATTGCAAGGTACATCATACCGTGCTGTACAGGCCCCTCCATTGCCGGAGTTTAGGGTTCAGGAAGTGAGTCCTTTCCAGGTAACGGGGGTTGACTACACAGGTGCTACACTACTGCCTTGCCAGTAAAAGAGAAGGGGGGTACTGTAAGTAAACTATATGTAGTCTTATTCACCTGTGCAGTTACTAGAGCGGTCCATGTAGAGACGGTGTATTTACCTAATTGTATTTACCTAATTGTAGTTTACAGGAGTTGAGCTAAGCTTGTGTTGTCCCGTCTCTCAGTCTACTTTTTATCCAATTTTTTCTTGAAAATATGGATGTTCCTTGCCCCTACCACCTCCTCCTCCAGCCCATTCCATTTGTCAATACATCTATAGGGGAAGCTAAACTTCCTGATATCGTTCTTGCAGGAAGGTCTTTTTACTTTGTAGCTGTGGCCTCTAGTTATTCCTGTATCCATAATTAATATATCCTCCCTATCCAGCCTCTCCAGCCCCCGGGTACATTTGTACATCATTATCATGTCTCCCCTCTCTCTCCTCTCTTTTAGACTCGGTAGATTTAATTTGTAGATTTAACCTCTCCTGCGAATCATTTTTGCATGCGTTCCGTAGGTTTAGTAGCAGGAGGGGTTACCCTGAGATTATGATGAGTGATAATGCCACCACATTTGTTAGCGGAGCCAGTACATTACGGGAGTTGATAGATGATGCAAGGTTAAAAGGTACTCTAGCGGAATTCAAGTGCGAGTGGCGGTTTATACCGGCCAGGGCGCCATGGTTCGGTGCCATATGGGAACGGGTCATTGGCATCCTAAAGGCTGGCTTGAAGAAGGTACTGGGTCGAGCGTTGGTTACCACTGTGACGCCTCCCGGCGTTAGCAGAATGGTTGCGTGGGGCATTGCAGCTCGCTAGCACTCGCCAGGATGGGGGGATAGGCTACAGTTGTCCTAGAATGATCTGCTTTATTTCATTAGTGTCGTGTTGCCACAGACAGTCTAGAAGTGGTCTTTGTTTTGGTCTGTGGCCGCGCCTTATATTTTATATTCGCTATAATATAAATGTTGCTTGTGTGGGAGGTGAGCGAGAGAGTGTGAAGGAGTACACCCAGCAGCGTGGTGAGCTATGACACGGCTCGCTTGGGCGCTGACGGCGTTGGCGGCCGGGTGGTCAACTAGTCCCTTCCCGTCGCTGCCTCGTGTTCTTTACCAGCTCAGAGCTTGCCTGACACGCGTATCACCTACATCCTTTGCAATTCTGTCCCCCATACTCGCGACTTTGCATACTATCTCTCTCTCTCGACTTCTCCTTTCTCATTCTCTAATCTTTATTAAACTCAACATCCCTTCTGGTTTCAGCATAGACGTTCACCGTCGACCAGTTGTATTGTACGCGAAGCTCTCAGATATTTCCATGTATTAGGTTAAGGAGGTATTATGCTTTATTGAGGTTTAGAGAGACGGACTTTTCCGTATGTGTCCTCTCTCGGGAAGGTTGTAGACCGGTATATGTCTCCCTTGCAAGGTGTTGAGTGATTCTGCTTGGTTATCTAAAGCTAGACTGGGGGTAAGGTTACTGTGTCGTTGTCTCCGATGTGTGCAGTGTTAGCTAAGCTCTGCACGACATCGACAGGTACTGTGGGAGCCTAAGTTGTCTTCGGGTTGGTTTACTTTGCGAGCACAGCGCTGTGGTGTGAGAGGGCCATAGCCTATCCCTCACAACATAGTGCTGCCTCTTTGTGTTGACTTCTGAGGGATCGCCAGGATAGAGCTAGGTACTAGAGACCTAGATTTATCAAGAGAGCATCCCCGTCATATAACGTAATCTTCATTATACCACCCTTGGACAACGTTAGGCTATGAGCCGCATGCTCGCCCATTGTTGCCCTGCCTTGATACCCCAGCTAGACTTTATTAACTGAGCAGACACTGGTTAGAGATAAGCCCCATTATTATATGTATGCAGCATTATTATTCACTGCACTTTTGAGCCGAGGTTGTTGTTGAGTTGCACAACCCGAGTAGGCTGTTGCGTTGTGTCACAAAGCATTTCTTTAGTTGTCGAGCATTACTACCTTTGCGCAGTCTTTATTATTCGCCTGCCTATTATTACTATATGTCCTAGCATTTATTGTGACCCGTATTCTGCATTATAATTGTTCAAGATTCTTTACGAACATCTTCCCAGCATCAGACTTATTTCAGAAGTTTCCAGTTGATGTTGCAGGACTAGCATTGCACTTTCTTTAATACAGGAGTGCCAGTTATTTGAGTATCTACCGTAACGTTAATTAATCACGTTAACTATCTTTTCTTTGTGTAACATAATCGAGTAATCTTTTACTGTTTGAGAATAGGCTGTTTCATTGAGCGTCAGCCTAGTGTGTGTGCACCAGTTACCGAGTCATAGGATACCTCGTTGTCCAGGCACGACTCAGGGCGGTAATGGTGTTTTGTTTTCCAGTGTTTAAGGCAGGGGTTGGATCTAGTGTTACCGTTGTTGCTTTTTGCCATTATCTAGTCCAATGTTGAAGAGCCCTGTGTCTTTGAGAACCTGGATCGTAACAAATGGCGACCTAGCTCAGGATCTTGTGAACTAAGAGATAATTGCAGGATTGTTGTGGTCATTTGTTTTATTGAGGAATATAGTGGGCACGTTAGAATTTTTTTGACAAAGTAGTATAGCACTTGAGAGTCTTCAGACATTTTGGCAAGTGAATAGTGCTACATAGGAGCTTGGGTACTTCTTCAATTTTTTTATAAACGTGAGAATTTTTGGTGGACACCATGGGAGACGAATCAGATCATACTGAGGGTTCAGGGAATGATGCAGGCTCTGATGGGCAGATGCCAGGGGTGTTAGTAACTAGTGAGGAGGCCGCAAAGAAGTTTTTGGAGGTGCCTATAACAGCTGATCGACTAGAGGGAATTAGCAAGTATGGTCTACAGTGTTTGGCTCCCCTCATGGGGCTTAAAGTGGCTCATGGCATCAAGAAGAACGATTTGAGGGCTTGCGTACTGGGGGCGGCTAGTGAGGTCCAGGGTGGAGAGGGTGCTCGGGGACTTCTGCTCGAGCCCCCCCTCCACTCTACTCCCATCGGGACCTCTAGGATGCCGGAGTTTAGTACGTTCCCGCAGCCCGATAGCCGCTGGCAGCGTGGTTTAGGATCGCTGGGTGGGCCTCCAATAGTTGCACCTCCTCCTCAAGGTTTCACTACAGAAATGCTCTTCCAGCTTGAGATGGCTAAGATGCAGGCTGAGCGTGAGGAACGTCTCGAACTCGCTAAGATAGAGGTTAAGCGACAGGCTGATCTCGAACTCGCTAAGGCTAAACAACAGACTGATCTCGAACTCGCGAGAATAAAAGCCCAGTCGGAGGCTGAGTCTACCAGGTACCGTGCAGATATCGATCTTGAGAAGACTCGGGTGGAAACGACAGGGCAACGTATCGGTGATGGGAATCGTGGGCATGATCAGTCTTTGTCGCACCTGTTGAAGCTAGTCCCTGTATTTGATGAGTCGGGTGTCACCGAATTTTTCATGAGATTCGAGAAGAAGTGCCAGGAACACCAGTGGCCTGGGGAGAAGTGGGCAGCCCTTGTTTCCTCTAGACTTGTGGGCAAGGGACTCGAGGCTTATGATGCATTGCCTATAGAGTCGTGTATTATCTATGAGGAACTCAAGGAGGCTGTCCTGAGAGCATACGAACTACAACCAGAGACGTACAGGTTGAAGTTCCGGGGTGTTACCAAGGGTCGGGAGAGCACCTTTTTGGAACATGCCCGGGAGCTGTCCGATGCTTTTGGGAATTGGCTGAGGTCGGAGAAAGCTACTACGTTTGACGACATTAAACAGTTGGTGCTTTTAGAGCAGTTTTTCAAATGCACGGGCGGCGACCTGACGTTAAACCTGAAAGAAAAGCAACCAAAAACTCTACAGGAGGCAGCTGAGATGGCTGACCTCCGGCTATCACTAATTCGTGGGTGCGGGTCTGCCCAGCGTAGTGAGGCAGGTAACAAGGGGCGTGACGCCCCACCCACCCGAGTTAGTGATATACCTTATGCAAACAAGTACAAGAGCCATGATACCAAGACTGACCACAAGACTAACACCGTCCCGTTTAAGAAGGGGCCGGGCCCTTCCCAGTACCAAGGGAAGCCCAAAGGGGAGTTGGAGTGTTATCATTGTCATAAAAAGGGGCACTTTGCAAGAGTCTGTCCTAGCAAACCACCTACAGCAGCTGTGCCTTTGGCCTGCAACATTGGTGTGTCTCCGAAGTCGTCTGAGTTTGCCTGGGGCAGTTCGTCAGAGGCTGAGGCACAGCCAATGCAGAAGCACCTGGGAGGCTCGAACCCTGCTCGGGATGTTTTTTGCGACCATAGAGGATGGGGTTGCGTGATGTGGACGGGGCGCAAGCATGGAGTAGAGGTCTTGCGTGATACAGGTGCTTCCCAGACTCTGATGAAAAACTTGACTGGCTACCCTATAAACGTGGCTCGGGTGGTAGTGGTGCAGGGTATTAATGCAACTCGGTCATACCCGCTGGTGCGGTTGGAGTTGGAGGTGGATGGTGTGGCACGTGAATTGGATGTCGGGATTGTGGAGAAACTGCCAGTGGAGGGCGTCGACCTTCTTCTCGGCAACGACTTTGCAATGCCCGCTTCTGAGGTTCTACCCTTAGTCGTTGCCGAGAGGCCGGCCGACGTGAGTAGGGAAGAGCAAGAGTGGGTCGAGCGGTGCCAGACACAACCCATGGCGTGAGTTGTCACCCGAGCTCGGGCAGCTAAAGTGTCACAGCCTAGTCCTCCGTCTTCAGACCAGCGGAGGAACGATCAACAGGAGGAGGCTAAAGCTGGAGTTGGTTTTAAGAGTTTTGACTCGGCGGCTCTCCTGGGTGATTCAGTATTAGCACCATTACTTAATTCTGGAGTAACCTCTGGGCCTGTCATCAAGAGTGACGAGGCTGGGCATGACGAGACTCCACGACAGCAACGTTATGTACATCGAGAGAGACAGAGGGAGCAGCCCAGTATCAGGGAAGGTCATGCATTGCTCCGGGAGCAGTTAGATCGCTTGGCACCCTCAGATATACGTCGGTTGCAACTAGAGGACCCTGAGCTCCAAACGTGTGCTAATGGAGCTGTAGAGCTCGACGAGGACGGCGATGCACAGCCAGATTTTTTTTATTTAGAAGGCATCCTCTATAGGCGTTTTCAAGACCCTAAACGTAGTTGGCAAGAGGGGTCCGGAGTAGTGGACCAGTTGGTGGTGCCACAGGAGTGCAGGGATAGCCTACTGAGGTTGGCGCATGACATACCACTGGCAGGACATCTAGGGGTGAGAAAAACGGTGGCGGCTTTAGAAAAATTGTTTTGGTGGCCGGGGTTGAAGGGGCAGGTGGTAACCTGGATAGCAATGTGTCATACGTGCCAGAGGGTTGGAAAACCTAACCAAACAATTCCGAGAGCCCCGTTGCACCCCATTCCTGTCAGTGGACCGCCCTTCAGTAAGGTCATCATTGATATGGTCGGACCCCTACCCCCTACTAGTGCCGGTAATAAATTTCTATTAACTATCATGGATGTGGCCACTCGTTATCCTGATGCATATCCAATGAGAAATGGCACGGCGAAAACTGTTGTCCGGAACCTGCTCTTGTATTGCTCGCGGTATGGTTACCCACAAGAGGTGCAATCGGACCAAGGTTCTAATTTTACATTTAATCTGTTCAAACAAACTATGATTCAGCATGGCATCAGCACTGTCGTCTCTTCTGCATATCACCCGGAGAGTCAAGGGGTGTTGGAGAGGTGGCACGCCACGCTGAAAAGCATGCTTCGATGTTACTGTGCAGAGAACGGAAAGGATTGGGACCTTGGTCTGCCGTATGTTTTGTTCGCTGCAAGAGAAGTACCTGGAGAGAGTCTCGGTTTCAGTCCGAATGAGCTTGTTTTCGGGCATCAGGTGCCCATGCTCTCCACATGGTGAAGGAGATTTGGGAGGGTACCGCTAAGCCATGTTCTATGTTGAGATATGTCCTCGAGAGCAGGGAGAGAATGCTTAGAAGTCTGGAGCTGGCCGGGCGTAATTTGGTGAGTTCGCAGGCCCGTATGAAGGACAGGTACGATACTAAGGCGAAACTCCGGGAGTTTCAGGTAGGTCAAGAGGTGTTGGTCCTGTTGCCTTTGTCAGGTCATCCTCTGGCTGCCAAGTACGCTGGGCCTTATCGGGTGGTGTCAAAGATCTCCGATCTAGATTACCTAGTTGCCACTCCAGACCGTAAGAAGCGTAACCAACTATGCCACATTAATTTGTTGAAGGAGTATGTGAGGCGCCCACCTGAGTCACTAGCTGTCCCTGTGTTGACCTGCCGCGGTCATGGTGGAGAAGGAGAAGGGGGCAGCAATGATCAGGTGGATGATAACTGGGATTGTCATGTCTCGGCTGATCAGTGGGCGGGGAATTCGAGCCAATGTGCGCACGATGATCTGGCGTACCTGCCGGAGGAACAGCAGGTGGCAGTGCAGCGCCTGTTCGATTCATACCCCACTGTATTTGCCGAGCACCCAGGCCTCACTACTCAAGCGGTGCATGATGTCGACGTAGGAGAGCACCCCCCCTTCAAGTCGATACCTTATCGGGTGCCACCCATTAAATTCCCAGCGCTCAGGGACGAGCTGGAGTATATGCTGGCGAGAGGCTTGATCGAGAAGGGGGCAGTACGGTGGACTTCTCCTGTCACTCTGCAGCCCAAACCTGATGGAAAAGTTCGGTTCTGCATTGACTTTAGGCGGTTGAACGGGTTGACCCCCACCAATGCATATCCTCTTCCCCGGGTGGATGACAGTGTGGATAAGATCGGGAAAGCAAGGTACTTGACCAAGGTAGACCTCGTCAAAGGCTATTGGCAAGTACCACTGTCTGAGCGGGCTAAAGAGGTGTGCGGGTTTTTGGTGGATGGTAGTACTTACCGTTGCAATGTGATGCCATATGGTCTGAAAAATGCACCGGCCACTTTCCAGAGCTTAATGAACGACATCGTAGCAGACATCCCAAACTGTACTGTCTACCTTGATGACGTGATCATTTATGACAACAATTTCCAAAGTCACTGTGAGCACATAGAAGCCTTATTTAGTCAACTTAGTAAAGCAGGCTTGGTGGTTAATCTGGGCAAGTGTGACTTTGTGCAAGCCACGGTGCAGTATCTGGGGTTTGTGGTTGGGTTAGGGCAGGTGAGCCCGCCCCAACAGAAGATACAGGCTATCGACTTGTTCCCCAGGCCGACCACCAAGCGGCAGATCATGAGATTTTTGGGCATGATTGGGTATTACCGCCGCTTTATAAGAGGCTATTCTACTGTGTTAGCTCCTTTGACAGATCTACTAGCCAAAGATAAAAAGTTCCGCTGGGCACCTGAGTGTGAGCAGGCGTTTCGAGTAGTTAAACACCTTTTATGCACTCACCCTATCCTCAGGGCCCCGGACTTTGAACGACCATTTCAGTTGGCGACTGATGCCAGCGGAGTAGGGGCTGGTGCCGTACTTTTGCAGACAGACGAGGAAGGTCTTGAGCATCCAGTCAGTTTCTTTTCAAAGAAATTTAATTCAGCACAGAAAAACTATTCGGTTGTTGAAAAGGAACTGCTGGCAATCGTGTTAGCGCTCAGACACTTTGAGGTCTATGTTCCTGCATATGGGCCAGTCGTGGTAGTGTATACCGACCAGCACCCGCTTAAATTCCTCAATCAATTCCACAACCGGAATATGAGGCTGACCAGATGGTCGCTCATGTTGCAAGAGTACAACTTAGACATTCGCCATATTGCCGGTTGTGAGAATGTGATTGCGGACTGTCTATCGCGGGTGGAGGATCCGGGGTAGGCTACCACAGTATGTTGGTATAGCCTCCTGTCTTGGCTCGCGGTGTATTTTTGCGCTGGTGCTTGTTGGCTCGCGTGTGTAGCATCAGCGTAGGGTCGCAGGGCAGGAGTTGTTGGCTTTGATTAGAAGAAAATTAGGCTACATCTATAGTAGCCGCCAAAAACAACATTAAAATAAAATATGAAAAATGAAATAAAAACTCTTTCTTTTTAATAATTAATTTTAAGATAATATTGTAGCTGAGTACTGAGTGCAGATGATTTTCCCACAGTAGGCTGTGCTTCTTAAAGCTCGCTCTGGGAGCACAATGTTATGAATTAATGTATTATATTTGGGAAGGGTGATAAGATTTGTTTTATATACAAATTTTGTATTTTTTTTTTGAGGAGACTGAGCTTGCATTCCATGAGTGGCAGAGTGGTTAGGAGTGGCAGATTTGAGCGACATTCTGCCTGTTCAGATATGGGCTCATGGTTGAGTGTCCCATATCTTGGGGGGGGTGTGACGCCTCCCGACGTTAGCAGAATGGTTGCGTCGGGCATTGCAGCTCGCTAGCACTCGCCAGGATGGGGGGATAGGGTACAGTTGTCCTAGAATGATTTGCTTTATTTCATTAGTGTCGTGTTGCCACAGACAGTCTAGAAGTGGTCTTTGTTTTGGTCTGTGGCCGCGCCTTATATTTTATATTCGCTATAATATAAATGTTGCTTGTGTGGGAGGCGAGCGAGAGAGTGTGAAGGAGTACACCCAGCAGTGTGGTGAGCTATGACACGGCTCGCTTGGGCGCTGACGGCGTTGGCGGCCGGGTGGTTAACTAGTCCCTTCCCGTCGCTGCCTCGTGTTCTTTACCAGCTCAGAGCTTGCCTGACACGCGTATCACCTACATCCTTTGCAATTCTGTCCCCCATACTCGCGACTTTGCATACTATCTCTCTCTCGACTTCTCCTTTCTCATTCTCTAATCTTTATTAAACTCAACATCCCTTCTGGTCTCAGCATAGACGTTCACCGTCGACCAGTCGTATTGTACGCGAAGCTCTCAGATATTTCCATGTATTAGGTTAAGGAGGTATTATGCTTTATTGAGGTTTAGAGAGACGGACTTTTCCGTATGTGTCCTCTCTCGGGAAGGTTGTAGACCGGTATATGTCTCCCTTGCAAGGTGTTGAGTGATTCTGCTTGGTTATCTGAAGCTAGACTGGGGGTAAGGTTACTGTGTCGTTGTCTCCGATGTGTGCAGTGTTAGCTAAGCTCTGCACGACATCGACATGTACTGTGGGAGCCTAAGTTGTCTTCGGGTTGGTTTACTTTGCGAGCACAGCGCTGTGGTGTGAGAGGGCCATAGCCTATCCCTCACAACATACTGCTGCCTTTTGTGTTGACTTCAGAGGGATCGCCAGGATAGAGCTAGGTACTAGAGACCTAGATTTATCAAGAGAGCATCCCCGTCATATAACGTAATCTTCATTATACCACCCTTGGACAACGTTAGGCTATGAGCCGCATGCTCGCCCATTGATGCCCTGCCTTGATACCCCAGCTAGACTTTATTAACTGAGCAGACACTGGTTAGAGATAAGCCCCATTATTATATGTATGCAGCATTATTATTCACTGCACTTTTGAGCCGAGGTTGTTGTTGAGTTGCACAACCCGAGTAGGCTGTTGCGTTGTGTCACAAAGCATTTCTTTAGTTGTCGAGCATTACTACCTTTGCGCAGTCTTTATTATTCGCCTGCCTATTATTACTATATGTCCTAGCATTTATTGTGACCCGTATTCTGCATTATAATTGTTCAAGATTCTTTACGAACATCTTCCCAGCATCAGACTTATTTCAGAAGTTTCCAGTTAATGTTGCAGGACTAGCATTGCACTTTCTTTAATACAGGAGTGCCAGTTATTTGAGTATCTACCGTAACGTTGATTAATCACGTTAACTATCTTTTTTTTTTGTAACATAATCGAGTAATCTTTTACTGTTTGAGAATAGGCTGTTTCATTGAGCGTCAGCCTAGTGTGTGTGCACCAGTTACCGAGTCATAGGATACCTCGTTGTCCAGGCACGACTCAGGGCGGTAATGGTGTTTTGTTTTCCAGTGTTTAAGGCAGGGGTTGGATCTAGTGTTACCGTTGTTGCTTTTTGCCATTATCTAGTCCAATGTTGAAGAGCCCTGTCTCTTTGAGAACCTGGATCGTAACACCACAGAGGAACTGAATACGGTATTACTGGAGCTCGAGGCCACAGTCAATCATCGCCCGCTTGGCTACAGCTACAGTGATCTTGAAGACCCTCTACCCATCACTCCTTCACAACTGGTTCATG
Source organism: Paralithodes platypus (assembly GCA_032716605.1). NCBI lineage: Eukaryota > Metazoa > Arthropoda > Malacostraca > Decapoda > Lithodidae > Paralithodes > Paralithodes platypus. The sequence continues at coordinate 27,909,193 of CM064544.1, read as the reverse complement.
GGAGGCGGATCAGAAGCTTTCCAAGGCGGGAAGTCACGGATGAAGATCTCAAGGACACGACGTGGCTTAACAACGATTCCGTCAACCAATGCTTCCAATATGTTACAAAATTCTCACATGACCTGTGGAAAAGGTGGAGCACTGATTATTTAATATCACTCAGGGAGCAACATCGTCACTTAATGGTAAAAAGAGGGATAGCATCGCCGCAAGTTGGGGACGTCGTTCTAGTACATGATGACGGCCCCCGACTTTTTTGGCGTATAGGTCGGATAATGACACTTCTTCGTGGTCCTGACCACGAATGTAGGGTAGTTCAGGTAAAAAGAGCCGGTTTGACCACCAGACCGGTGGTTAAGCTATACCCACTAGAGATAGATTTAGAGGTAGTGGATGGCGACAGCAAGCTGAACTCTGATAATATCCTTCCTGCTACTGGAGCGGACCGAGGTGATACCCCTCAGAGGCCGTCACGTCGGGCTGCTTTGGGTTCCTCCCAGTTGTGGCGATCCATGATCGGGACGGGACAATTGTAAATACTTTGTATATAGCTGGTGGCGGAGTACGTCGTGAATCCTAGCTGGTATATATACCGTAGTTTGAATTTCCTGGGTTCACGACAGCTGCTTCCTTTTTGTTTATACGCATTACTTTATTTATCTTTGTGGATAAGTATTACTGTGGTTGCACCAATTATATCTTAGTTTATTTCCCTTGTTATATAATCACGGGGGACAATATAGAACCCTTAAATATATTTATATTGTTACGATAAAAGGGAATCTCAGTACACTTCACACAGAGACTTCGTCCCACTCACAACAAACCACCAGTTGCTGCCACATAACAACGAACTTCACTGATCTTCACCTATCGACATGTCCATCACCTAACCTACACTCTTTGCATCACAGCTAAGTTCCTTTAATACTAGAAGTACTTCATAGATATTACTGGGACTACCACAGATAGCCTACATATACAATCTAACACAAGTCCAACGTCGACCGGTTACATATTTATAGCCTAGGCCAATTCATCTTTCCAGGTCTAAACATTTACTTTATATCCGTTTCTCCTCTACCCCTTAGGAATAATAATCAGGATAGTATGGATGGAAGCCCACAACTTAGTGTTAGCTATGTCATCAATTGAATAATTTTGTAAGAATCTGAGAGAGACGGCCCACTTTCTTATGACATGGGCTCTGCCCACTACACCGGGATTACATTCCTTAATGGCGTCTACGAGTAAAGAAGCTAATTTCCTTCTTGTGATGCGAGTACCTGTACTGTTGACCCAAAAGAAGCTTGGTTGTTGAGGTTGTGCTACCCTCATAAACTTAAGTAAAGCCTGCACTGGGCACAAAATGTGATGCGTATGTCCCCGTTTGAGTGCCGGGACTGTATATTCTGAAAACACATGATCACAATGTTCATTCTTTGCTATGAATGTGGGAGACAGAGTGATTTGTAAGTGTTCATTCAGTCTCCCCAACCTGAGGCAATTAGGTTCGTTGCTCATCGCCGCCAGCTCCGATACCCTGTTTCCTGTCGCCGAAGCCATAAGGAACACAGCCTTCTTTTATAATGAGTCAAAGTCCGGCGCATGATTATATTTGCGCGAATGAAGCAAAGATAAATCTTTGTCCAGTGACCAGGTAGGCATGAGCTGACGTGGTGGTGGGCGCAGTTAAAAACATGCCCTCATGAACCCTTTTTCCTCTGACTGCGGTATGGATAGATCAGAAAGGTCGTAAAAGGGGTTTCTAATGGCAGACAAGTGATTTTTGAGTGTAACTACAGAAAAGTGCTTTTGTTCAAACAAATAGTCTAAGTACTTAAACACCAAAGCTACTGATGAGTCTATTTGCGCTGTTTCCACTATCCAGGTTGTGAACGTTTTCCAATGTGATTGGTATTGTCTCCTGGTAGACATAGTATAGGCCTACTGATTAAGAAATTTATTTGTAACACTCTCTCCATACTGAGTTAGCCATTTGGCATTTTGAATGTCCAGAAGGCAAAAGTCACCGAGGTCTCTAGGTTGCCAATTGTCTCCAAGTGGAAGTACGAGACCGGGAGCGACACCGGGTTTTCGCACCACGTTTTCAATTGGTGGTACCACACCTGAGCCGGCCAAAGTGGCGCGATCATCGAGACTAAGCCCCGGTAACCCCGTAGTTTATGAACTACTTGACACATGAGTGAAGCGTCTGGAGGCGAAAAAAGATAGATGGAATTCCATTTGTTCCAGTCCTCCAACAATGCGATTGGGACCCCCGTCGAAGTCATTTCCCGGCGGGTTAGGAAGAGAGGGAGTCTGTGGTTTCCCTCGGACACGAATAGATTCACTTGTGGACGGTATGGCTCTGCAATCATCTTGTTGAAGATGTTTTGCTTGAGTGCCCATTCTACTGTGGTGCTCTGTCTCCGAGACAGAGCATCTGCCCAGACGTTCGCCACGCCCGGGAGATAAGACGCATGCAGATGGATGCTCAGCTTTTCGGCCAGAGCAAAAATCTATTCCGACAATTCTAGTAACTTCTGAGACCTCGTTGACCCTTGCTTTTGAATGCAGTGTACCGCGTTCAAATTGTCCATTCGAAAGGCAATTGACTTTCCCTGTAACGAAGAGCCGTGATTTTGAAGGAAAAACAAATGGACTGGAAGCTCTTGTTTGTTGATATGAAAGTTCTCGTATTGGGACCAAAGACCTTGACCCTGATGGCCTAGGTTTGACTGATATCCCCAGCCTATTGTCCCTGAAGCATCTGTGTCTATCCATACTGTAGGTGGGGGAGAAACCCATGTCATTATTGAGTGCAATATTTCCTTCTTTGCCCAGACCAACAGTAAGTTGTGAATTAATAGAGGAATGTTCCATAATTTTCCCTCCAGCAAGAGTGGGAAAAATGTGTTGCCTTCCAGGATTAATCACTTTACTTTCAACCGGCCCAACTTCACAGTTAGTTGAATCCAGTTGAGAGAACCAACCAGGGACTCCCACGTTCTCCTCGTCGTGTTCAGACTGTGGAGAAACCGAAACAATTTCCTGCGAAATCTGTTGCGGTTGTCCACACTCTACATACATACATACAATGGTTTAACGTCATTTTTCCATTACATGCAATGTAACGGCTCAGAAGGGGTTGCCTTTCAGAAGTTGGAGTGTACTGCAGTACAATAAAGTCCCGCCACAGCACTGCCCCACCAAGTCATCACTGTGGCTGATGTTGGTATAGTGCTAACCGTGCCTCAGCAAGACTCAACAGAGTCCCCCTGCAGCACTTGCACCTGCAGTATCTGCAACCACACCAGCCTTAACAGTGTTACAAAAAGACAGCACCATAACAAGACTCTACTGTATATTAGGCAATTGGACTATACAACAATAAAGTCCTGCCCCAACACTGCTGCAACATGCAAACACTGTTGCTGACACAGGTGTGGTGCCAAACAGCGCTCAGGTAAGACTCAGTCCCCTGTGGCACCTATCCGCACCCCACCAGCCTCGGCAGTGCCATACTAAGACAGTGCTAAGATAAAGACTTTATTGCATAGTAATGGCTGTTGGTCCACAAGTCTATCGCCATCCCCCCTATTAGTCGCCTTGTACGACACGCAGTAGGATGTGTGAGGCATATTCTTTTTTTTCCTCCACCATTAGATGAAGGCCCCCTTACCCCTTGGGGGGTAAGATTGGCTGTTTCCCAGACCAGCCCTATCCACTGAATCATCCGTGTGGGAACAAGTTGACCTTGAACGGAGAAATAGATAGGCGACGAGCAGGGAGGTTTTAGGAAGGGAAGAGGATGTGTAGATCAGATTTTTACCCTGAATTGTATTGTGGAGAAATATCTGGAGAAGCAACAAAAGGTGTATGTTGCCTTTATGGACTTGGAGAAGGCCTATGACAGAGTGGATAGAGAAGGCATGTGGAAAGTACTTAGAATATACGGAGTAGATGGCAAGTTTCTGAAAGCAGTGAAGAGCATGTATGAGGGTGCAAAGGCGGCAGGACGTGTGGAGAATGAGCAGAGCGAGTTCTTTGACCTGAGTGTTGGGTTGAAACAGGGGTGTGTGATGTCCCCGTGGTTGTTTACTGTATATATGGATGGAGTCATGAAAGAAATACTAGGAAGAGCAGTGGATGTTGGTGTATCACTGAAAAGGGAGGGAAATGAGTGGAAGCTGCCTATACTGCTGTTTGCGGATGACACAGTTCTGATGAGCGATAATGAATGGGAGTTGCAGGGTCTGGTAAATGAGTTTGGAACAGTGTGCGAAAAACGGAATTTGAAGGTAAATGCGGGGAAAAGCAAGGTATGGTCTTCGAAAGGGGTGAAGTCACAGAGTGTGAGGCGAAGTTGAACGGTAAGGCTATGGAGATCGTCAGCTCTTTTAAGTATCTGGGCAGTGTGTTGAGTAAAGATGGGACTGTGGATAAAGCAGTGCGGGAGAAGGTGCAACAGGGGAAGAGGGTTGTAGGAACGTTGAAAGCAGTAACAAGAAATAGAGTGGTCAGTATGGAAGTGAAGAAGTCCTTGCATGACAGTGTGGTAATCCCGACACTAACTTGCGGAAGCGAAGCATGGACGTTCGTGGAGAGACTCAGACCAAGAATGAGAGCGGTGGAAATGAGTTACTTGAGAAGTGCGTGCGGAAATACAGGGAGGGATAGACAGACGAATGAGGAAGTAAGAAGGAGGTGTGGTGTGGAGGTAGATGTGCTGGAAAGTGTGAAAAGGAACAACTTGAGATGGTTCGGCCATATGGAACGTACGGGAAGCGAGAGAATGACTAAGAGGGTGTACGAGAGCGAGGTGGAAGGACAGAGAAGGAGAGGTAGACCGAAGGAGAGGTGGAAGGATGGAGTGAGGAAGTATATGAATGAAGGCGGTGCTGGTTGGGAGGAGGGGCATCGACTGACTGGGGACAGAGGTGCTTGGGAGCGGTTCGTTCGTGGCCACCCCTTCGGGGATCATGGCGTCAGGCAATAGATAGATAGATAGACCTTGAACCCTAGGGTTTGTACATGATTTATCACTTGATTTACATGGATATGACATAAACTCTCTGACTCTGCCACTACTAGCCAGTCGTCTAGGTACCACAACACCTTGATCCCCTGGGCTAACATTGGCATAAGGGCCTGCCGAACTAATTTTGTGAAAATTCTCGGTGCCAGGTTCAAACCGAATGGCAATCTCTGAAAGACATAAGTCTTTTGCCTTATCCTCAAGGCGAGGAATTTTTGGAACCCTTTGTTTATGGGGACATGCCAATAGGCGTCTGTCAGGTCTAGTGGACACATCCAGCCTTGCGGCGGGAGTGTGAGCCTGATTTGATTCACAGTGAGCATCCTGAAGGGTGAATTGTGAATGTGTGTATTCAGACACGAGAGATCTACTACTGGTCGCATCTGTACACTGTCCCTCTTTGTCACTAGAAAAAGTCTGGACATGAACACGTGGCAAGTTGGATCGACTAGGACAATGACATGCTTGGTAATCATTTCTTGGACTAGTGACTCCACCTCTAAAGAAACACGATTGAATTCTCAAGTTTGACGTAAACGAGGTCGCCGGAGCCACCGCCAAGTGATCTAAGTTTCTTGCTCCTACTTACTTCAATGGTCCAGTCACTAGGGACCGGAAGCTCCCCCGATACCATAGTTTGTGCCATATGTGGGTTTTGTGCAATAGCTGGTACCCATGAACAGTCTGGCCCGTCCAAGAGAGGCATAGGGCCTCTCCTCTGTGGGAGTTTATCAAGAGGAGGAGGAGTAATGTCCGTGATCACCCGAACATTTGTGGTTGTCAAAGAGGCGGGCACTGTCATGTCACTTGCCATGATATTCGCCGGATTGACGTTAAGGGGAGGAAATGACTTATTGGGAGGCTTAACTCCGGTCGGTTCTAATGGCCGCACTGTTGACTCGATCGGGGGAGTTACCGGAGTAGTAGTGGAAGGACCCTGGGAAGTTGGAATGTGATACTGGTGCATAACTTTATGTAAGATATCGTTGAGGTCATCTGTCGTTAAACACTTTCTATAGGACTCTCTGGAGGACTCAGAATCCTCTTCAGATACTTCCTTATTAGGTCTTGATTGAGCCGAGGACAGATCAACGTCCTCTGGCTCCTCTGGTAGTTCCACAATTTCCGGCGTTGCTTGCCGTTGTTCCGGCACCTGATCGTTTATTGACCACACTAAGTCTGGGACCGACGAGGGGATTGTTTGTACATTATCACGGTCCCTAGTCGTGTCCTGAGTCTGAACTAAAGGTTGTACCTGAGAGGGCTCTGACTGTCTCCAGACACCCCTACCTTTATCAGTGGGTGGTTGGAAGTCCGGTATCACCTCGTTAGAATTGTCACCACTTTGGCGTGTACAAGTGTAAAAGCCCCGGTACTGTTCTGCTAGTACCCTCTGTGACACTACCGGGGGACCCCTATGTGTTACAGCAAAGTTTAATTTAGGTATAGCAAAGGTAAAATCCTGTTCACTTAAAGATTCCCTAGGTACATCCCTGGGATTCGACTCAGTCCCCTCCATCCCTACCTCCGAGCTGCCAGATTGGACATTAGGTAAAGTGGAGGTAGAGGTGGAGGGAAGTGGCCGTAACCCCGGTGATGGCCGGTGCCGCGGCTGCGCCTCATCCGTGCGGGCATTTTTATGTCCTGTCACTGATTTGGGGGTCAAAGTACGGTAACTGACTCATCTTTCCATCGTTTGTTTGACCTAGACGATGACTCGACGGAAGACTGACGGGCCTGTCTACGAGGGGACCTAGATCTGGACCGAGATTTGGCCCTAGGTGAAGGTGAACGTCCTCGTTTCTGCCGGCCGGGGGGGGTTGCCTCAGAACTGTCGCTACTCTCACTACTACTTACTAGCTCTTTAGATAATACTTTAGATTTTGCTTTCGTTTTAGGAGTTGACTTGGACGGCGTTAATTTTAGAGATGGAGATTTGATGACCAGATGATCCCAAAGGGCTACGTCATCACAATGCACAATTGCCTTATGGGCAACGTCGTTAGCGTAAGTATTAAATAGGTTCTTTATCTCCTTCAATGCCATGAGGCATGAGTGATCTCTTTTGTCTAACAGCTCCATTCATAGTTCCGAACACACGGCGCATTTCTTCGACAACCAGAGGCTCCGTGATCTATCAAGGCACTTTACACATCTTACGCATAGTTTACCCCCCCAGGGGGTAAGGGGGCCTTCATCTAATGGTGGAGGAAAAAAAGAATATGCCTCACGCATCCTACTGCATGTCGTACAAGGCGACTAATAGGGGGGATGGTGATAGACTTGCGGACCAAGTAGCCATCACTATACAATGAAGCCTTGTTATTGGCGCTGGCATTGTCTCTATATGATAGTGCTGTGACAGGGCTTCATTGTACTTGCTCCAAGTTGCCTAATGGCGGCACACTGGCAGTGGGTGTCGCTCCCTCTGGACCCGGCCCTGGCGCCCTGGGCCCAACCTGGACGAAATGGATCCAGAGGGTACAGTACGTAGTGTTTCCCCGGACTGGCACTTTCCGCCCAATAGTATAGGGGCCCGAACCTGGTGGTAGCGCTCCAGGAGGCTGCCCTGTCATTTGGCGAAAAATATCAGGCCAGTCGTAGTGCCGTGTACGCGCACGGGGTGCGTCCCTGCGGCTGGTTCTGGTTGGGTGTACCGAGGCCACTGGATCCTACCCCCTTGTAATCACTTGGGGGATGGTGCTGGGAATAGTCCCGGGGTAGACTGGAGCCGGAGTTCTGGGGGGGGTGATGCCCATCTGCCAGCCAAACCTACCTAACTATGACTAAAATCAAAGAAAATAAACGTAAGTCCGATGAAACAAAACCGCACAGGACAATGACAAATGCCCCCCACAAACTCAGACTTGCTAGTGTGAATGTTGGTAGTTTGAATCTGCGTGCGAATGAAGTGGCTGAGATGTGTGAGAGGAGGCGAGTGGACGTCTGCTGTACCCAGGAAACACTCTGGAAGAGGCATGGGGTACAGTGGATTGTCGGAAGGAGGAAAAGATATAGGATATACTGGATGGGTGTGGAGACTGATAAAGCGAAAGGAGGAGTGGGTGTTCTGGTGGCTGAAGAGCTGGCGGAAAGTGTGCTTTAGATTACAAGAGTTATTGAAAGGCTGATTGTTTTGAAGTTGAAAGTTGGTGAAAGAATTCTGAATGTGATATCTGCATATGCCCCACAGGCTGGTTTACAGAAAGAGATAAAAGAGGACTTCTGGAATGACACCGTCAGTGTCATTTCAGGCCTCTCGGAGAACGAAATAACTATCGTGGGGGGGGACCTCAATGGTCACGTGGGAGCATCTGCAGATGGATACGAGGGGGTACATGGAGGAATTGGTTACGGAAGGAGAAATCTAGAAGGCGAATATATTGGAGTCCTGCGTTGCACTCAACATGGTTGTGTGTAACACAAAGTTCAAGAAAAGACAGAGCCACCTGATCACATATAACTCTGGGGTCTCCAGTAGCCAGATAGATTACTTCTTGGTTAACAGGAAAGACTGGAAACTAGTTCGAGATGTAAAGGTCATCCCGAGCGAAGAATGTATCCCCCAGCATAAGCTACTTGTGTGCGACATGAGCTTATACAGAGATCCTAAGCGCAAGAAGGTTTACATACCCAAAAGGAAAGTGTGGCTGCTGAAGGACAAGGAAGTTAGGGATAGGTTTCATAATGAACTGGAGGAAATGAATAGAAATAAGGAAGCTAGGCCTAACGATGTAAATAGCCAATGGAACTTTCTTAAGCATAGCTTATCGCTGCCACTGACAAAGTCTGTGGGAAAACAAAGGGTCACCCCAGGAATAAGACCTCTTGGTGGTGGAACGATGAGGTAGAACATGCTGTGAAAGAGAAAAGGAGATGCTTCAAAGCATGGAAGAAAGGAGGCAGCAGGGAGGAATACCAGGCAGCTAAACGAACTGCCAAAAGAGTTATTTACAATGCTAAAAATCGCATTAAGGACCTGGTCCTCGAACAAGTGTGTAACACTGACAATCCCAATGGGATCTTCAACCTAGCTAGGCGAGTTAAAAATGACAGTAGGGATATTATAGGTGAACAGTGTGTTAGAGATGATAATGGGAAGATTGTGTATGCAGAAAATGAAATCAGAGAAGCATGGAAGGTACACTTTGAACGATTGCTAAATGTAGAGTTTGAATGGGATAAGGAACAGCTTAGTATCGAAAAACCAATATCTGGGCCCCCTCCTTTGATAGCACCAGCTGTAGTGAGCGACGCAATCAATAAAATGAAGGACGGTAAAGCTTCAGGTTGCTCCGACATTGTCGCTGAGATGATAAAAGCCTCAGGGGAGATTGGTGTAAACTTAGTCACTGAGTTGATAAACACCATTATTAAAGATGAGAAAATCCCAGAGGATTGGCTCAAAAGTGTAATAGTAAATATATACAAAGGAAAAGGGGATGCGCTAGATAGAGGAAATTATAGGGGCCTGAAAATGCTTGACCAAATCATGAAGGTCTGTGAGAGAGTCCTTGAGGGTTTGATCAGGCAAAGCATCTCTATTGATGATATGCAGTTTGGTTTTATGCCAGGACGTGGTACAACCGATGCTATCTTCATAGTCAGGCAGATACAGGAAAGATACCTACTAAAAGGCAGGGATCTTTACTTTGTGTTTGTGGACCTGGAGAAGGCCTTTGATAGGGTACCTAGAGATGTTGTACAGTGGGCTATGAGGAAACTTGGTGTGGAAGAGTGGCTGGTGCGTGTGATAATGAAGATGTATGAGGATTCGCGAAGTTCGGTGAGGGTGAAGGGTGTACTGAGTGATGAGTTCGCAGTCCGTGTTGGAGTCCATCAGGGTTCAGTGTTAAGCCCCCTCCTCTTTATTATGGTCTTGGGAGGCGCTGTCTAGAGTTTTTAGAGGCGGACTCCCGTTGGAACTGTTTTATGCAGACGATTTAGTCCTAATAGCTGACAGTATGCAGGATGCTGAGGCCAAATTCAGAAAGTGGAGAGAGGGCATGGCGAGCAAGGGTTTAAGAGTCAATATTAACAAAACCAAGGTTATGCATTGTAGTTTGAGACGAGGCAATGTGGAAAAGAGCGGTGCATACCCATGTGCAGTGTGTGGAAAGGGAGTGGGCGTTAACTCAATTCAATGTAGCATCTGTCGATGTTGGGTACACCATGGGAGTAAGCGCTGTAGTAGAATAAAGGGGCCCCTGCCGAAGGATAAGTCAGAAATAGAGAAATTTGAGTGCGTAGTGTGCAAAGGCGAGCTTGTGTTAAGTGATGATCCTGTGGCTGTGAATTTTGGAAATGAGTCTTTGGAGCTCGTGAACAAGTTTTGTTACCTAGGAGATACCATCTCTGCCGGTGGTGGGGCCGAGGCTGCCACTGTTGCTAGAATTAGGTGTGGCTGGGGGAAGTTCAGAGAATTGATGCCAATCCTGACCATGAAAAGAATGCCTCTCCCCCTGAAGGGAAAGGTGTATGCCTCATGTGTTAGAAGTGCAATGACGTATGCCTCAGAAACATGGGCCGTTAAAGTAGAGGATGTCAACAGAATGGAGCGTAATGAGATGAGAATGATGAGATGGATGTGTGGCGTCAGGCTACAGGATAGAATAACAAATGTTGAGCTGAGGAGACGTTTAGGTATAAAGAGTATTAGCGAGGTGATGCGTACAAGTAGACTGGGATGGTATGGACATGTGGAGAGAATGGATGAACAAAATTGGGTGAAAAAATGCAGGTCTGTGATTGTGGAGGGAGCTGCACCAAGGGGTGGACCGAGGAAGACCTGGGATCGGACTATACGCGCCGATCTCAAATCCAAGAACTTGACAAGTGAAGCAGCCCTTAACAGGGTTGCCTGGAACGCCACCATTAGGACAAGAGACTGAAACTGCACTTATGTGTGGAACACTCAGTCTTAAAATTTTATGTATGTATGTGTATGTATGTGCGAACACTGGTAAAAGAGAGCAGGTAGGAGTAGCGCATAGAGTGAACAGAGGCATGATGGAGCTAAACAAAATCCCACCCACCGTGATCGGCCCCTCACCTGCTGCCTGTGCTGCTACCGATGTGTTGTGATCTGAAAATAGAAAATTTCCAGGAATCAATGCTCATAAGGATAATCCGAGAGGTTTTACACATCCTACCTCAAGTCCGCCGGAAAATTAGCTATAGCCACTGCTACTCTAACCTTCCGCTGGACCTGACAGTGAAAAACTTAGGTTTTTCAATTCTAGAATTGCTTACCTGTGACAAAGTGTCACTGGCCCATTAACCCTTCTTTGGCGGCGCGCATCATATGTCGAGTGAAAGAAATTTGGACTATGTGGCGGCTCACAACATAAGTCGTGTGGCATTTTCAGCACGTAATGTTGCTGAGAGAGAGAGACAAGTGGTGGCAGGAGAGTAGCGAGCGTATGACTGCTCCAGACCACCGTGGTGGACCAACTGACATGAATCCCACCCTCCTCCACCCTCTCACACTCGCTACATAGTGAATTGTGTGGGGAAAGTACCGAATTACATGGTTTTTGCACTCGTGTTGCGCGATTGTTGCAAGAAAACTAGCGGTCATACAAGGATCATTGGGGTGTCATTGGAAAGCTCTGTTTATGCCCTTTCAGGGATAGATACTTGTTTTATGCTCTGGGTCTTATCTAGGCATGAAAATGATCACGTAAACAGTCCTATTTTGGGTAAAAACACCCCGCTGGTGGCTACATATTATTTACCGCCTAGGCCGCTCGTTAGGTGTTAATACCTTAGCTCTTTGCCATCACTGACTATTTGGACTAGATAGATAGTATTTCCACACTTGACTGTTGCGCCGGGCATTCGAAGTCATGCCGCGTGAGGCTATCGGTCTGGGCGAGTTCACTCGGTGGGCCGAGATTAACTCCCTTAGGAATTAGCATTTCCGCCGGGGTTCGTGGTATAGCACACCACGCTGGGAAATTTGGTTCATTCCTTACTCGTCTGCGAGACGAGAAGATGGCGGCAATACACAGAAAGCCCGCCGGAAAAACAAACCAAAATTTTCAGAGGTGTCGACTTATATGAGAAAGTCAGACACCCCCAAAACCCACACCACCATCAGGACGTCTCCTGACTCCCTGTTATACATGTAAAATAACACTACATGCACAAAACGAGGGATAACTTAGGGCTACAATAGTATTATAATTTATTAATAAAATAAATTACCCCTAGCCCATTAAGGAGACCCCTACTGAGGCTGGCCACGAGGCTCGTAATCGTCATCTTGGCTGGTTACCTACCTCCTGAAGACACAGCAGCAGCATATGGCGAAGGGGCCCACGCGAGAGGGCAAGGACAGGCTCGGACACTAGAAGGTTCCACACCACGTGTGACAACCCTTGAACTAGAGCGCCTGCTAAACAAAGATAATGCAACTGCCGCATAGAGACGGCCTGAAGCATGTTCCTGCGGATATAGTAGCCTCCTAACTAGTAGATAAGAGCAACAGCTAAGGCGCAGAGAAACAAAAACAAAAACACATGAGGCGCTGATCCTGGGGGACACGAAGGCGCCTGTACAATAGTACCCTATTTTAACACTTCCTGCAGGCATACCAATGGGGTAGCCAGTGCTAGCTAATCTAAAACCTGTGCAATACAACTCAGATATATACAAATGAGCAAGGACTCACTAGAAGAGAGCGAACGAAGAATGTGGCAGGAGCACAGGCCGCACCCAACCAGTCGGTATGGTTGCGGGGAGAGGAAGGGGGAATGGCGTCTCTGAGAGCAACGTCAGGGATAGAATCCATGCAAGAAATCCACCGAGATGGAAAACAAGTATGAAGTTAATTTTTTTTTTTTTATTTTTTACAAAGTTTTTTCGTAGTGAGTACACCAATCATAAGACGATTCCATAAGAGAATTAGCGTTGACGTAGGATTCTTTCTCCCCGCGGCGGTAGTTTCAAACTGGCGGACCGCGGGCGCTTGAAAGACTATTATACTAATAGGCATATCGTCAATGATGGAGGGGCCACTAATAAATTAATGTTTGCTGGAGACCTTATTAATTTTCCGCTGTAAATTTTCGTCAATAACTACTGTTAAACTTCATATAAGACAATTGAACGCTATATTTACATCATCAGTATAATCAATATGAAAACTTTGAAAAACTTGTGCCATGGTTTCATTAAAAAAAATTAGCATTGCCCGATTTAACCTGAGGAATGCAATGGGCCAGTTTTTGGCAGGTCCGCCAGTGCGACAGATTTAATTTTATTTAACATATAGAGCAATATTACTGCGCCATATACTTGTATAATGAACATGTGAACATTGAAGAACCAGGAAATAGGTGTAAAGAGCAAGTATCCAGTGAAAAAACGGATTATTGTGACGGGAGTGTATCGGGTGCATATGAGGCAAAGAGACATAAAATCTGCCTCTCTGGAGACGTTTGCCACTCTGAATCGTTTGTGGAGCTCTCTTGCACTGTATGAGGGAGGTGGAGGTAGGGGAAGTGTAGATGAATGTGACTGAATGTTTTTGAGGCGGGAGGAAGTATAGGGAGTGAGGAATGGAAAAAGGGTAAAAAGGAGAAGGGGGAAAGTTGAGGGAGTAAGCGGGATAGGAGAGGGAGGGGGTGAGACATAATATGTAAGGGGAAGAGAGGAGATGGTAGTAAGGAGAAATACCACCTAATCACATAATTATTGCATCCATTACCTGAGCACTTTCAATTATATTATTATTTGTTATTGTTATTATTTTTTTTTAAAGTATCAGATTCCGGAAGGAACGTCACATTCGCCCTTTAAAACATTCCAGAAGGTCCTCACTGTCCTTGGGTTAAAATCTCGAAACCTAAAAGTAGTGTCCTTCTTTCTTTCACATACCATATTTGGACAAGTAATAATGGGACAAAGTGGTCATACACATCAGTAGTTAAAATACCAATAGTAGTTTTATACATGCAAATCATTAGACCAAAATATGATCAATAACAGAGGCATGCTCTATACCAGTTATCGTGGGTTTATTGATACAAGAATAAAAACCATGTTCAAACAATGCACTAACGTAATCTTTAACCCCTTTCATATGTTCGTACTTCAATTAATCAATATTGAGTTTCCTAATATACAATATAGCAACTCTTACTCAATGACGTTATTTAATTTACTATCTCAACAAACACCTCATTAAATAATAGTAGATTTGTAGTAGGCCTTCTATATTGTTCAATTCCAAATACATATACAGTACTGTAATTTGTTTTTTAAATTGCATTCTACACACAAAGATTCGAAGCACTTATTTCTAGCACTCAACCTACTAATGACTGCAGTTGATTATGATCTTTAACAAACGAACATACACCCCTTCCTTCATGATTCCTATCAATAGCGAAAACATAAACCCTCTACATTATATAAGTTTACTACAGTATATCATTCGATAATAATGTTTCACGTGACATAATCCTAGTATATGTACTCGCATTTGAGTGGGCATGATATGCTGCATTAAGACTTTTTCTAAATTAGCCCTCTCACGTTCTTGACGCAATTTGAGCCTATTAGGGATACTTTAAAGCCTTTGTTACCATCAGGGGTATTTAGAAACCTTTAGTTTAGTTACTTCAACCTCTGCAGTTGTCTTTGAGTTAGCTGTGGGCAGAAAACTAATTTTGGAGAGGTAATTATAAGAGTGAGAGAACTCTATTTATTATTGCTAATCTGGCAACCTCTGTGTCATAAAAACGTGAAAGGGTTAAGAAATGTTCTAGATTACTAGGTAAGATGCGACGGGAAGTGAATAAGCAAACACATTGTCCCCAGCCATCCACCATCTCAGAAGCCGCTCCAGCCTCGGCATTACGGATTGCAAGCATAAGAGAGCGCAACACGGGCAACAACATGGCGGGAAAGATAACAAACCACAACATGGCGACCACCAGCTCAAGACTCTAGGAAAAGTATCAGGGATAAGCCTTATAGATAACGCGTCAGATAGGGGAAACCATTTTAATCCGCCCAAACAAAAGCCTGCCGATTCATCAGAAAACACCCTTTCTCTCACCACGACGCCAAAGTCCGCCCACACATCCGACCCAAGAGCGTGCACCCAGAGAAACAACAAGTAACAGGGTAGCTCCCACATAAAAAGCGAAAATACGATCTCCACATGGACGCCGATACCCCAGACACCTCCACCCTTCAAGGCCCCCATAGACGAGCTACACTGCAAACCATTCAACCCAGTTGCAGTTACAATAAGGCCTCCACGGCATGCATCCATGAAAAATACTCAGGAGTTGCTCACAGACCAAATCATCATAATCTAGGGAATCGAAATAACCTACGAGACTTGGGGAAAATGCAGGCCAACTCTACCATCCATATCTCCACCACTAAGCCACCCACACACGCCCAACTACTTTTGCCCTATGCACGACTAATCGGCTGACCAGAAGTACCAGTTGCAACTAGTGCATCTTGTTCTCCAACAGTAAGAAAAACCACGATGTCTACCGGGCCCTTGATGCCTGGATATTCCGAGTACAGGACACCTCAGAAAAACAAGACACTACTCACGCTGACCAACTCAGAGGCAGGCATTTAGCCTGCTGGCTTAGATTCAATTTTGTAATCCTTTCCAAGTAGTCCTAGGATAGAAAGAACAGTTACAAATGCAGTGGCTTGTAATAGACAATTTAGGTGTCTAGAGTCACCCAGTTATAATGCTGGAGGCCGAGGAACACTGAATCGACTAGCTTCGAGTACTGGTCGAGCAATTGCTCCATTTAACAATTCAGACGTAACTGAGAAGTTCAGGAGTTATTACGATCCTCCAAGATCTGTAATATCACCTAATGAACTCGGTGTTTTGAGTACGAATCCGCCCCAACACTCTAAGGCCGGAATTGTCTTACAACACGGTACATATTGTAAGGACCCCCACAAACTTTCTGAACAGTCTCATTCTTGCCCTATTTTGTCCAGTACTAAAGACGAAGTTAAGCCAGTGTGTGATCGTTCGCAAAGTACCCCTACTAATAAGTCTAGCTTGCCTCTTACTCCTGGAAAGACTTTGGTTGATCTTAAAGTAAGAGAAAAGTTAGACAAAACCCACAAGTACAGCATGAGTGAGTGTCCGAGAGACAGCCAGAAGACGAAGAGAGAGAGTGAACGAATAATGAAAATATTGAAGTTATTCGGCCCAAAACCTAGCCCGTGAGAGGGACATAAGTGACGTGTGCCCTGTCTCCTTACCTGACGTGCCCAGACGTCCCGGAACTTAACTTCAAACCTGTGTCTCAACTCGTTCTACCTGCCCTCATCTAAACTGACTCCTTAAAGAGCCTCTCTCAGTTTCGTAGTTGTAACAGTGATTATTGTGAGGGCTTAGACACAGATATGCTAAGTTCTCATATTTATTTTAATGTAAACCTCTCCGGAAATGTACTTTCCGTTTCCATATCCTTTGCTAACTATTGTCCCGTTTGTTGGGACACAATACACACTTATCCTACACTGGTAACATATATATATATATATTTCTTCGGGTCCGGGCTCCCGTGACACACAGAAGTGATATACATATGTTGTTACTATATTAATTGATACATGCACCTTACACGTCATCCGAGAATCTTCGTGCAGATCTGCGTTTATACGTTTACTATCACTTGGGATCTTATGCAAATAGTGAAATCTAAATGCAGAGTTAAAGTGCTTTTCAGTCACTCATTTAGACTGTGTGTAATAAGTTTGTGAATATTGTGTTCATTTGATCTTTAACTAATTTCGTTGCTGGAAGAACTTAGTCTTGTTATCTTTGTTTATTCTCATATCGTTACCTAAAAATCAGTACGTCCTTCATTTATCTCGAGCCAGTTATTAAAATTATTATTAATTGTGTATACAGTACTTGAATCAATTCGTATTGCTATTATAATTTGTCGCATAATCTCCTAGCTTTTAATTACGATACTATTGTGCTAAGACCGATTGTCTTCATTTAATCTTATTTAATAATTGTCTAATCTTTAAGCCAAAATTGACCATTACCAACATGCTATTTTGATGCCCATGTTCCTTAGTTGTTAAGAATAAAAACCTGTGTAATCTTTCCTTGTGTTTTATGTCTATTGACTGTTATTTAAATGGTAATTTGGGGAAAAAGGTCAGTCCTCGCCCAGTCAAGAGCTCCTTGATTGAAGATAACTGCACATTCCCAGTCCGGGAATAACAATCAGAATACCAGCTGATATAAATTGCTGAAACTCGCATTAGTGAAAATATTCAGTCAGTGAAATTTGTAAATCCTGTTGTACTAAAAAACTGTTCTTCCGTGTTGACTTCGTATTGTTATTTGGGTCACAATTATTAAGAATCTCTGAACCATCATTCACTGTAAAGGGATTAAACTGAAGGTTAACAATATTATCAAGTGGGATAAATGCAGCATTATTATGTTATGTAAAGGTACTTAATCTTTAAAAGATGATACTTAGTCTTACATATTAGTTTGATTTCTACAGCCTAATATTCGCACAATTTCAAAATAATATTTTATTACATTAGAATAAATAATATATTCATTGTCATAATAACATACTTAATATTTGTTAGTTAATTAATTAAAATATTTATGTATATATTTTTATATTTTTCCATCCTTACATGACCATCCCCTAAGGATCACAACATCAGTAATTGAAAGTGAAACATAACTTGCTATTCAAACATTAACTTTCCGCTGAGATTCGATTTTGACATCTCATAAAATAATGAATAGAACATTTATGATCATTAATCGGAAAACAATTACTTACAAGCATGTGATTTGTTCAATTATTTTTCTGGCCTCTAGAACAGTTGTGTATACGACACGACACGTGTATCCTTCTCCACTTACCGTGGAATTGTGCCTAGGCAAAAGTGTGAATAATCAACAAAATCCATTATGTCTCCATAATGGAGTTCGTTGATCATTCACACTTGTGCAGAATCTGTAGATATTTGACAGTTGCTGCTGGAACATTAATGTTGATAACGGTACTTAGTACTGTACAGAGATGTGTATACTATATATCTATAGCAAATATACACTAAATAAATCCTATAGAAGTGATTTAAATCAGTGATATAAATTTGAGGCACTGCTATGACTACATACGAACCACATATTGGAACACAGCCTTTACACTACTGAGCTGGGCAATTAACTTTAACCAGGCAATTAGAAGCATTCAGCTCCTCAGATCTTCGATATTGTCATATTGTTATGCTTTTTCTTCCATTTCAAATTCTTCCATTATAAAGTATTATGTGTTTATGAACAGGAACTGACATTTTTCAATCAATCTGTAATTGGGCAATTTCCATTACAAAATATGCATTTGCCATTATTTGTGGATATTGACATCATATGGAATAATCGTTTATGGATTAACGGCATTAACAGATGCATAATTTTACAATAGAGCATGCCTCTATATCAAATAATACTAATAATAATAATTATAATAAAAATTATAATGTTATTACTACAATTAATAATTATAATACCGGTAACAACACAAGAAAGGTGTATGCTAAGTGTTATGCCGGGTTATAATCCAACTCGCTTTGTTATGTATTCTTTTTTCACCCGGATTTCGGATATTTAGAATTGGATAATGCTCAACAGGAACATATCTCGCTTCATGAATATTACTTTTAAATTACTTAATCGCTCTCCCAAAAACACAATAAACACACTGTATAAATTACACTCGTATTTATTCTTTAACCCTCTGGCTGCGGTCATATTTGTGCTATTTAGGGCATACTCAGGCACTCCTGAATGATTAATAAAGTATCTGCATGAAATTGAATGTATTCTGCCGAAAACTAGACGAAAATAGCTTCAAAATGTCACTAGAACGAGCTTCCTAACTCGCGGGGTTCACCCGCAGCGCTGCTACAGACATTTGGGAAAACTCGCTAATTATTAGCAATGTAGCAGCTTGGCAACACTGCTGAGACCATGGTCCTAGACCACAGTTTCCCTCGGTGCTCGGCTGGCCGTGCTGACAGTCGGAGGTGGGCCCCTCACTGTCCCGCCCAAGACACTCAATTCTACGGCTTTTACAGGCTTTTAAAGCCTGGAAATTGCTGTAAATTGCCTATGCGTTCCGGAACGTCTCCCGTAGGGAAAGGGTTAAACATAAGTACATCAATGGGGTATTAAAACCTCTACTATATTGAGTAGGATTCTAATATACTGTACAGTGTACATACACTGTGACTGATAAAGAGTTGAACAGATTTTTACTCTAATGAAATGTAGTTGTCACTTACAAAGTATAAAAATAGGAAATACGCAGTTACATCAAATACATACACGAATAATAAATATTAATGACAATATCTATGTGGGCCAAGTGTATAACGTAAGGTATATTAATTTCAAGGTATGGCAACTGAGGTCAACTACTCAACTGCGCATGAGGCTGCGCGGCGTGAAATACAAAGAATGCCTTGCTCAGGTGTACACTCAAAGGTACCGCTCTCAGGGGTACAGGTCAGACGGACTGAGGACAGGTTAAATATAATCTTGATTTAGTGCAACGTTAAATCGAGGATAGAAGATATGAACTTCGCTTTAGTATATGGGGAATGATAATAATTTAAATCTGAATTTAACTATCAAAGGGTTTTTGTGAATAATTTCTCACACGATACACGAAAAATAAATTCAATCGTAGATGAGCTAATATTACACCGAGTAAGGAAATCAGATTCACAGTAAATATAGTGAATGAATTATAGCGGCACAAATAGCTATAGACAAGTATGTTTGAATGAATTAACAAACTACTGAAAGTAACGCAGAACAGAGTAGTGCTTTATTATAGCTTTCATAAGAGCTACAATAACTTAGATACAAAACAAAGTAGTATTTAAATAATTTAATAAATAGCCAAAGATGATGGCATCAGAAGGAGTTTGAATAAATTGACAAACTGCTGAATGGAACGCAGAACTAAGTAGCGCTTTACTATAACTTTAATAATCGTTATAATGATTTAATTACAAAACAAAGTAGTAATATATCAATAGCCAAACATATAGGCTTGATGAATCAAGGAATGTATAATCTGAATTCCTAAATCAGTGGTGAAAGAATTACATAGCCCGGGTAACGTATATGATTAGATTATTCACAAGAACTAATACAAATTAAGTATTTTGAATATGTATTAATTCTAACTCAACGGACGGGTTCTTTACTTTCAATGGTGGCGAATTTATACTATAAGTATTCTCTGGTTAGAAATGAACGTAATATGGTCCTGAGCTTAGGCGTTAAGTTTAGGTTATTTAGAAGGAAAGTAGCCCTCGTTATACACTTCACTTCGACTTGGACACGCAATTAATAACAACACAATAGAATACAATCTGAGAGCATTCACTAAGAAACAAGTGTAATCATGACTATATAACGTATGTAAAAATGATTGAACAAATGCTTGAACACGAATTACATAGAACATACACCGTACTTATATAAAATCACTGAATGGATCAAAATTGGATAAATCTACACGTGTAATAAGTTGACAAGGGAAATCCTAGAAGCAGATCTCTACGAACAAGTTAAATTGAACACTCGCATATTTTATATTACCTTCACAATAATTCCCAACACTTAGAAAACACTGAGACACTTAGGGTACGGAGTAGAGAAGTAATTTCCATGAGGGAGAATCTGGACGACGTAAGACTCGTAGTTCTTCCTCTGGATGGACGTCAAAGGGAGCTGCCTCTCTCACGGACAATAGAAAAGGTTGCTCCTGGTTCCTCTAACACACCCTCGTTCGCCACCCTAGGTGGACTTTACTACAGGGACAGGCTTGTCCTATAGAAAGTCTTCAACACTATTCTCTACCCACTAAAAGTTAGACCAGTGGAAGGTAGGAACCGTAGTTGCATACTTTCCCTCAATTTCAGTCAGGCTATAATTGGGTTATAATTTGAACTCAATTTGACCTATTTCAATATAGTAGGGACATGGGGATTTCATTATTTTCTTTACTGTGAGGGCAATCATTATTCTAAAAATATACTTACCCTAATAGTACATGTATAACGTTATTCTCTGTATTTTGTAAAATTATACTCTTTATGTAAAATTCTTGCATGGCTGCATGATAAATGTTTTTTCTGGTATTCACACTTCTTGACTTTTCTTAGATTGCAGGCCATGCTTTCATTCCTCTTGATTCTTTTTCTACTACTTCCACTCCTCAAGTGAGGTACTGTAGAGGTGATTCTCTTGGTCCCATCGGTAGAGGTATTGCACTGGATCTTGATGTGGTATTTGCATAAATTCTTCCTCGTTGTATAATAAATCCAGCTGTTGTTTCGTATTTGCCTTAGTGTATGTCCCAGGCTCTGCCATTGGCTGGCGAGGTATCCCCGTGATTGGTCGGAGCTTGAACTCCTGGTAGGTCCCGGATGTGGTGACCTTTGGCGGGCAGACTGACTTATTCCTGCAGGGATTAGAGCATGGGTAGGTCTTCCCTGTTGGGTAGACTGTTTCATTGTTGTAGGTACTAGAGCATGGGAAACTCGGGGGAAATGTGTGATTTCTCTTTTCATCTTCGGCTGCTTTTTCTTCCTTGTTCTTCTGCTCTCCTTTACTGAGGCTATTTTGGCTATGGTAGGCTGTTCCCTTTCCTGCATTGTCTGGACCTCTGCAGGGTTTGCTTTGCCCTTAGTTTGCAACCCCGTCATCTCACTAAGCTTAATTTACGATACTTCTCAAGGATTTTCATGTTTATAAAATTATAATATTAATATTGTGAAGCAATGTGTAAATGTAGAAGACAATGCACTTTGGGTGAGTGATTGGTCTATGTATAAAGGGATTCATTCAGTTAAAATTTAACAACTTCTAGTATCATGCCATACTTTCCCTCTCTCTCTCTTTCTGGGCTGGTTATCTGAGATGGCTTGGTTTTCCACTTATACCAACATATATTTTGTTTCAAGTTTTGTGATTGTCATGTTAACCCCCTGGACTCCAAATGATATAATAATAATTGACACTCCAGGACCAGCGACTTTTTTTGTTTTTCATGAAAACACATGGGATGGGTTAGTAGTGACGGAAAACCAACATAAAACCGCTCACCTAGGTTATTTGGGGGTCCTGGGGGGTGGAAGGAAGTCACTATTATCATTGGGTGATGGGAAGGCAATATACTAGCCTAACACTTCCGCGCGCGCCCACACGCAAGCGGCTGGACTTGGAGGGTTGCCAACCATCAGTATTGTTCCGGGGGATTCCGATGCAAATCTGAGCCCTCTAAGTGCCATAGGACAAGAGTAATGAAGACGGTCACATACGTTGCATCGCTGGTACTGTGGATTACATACATAGGCGACGCATAACGTGATTTCCAATTTAGCTCATATTTGTTATAAGCTCTTATGTTTAGTGAAAGTTTGTCAGAAACAATTTTATTATTATTAGAGCTGAAAACTTAAGGTCATACATTTTACCCGGAAATATGGTGGTAATCCTGAACAGAGTGATATGTGCACCTTGCCAGTGTAGGAAGGTAAGGTCTTCCTAAAGAATCCTGCTAATCTTTATCTAATGTCAGAGAGCAAGAGAAGCTAAACTAATCTTAAATTATGCTGTGGGGGGTCGGGGAGAGAGTAGTTTAGCAGGACACACATGAATGTCAACTTTCTATATTACCATCAATAGAGAGGAATATGGTATTAAGTTTAAAAAACGGTTTCCAGTTCTTCTATAATCCTCAATAGAAAATGTTAGCTCACTAAAGTTGCCTCAATGAAGCGAACATAAATAATTGTTGTATCTGTTGATTCACAGACATAAATAGCTTCACGTCCATACATACTTGTTTTAATCTGCAATGTTTTAAATGACTACTACTAATCAATTAGAACCATAATCAATATGCCTCAATTAGGTCACTAGGCCTTGTGCATATTTTCCTTTCCTTATGACTCCGTCTTCCCTACATACAATATATATATATATACCGGGTATATATATATATATATATATATATATATATATATATATATATATATATACCGGTATATATATATATATATATATATATATATATATATATATATATATTTTGATATTAGTGTAGCCAGGGAGGATATTTTCTTTCAGGCAGATGAGATTAAAATAATAGGCACAGTTTGCATTATTGAGTTTTTTATTGATACTCTCAATTTTTCGTATAGTTTTTCTGGTATTTTCAGGAAGTTGGTAAAGAAGGTTTGCAAATGGTTCCGACGTTTCAATGGGCGCAGCCATCATTATCAAGGAGAAGTGAAGTTAGAAGGTGATAAGTCGAGTTTATATAGGCGATACAAGATCAAGAGAGGGATTATTGTGTGCTAGCTGCACGCTGGTTGGCTAACCTAAGACTAGCTCTGGTAGGCTGGCCGGACGCAG
Organism: Paralithodes platypus; assembly: GCA_032716605.1. Lineage (NCBI taxonomy): Eukaryota > Metazoa > Arthropoda > Malacostraca > Decapoda > Lithodidae > Paralithodes > Paralithodes platypus. The sequence continues at coordinate 27,885,662 of CM064544.1, read as the reverse complement.
GAGTGGGCGTCGTTCATCTGCGTGTGTGGAGGGGGCATTCCTGGGGGCATCATGGGGGGCCTCGCTGTGGAAGGGCGTGCCGAGGGTAGGATCTGGCTGTATTCCGCTTGTGTGTTTAAAGTAGGTTGGTATGTTTGTATTATATAAAGCTTCAAGAATGAATAGGCAGCGTGAGTCTATTTCTTTATCAAGAATAGAGGTGTGTTTATCGAAGTCGGGTCTGGTGAGTTCCTGATGGTGTGGGGATGTGTGGTAGTGGTCCTTGATAGCTCCGGCTTGAAGGTGGAAGGTAAGGCGACGTGACAGACGAGTCCTTGTCAAACCGACATAAGTGTGAGGTCCACAGTCCTCACTGTTACAGGTGTGTCGGTATATGACATGGTCCTCTTGTGACGGTTTCTTAGCGGTAGCCGGGCTGTTGCGAATGACTAGTTGTGATGTTTTCCTCGATTTGTAGTATATGGTGAGTTTAAGGTGTTGGTCAGGGTTCATAGTTTTAACGTTGTTGCTGATAATGTCTCTCATTATGTTGTCGTCTGTTTGTGATCTGAGGACATGTGGTTTTTTATAGTAAATTTTATGTATTCAGTGTTTGTATTAGTAGGCATGTCGTTTTTGTACCATGTTTCAAGGTGTTTGTTGATGGTGTGGGCGATGTCCGAGTTACTGTACCCATTGTTTACAAGCACCTGGGTGAGCCTCTCGAGTTCCTTGTGAGTGTCTCGCCAGGAGGTGCAGTGTGATAGGGCTCTCCTGACGTAGGCGGCGATGGTGGATCGTAAATATCGCGGGGGGCATTCACTTTCGCCGTTGAGACATAATCCGTTGTTGGTGGGTTTGGTGTAGACAGTGGTGGTAAAGCCTGAGGTGTTGTTGTTGTTTACGAGGACATCAAGGAAGGGGAGATGACCGTTAGAGGACTCCTCAAAGGTGAAGTTTAGACTGGAAGAGGCGATGAATCGTTGTTGAAGGTCACGTAGCTCCTGTGGGTCCTTCACACGCACGAAGATGTCGTCCACATATCTGCAGTAGACGGAGGGGCGGTTGGTAGTCAGGAGCTCTTCTTCGATGGTGCCCATGTAAAAATTGGCAAAGAGGACTCCTAGGGGACTGCCCATTGCCACACCATCAATCTGCTGATACATGTCACCTCGCGGGCAGGTGAAGGGCGCCTCTTTGGTGCATATTTCCAGCAACGTCTTCAGGGCTGTTTCTGGGAGGTCTAAGGGTGTGTTGTTCTGGGCAGTGGTAGACTCGATGTAGGATGAGCTCAATGGTGCGGTCCACAGGCACGTTGGTAAAGAGACTTTCTACATCTAGGGAGGCGATGATATGGTCGTCAGTAGAGGAGGCATCTCTTAAAATCTCCAGGAAGTCAGCTGACGAGGAAAGACTGTACTGGCTGGGGATGTAGGGGGTTAGAAGTTTGTTCAAAGTCTTGGCAATTTGGTAGGTGGCGGTAGGGATCTGGGAGATGATGGGGCGAAGGGGGTTACCTGGTTTGTGGGTTTTGACTGTGCCGTAAGCGTACCCAGGGGAGAAGTCACCGATGAGTTTTTTAAGGTGGATCCCTCCTGTCTTTGCGTTAATGGCGGTGATGGTGGTGATGGTTTTCCGCTTTATTTCTTCGGTGGGGTTACGGGTGATTTTCCGGAATTTTGTAGAGTCGCTTAGGATGTGGTCCATCTTTTGCAGGTATTCATCTTTGTCGTGGATGACCAGGCTGGCAGCTTTATCGGCTCGTCTGATTATGATATTATTATTTTCACGAAGTTGTTTAGCCGCTAAGATGTGGTTTTTGTTGATTAATCCGCTGTTGTGGGAACCACGTGTTTTAGCGGATTCGGCTAGTAAGGCCGGTTGTAGGTTGGGTGAGGTTGTGAGTTTCCCATCCTTCTCCAGTTTTTGGATGTCGTCCAGGAGAATCTCGATCTCTAGTCGTTTTCGGTGTGGTCGGGGTTTAGAGGTGTAGTGGCAATTGAGTCCTTTGTTGAGGAGTTCTTCTTGGGCGGGGGGGTCAGGTCCGTGTTGGTGAGGTTGATGTACCCTTTGAGGGGTTTGGGGAGTTTGATGTTGCCGCCATATAGTTTGGACAATTTCTTGATAGCGGTGCTCTCCACTTTGCGTAGGTGCTGTGTATTGAGTTGTTCGAGTTTGGTGTTGATACGTTGTTTAACTGGTGCGTGGGCGGCTTCTTCATTCCATTGTTGTACAAGGGCGTCTCGCTCTTGTTGGAGGTAAAGTGCCGTCTCTCGTTTTTCCAAAGCTTCTTGCTGGACCAATTCTCTCCGGAATTGGAGTGTGCAGTCTCGGTTTCTGGCATTCTCATTAAATAGTTTGATATTAGTGTAGCCAGGGAGGTATTTTCTTTCTTTTCAGGCAGGTGAGATTAAAATAATAGGCACAGTTTGCATTATTGAGTTTTTTATTGATACTCTCAATTTTTCGTATAGTTTTTCTGGTATTTTCAGGAAGTTGGTAAAGGAGGTTTGCAAATGGTTCCGACGTTTCAATGGGCGCAGCCATCATTATCAAGGAGAAGTGAAGTTAGAAGGTGATAAGTCGAGTTTATATAGGCGATACAAGATCAAGAGAGGGATTATTGTGTGCTAGCTGCACGCTGGTTGGCTAACCTAAGACTAGCTCTGGTAGGCTGGCCGGACGCAGGAGTGGGCGGGGCCTCTGCGTCGTTCATCTGCGTGTGTGGAGGGGCCTTTCCTGGGGGCATCATGGGGGGCCTCGCTGTGGAAGGGCGTGCCGAGGGTAGGATCTGGCTGTATTCCGCTTGTGTGTTTTAAGTAGGTTGGTATGTTTGTATATATATAGCTTCAAGAATGAATAGGCGGCGTGAGTCTATTTCTTTATCAAGAATAGAGGTGTGTTTATCTAAGTCGGATCTGGTGAGTTCCTGATGGTGTGGGGATGTGTGGTAGTGGTCCTTGATAGCTCCGGCTTGAAGGTGGAAGGTAAGGCGACGTGACAGACGAGTCCTTGTCAAACCGACATAAGTGTGAGGTCCACAGTCCTCACTGTTACAGGTGTGTCGGTATATGACATGGTCCTCTTGTGACGGTTTCTTAGCGGTAGCCGGGCTGTTGCGAATGACTAGTTGTGATGTTTTCCTCGATTTGACCTTCTAACTTCACTTCTCCTTGATAATGATGGCTGCGCCCATTGAAACGTCGGAACCATTTGCAAACCTCCTTTACCAACTTCCTGAAAATACCAGAAAAACTATACGAAAAATTGAGAGTATCATTAAAAACTCAATAATGCAAACTGTGCCTATTATTTTAATCTCACCTGCCTGAAAGAAAATATATATATATAATATATATATTATATATATATATATATATATATATATATATATATATTATATATATATATATATATATATTATATATATATATCTATATATATCTATATATATATCTATATGGAGGTCAAATCACAAATACGTGTGATCAAATTATGTAGTAAAACTCGCTAGGAAAATTGAAACAATGGTACACCATATACTGTGTATACAGTACATGTGTGTGTGTAAGTAGGTGTGTGTATGTATATGTGTGTTTATGTATAATTTATATACTGTGTAGCTGTGAGGGGGATTTGCCAGGTGTGGGCTATTCGGCCTTATAAGTAGGGTTGGGTGTGGGTAGGATCTGCCTTGTGTGACCAATCGGCTTTCTGCAGACTCCCATAATTTTTGTTTTTTCTATTTTTCTTATATATGTAATTTTTATTTTTATTTATGTAATGTATGTGTGTATACAGTATGAATGTATATGTGTATGTATATGTAATTATATGTATTTCTACAGGTATATGTATTTCTTCATATTTACATAAGTTACGATAACAGTTTGAAAGGGATCTGCAAGTTCATTGATGTGTATCAAATTGTATATATGATTAGATTGTATTGTTGCACATTTCAATGTATATATGTACATATATTTTGTATATAAAATAAGTATGTTCCTAAAAATATGGCAACAGGCAGTACGCTGGCAACACTTTTGTATTTATATGCTAGATAGCAACTCACAGATGATTTAGGACGGGTATTTAAGCCTCACTCTCCCCCTGTTTTCTTGTATTACCCTGAAGATGTCTTGAGAGAATAGACGAAAGCTTGGTGTTCCATTGTTTCAATTTTCCTAGCGAGTTTTACTACATATATATATATATATATATATATAAAGAGAGAGAGATATGTGAAAGTGTGATTTGTCAGACATTTGAAAGCAAGATGCCTGATTATGATTTAGTCCACATGAACTCAACATTTCACTTCTATATACAAACACGACTTCATATTAATTAATAAGAATATACTGAACACCCCCTCCCCTTCAATTATAGATTATTCTGCTTTTATTATGGGGGACTGACATTTCTTCATTCAATCTGTAATTAGGCAACTTTCATCACGTAAATAACCATGTGCCATTGTTTGTCACCATTGGCATTATATGTATAATATGAGAAGACAAAAGACAGCAAGAAGAGGAAGAGACCAAAGAACAAGAAGTGAGAGAGGGAGCCACGCATGGTCTCCATCCGAGAGGGGCCAATAAGTATTCTCCTACCCCAGGTCCTTCTGTCACCCAAGCTGCCAACCCAGGTTGTGCTCGCGCAGCTGGGGTCCTCTCACACCGATCCAAAGATGGTCAAATTACCAACTGCCTTTCTTGCCCTCAAACAGACCACCAGTGACAAATCAACCAAAGCTGAGTGGCTGAGATTACCTCAGTCAAACCACTGGGGGTAATTCAAAGGATGGAAACGTGTACTGACTGTTTCCTAAAATAGAATGTTGTGCACTGGCCACGGCTATTCCCTTCCCTTTCTCCAAACTACTACACAAGACTGTGTTGTGTACTGGCCAGACAGTTATTGCAGTAGTGCGGACACCACACCTGTTTGCGTAATTTACATGTGTTGTGCACTGGTCAGGCATTGTAGAGATAAGTAAAACAGGAAGTCTAACAGGCTGACCGCTGTTTGATAAGTCTTGTTGTGCACTGGACAGACAATTTTATTATACACGGGAGAATACTATTGTACCCCAGTACTTGTGTTGTGCACTGGCCAGACGACAAAAGGGTAGTCTCGGTTGTTTATTACCAAATACAATAACGTACTGTACTTCATTTGATATTTTGAGCAATACTACATACAAAATAGCACTTTTTACCTAAAGTAACCTAAATATTTGTTTTCTTATACAGAAGTATTAAAAATAAGCTGACAGGGAGGTGATTCCCTCTTGTGGATATATTTTTGGCCTAGGAATAAATATATCATGGCGATCAGTTCCAGAAGCAGGAGACAGGGGAGCCAGAAGAAGAAGACCTGAGCAATATTTATTGGCCTATCCCAAGGTTTTAAGAAGACGGATATTTGCCAATAATAATCTATTTATGGGACTTATTGGTCCAGCAGAGACTTTGAAGAAAAAGAGAAGGAACTATTATGTTTTTACACCAACCAGCTTCACATCTAAACTCAATTAATGAAATCAACAAATACATGTGGCACTCCGAAAGACAGACAGACCTGGTTGTGCCAACCTAAAAATTTATGTCAACTATATGAGGTGAAATACAAGAATAAAGGTTAAAGACAACAGATGATGTAATAAAGTAAAAGTGAGTATAAGAAACAGTTCTTCATTGTTAGGAAAGTGATACGCTAATAACTAGTTAGATAATTAGGATTTTATTCGGGTATGTCAATAGTAGGCCTAGTTAAATTTCATATGTGAATATCTAAGACTTTTTGCTTACATGTTGAGGGGAGCAAGGGACATTTGCCCGATTCATCTTTAAAGAAGAGTAATCAATTAGATAAATGTCGGAAGATTAAAAAGGATAACACCTAATCTTTCCGAAGTCTAGAAATACTTAAGACAGTTGAGAGTTAATTATTTAGTAAGGTAAAAGGTGAGTGGCAGAACATTTGGAAATATTTATGTTATAAGGAAAGTGATTATCACGCAAATATATATAGCACGGACTTCAGCATGCTCTAGTCAGCGGGAATATTTAATAGGGCCCCTTCATCATTGACGACTTCGCCTATTAACATTAATAGTCTCCATTCAACATCCTGCGTCATCAATTTGAATAACCCGCGCGGAAGATCATGGAGTACTCATCACAAGTGCACGCCTAATTCCCTTATGGGATCGTCATTTTGATTGGGCACCGTACAGAAAAAAACTGTAAAAAATAAAAAATAAAAGATAATTTAATATCTGTTATCATATGACTTGCCATATACGTGGATTTCTCATGTTTTGCTTTCCCGATACCAGGCCCCCTAGCGGCCATCCTCGTTCTTCCTTCTTCTGCGTCCCTCCTGATCAAAGGGCTTGCGCCGTGTCCGCTTCATTCGACGTTCGCAGAGCTTCTAGTGAGTCCTTACTCATTTGTATAATTATATCTGTGTTGCAGTAACAAGGTTTAGATTAGCTAGCACGGCTGCCAGATTAGTCGGTCCGCAGGAAGAGTGTGTTAAAATAGGGTACCATTGTCACAGGCGTCCAGGAGTCCCGGATGGGTGGACCGCGTGTGTTGTTTTATTTGTGTATGACGCCTTAGCTGTTGTGTTTACTTAGCTAGACGGTGACCACGCTACAAGGCATGATACAGACTGTCATTATTGAGGATAGTACATGCCACTGTCTACAATGATCAGCAAATGCTCTGGTTTAAGGGTGTCTGCACGTGGTGCTCCACCTTCCAGGGTTCGTGTTTTGCTTAGGCCCCTTGATAGGCCTCCCTCTACATAGTGCGGCTGCGGGTTCTTGAGCGTCTTCGACTGGGATGTCTTCGGTTTACGTGGTCGTCATTATTAGGGGTCTCCATCATAGGCTACAGGTAATTTAGGTGTCTAAATTTTTCTGTTGTTATTGATTACGTTGTTTTCCCCCTGTGTTGGTTTTGGTATGCGAGCTCGAACCTTTGGGGCATGGGAGACGTCCCTATATGTCATGATGCATTTGATTTTATGTGTGTGGGACTGCAGGAAAAGGGCTGTGCCATCCCTGTTTCCCGGCAGTTTTTGTCTGTTCCGGCGGGCCCGTGCGTTGGGTCCAAGTAATCCGCCTCTGGCGGATAGGAACATTCAGAAGATCCCGGCGTGGTTTGGCTGAACCACACTCTCCCGGCGGAATTGCATTCCTACCAGGGCCACCATCTCGGCTCGCCGAGGGAACTCACCTTGTCTGGCCTAATGACACGTAACGACTTCATCGCCCGCGGTGACATCAGTCAAGTGTTCACTACGTGATATATTAGTTTTGCAAACTGGTTAGATACAGTCACAACTTAATAAGGTCAAGGGACCTGTGACACTTATCACAGGTAAGTGTGTGAGAAACTCAGCTAGACAGATCCGGCAGAAGGTTAGAATAGTTGTGCACTTTTCACTAAGTTTCCGGCGGATTTGAGATAGGATGTATAATACCTCGCAGGTTATCCTTATTAGCATTGATTCCTGGAAATTTTCTTTCCAGGCCCCCAGACTACTTCTCCGGCGGAGTTGGCCATCGGAATCTGACGGAGGAGGGGACCCTCTCTTTGAACGGCACTATGCCCAGATTTGATCTTTGTGCTACACCCACTTGTTCCCTCTTACCAGTGTTTGCTCATACTTTCTGCACTAAATGTGTCAAGTGTTTCGATCGCTCAAGCGGCGTGTGGTTGTCGAAAAAGTGCGCCGTTTGATCAGAATTAAAGTCCGCCTTGTTAGCTAAAACAGACCTTTCATGTTTGGCGGCTTTACATGAAGTTAAAGCGACATTCAATACATACGCTAAAGATATTGCCCATAAGGCCCTCCAGTGTGATGACGAGGTCCTATGGGAAAAGCTTATTATAAAGTCACCTTTAGTAAAACCCGGTCCCTCTAAAGCGGTCAGACCTAAGGTCAAAACTAAAGCCATAAACAAAGAATATGTCAATAGTAGTAGTGAGAGCGACGTCACAGAGGTCCCCTCCTGGCCCGTGCCACGCGGCGGAAGTCGAAGTCCAGATCGAAGTCCCCACGGCAACGCGTTCACCACTCTACCTCGGACTCTTCGAGGTCGCACAAACGCCGACGAGAAGAGTATACCTCTTCAAGCAGCCGGCGGGAGACCCCCCAACTGTCACCGTCCTCTGACTCTCAGACACCCACTGCTAGTGGAGAACATTCTAGGCATGTAACTTCTGATGTAACGTTTGCAATACCAAAATTATCTCTAGTTCCCCGGGGTGTGAAATCAACAGGCCATAGTAGGGTACTGACCGTTCAATTTAGGGGTCGTCCGGCGGAGGCACAAATTATCTCTCCGATGGATCAGGACCCCCAGCCCTTGGCGGCAGGAGGTTACTGGCGCCATCCAGAACCTTCACTCAATGTCACTCTAGAACAGACTGAGGATAGCAACACCAACGTGTTGCCATCTTCGGTGCCTGATTTGTCTTGGCCCCCTAGGGATCACGAGGATTCTCAAGAGTTAGGATCACATGAACTCTTGGAGCAGAGTGAGGAGCCGGCGGATCCTATGTTCTCCCCGGCTTCTCAGTCGCTTCCAAGTAATTATTCTGAAGCTAGTTCAAATTCACCCAAAGATCCCTCACGACAATGGATGACTTCGGACCAGGTAAATGACTTATTACATAAGGTGTTACAGCAGTACCAACTCCCTGCCTCGTCAGATCAGCCGGTTATTACCTCAACTGCTCCCGCTAGTACTTCTGTAGTGAGACCATTAGATCTTCCGTCAATTTTGACGTCATCCCCAACCCCAGTGGTGGCAATGACCCCAGGTCCTGTAGGACCGGCGGCGTTAGCTATGTCCAACCTGAGGGTGATTACTGACATTCAACCGCCCCCCTTAGACAAGTTACCGGTGAGGAAAGGCCCTATGCCTCTCTTCTATGGTGCTGATTGCTCGTGGGTACCTGTAGTACCAGAGAATCCTCTTATAGCTCAACCATCACCCTCCAGTTCCCATAGAATGGTCCATAGAGATCAATAAGAATCGAAAATTTAGGGCTAAAGACGAGACAGGGAGGGTGTTAGATGTTCTTATTAAAGGTGTACCTAGTCCCCTTAATCCAGAATATTTTGTGTATTCAGCTGCTCCGGCAGTCCCTTCCGCCGCTTCTGCACGACTTTTCGCTGACTGGTCGAAGGCTGATAGCATCAATGATGTCAAGGCCTTAAATGCTATTACGCCGGAGTTGGCTACAACCCCGGCTCTGGACCAAGCTCAGAACCCGGTCCTGCAGATGCGGCAAGTGGGAGCCGGCCCGTGGTTGGATTGGGAACTTGAGGCCCAGGTATTTGCCACTACTATTACATCCAAAGTGTCACATCAAATTCCCCAAGAGAATCACACTTATTTTTCTCTACCAGTGTCCAAAGCAGAAGGGGTACCACCAGCCTTATTAACTTTTTTGGCGGCCCTCAAAGTATCATTGCATGCCTTAGATGACCCCTTTTCTCCACCACCACCGGCTCACTTGGAGCGAGATTTTAGGTTACGAAATAAGGCTTACCGAATGTTCTCTCAATACTTGGTGAGCCATCAAGTAGCTGCCTCTCTAGCACGTACGATCTCGGCCGTCACTGACCCCCAAATTCGGAGAACCATGGAGCTGTCTCGTAGACTGTCACTTCAAAATGCCATTCAGTCCCTAGGCGACATTAGAATCGCGATTTTGGAGGCGGTACGAGCTTGCCAAGACTTGAGAGTGCATCTGGTAAAGAAGTTGCCGGCGGACATAGGTCGCCGGGTGATTCTATCCCCGGTGCTTACGGCCACCCTTCTTAACACTGAAACTTGGAGCTTAGTATTTAATTTGGAAAGCGGTTGGAAACAGGTTACCTCCTAAGCGAGGAAGGACCCCCCCAAGAAACCCTTTCAGAAATCAAGGGGCGCTCACAAGCAGTACCAACCACATCCTAAACAGTCATCTCGAGACCCCAGACTACCCCCTCAGCAGGGAGGTTCTCAGTACAAAACCAAACAAGGTAAGCCTCACGGGTATAAAGGTAAGGCCCCATATAAAGGTCATCCGAACACTGCACAAGCCAAAACTAGTTAAGCGTCCGATGCCAACACACCTCCCCCTCCAAAAAACTAACCACTCATTCTCCCCACATCCTGGAGTCGAGCTCAAAGACCCGGGATTGGGAAGTTGCAGTGACAGACGATCCCCGGTTGCACCTGGGGTCGTTCCGTTCATTCTGCTCAGCCTGGCCCAAGCATACCTGGGCCAGAAAAGTGGTGAGCAAAGGAATTACCTGGCGATGGCTCCGGCGGCCCCGACTGCGTCAGCCGCAGGAATACACCCCAGTGTCTCAGGAGGAGGAGGAGGCCGTAGTACAAGAAATGATTGCCAAACAAGTCCTTATTCCAGTCAATGCATCCCAACTAGTTTTCACGTCACACCTCTTTTTAGTGCCAAAAAGGGACAGTGTGCAGATGCGACCAGTTCTAGATCTCTCGCAACTGAACAAATTTATAGAGAATTCACCCTTCAGGATGCTGACGATACAGCAACTCAGACTCGCACTCCCGCCGCAAGGTTGGATGTGTTCGATCGATCTCAAAGATGCCTATTGGCATGTCCCTATAAACAAGAGGTTCCAAAAGTTTCTCGCTTTGAGAATCCGGCAAGAGACTTACGTCTGTCAAAGGATGCCATTCGGGCTGAACCTAGCACCAAGAGTTTTCACAAAGCTTGTCAGGCAAGCCCTTTTGCCCCTATTAGTTCAAGGCATACAGGTGTTTTGGTATCTGGACGATTGGCTAGTAGTGGCAAACTCGTTAGAATTATGTCAGGATCATGTCAACCAAGTGTTAGCTCATGTACAAGCCCTAGGGTTCAAGGTGAACTTGGCAAAGTCACACCTTGTCCCCTTAAGGACGATTCAGTGGATAGGGCTGATCTGGGATACCGCCGCTCTGACTCTTACACAGAGTGCGGACAACCGCAACAGGTTTCGAAGGAAACTGTTCCGGTTCCTCCACAGCCTGGATACGACCAGGAAAACGTTGGATTCCCTGATCGATTCTCTCAACTGGATACCATTAACTGTCAAACTAGGCCGACTGAAAACCAAGCGATTAATCCTGGAAGGCAACAAAGTGTTCCCTCTCTTGTCGGAGAAGAAATTATGGCCAATTCCTCCATTAATCCACAACTTGCTCTCGGCCTGGACCAAGCACGAAGTCCTCTACTCAGTCATGTCATGGGTTTCTCCCCCACCTACGGTTTGGATAGACACGGATGCCTCGGGGTCCCTGGGGTGGGGATATCAGTCAAGTCTAGGCCACCAGGGACAAGGCATTTGGGGGGCAAACAGTCAGTCACATATCAACAAGCAGGTGCTTTTAGTTCCCCTGTTCTTTCTCCAAACTCACGGCACGACTTTGAAGAACAAATCAATAGCATTCAGAATGGACAATCAAACTGCGTTTTTTTGCATTCAGAAGCAAGGCTCAGTGAGGTCACGAGAGTTGTTGAGAGTTTCAGATTTTTTTTTTACCCTAGCAGACTCGCTAGGGATTCATCTGCATGCCACATACCTCCCCGACGTAGCGAACGTCTGGGCAGACGCTCTCTCTCGCCGGCGGAGTTCTTTAGTAGAATGGACAATCAAACAGGCGATCTTCAACAAGATAATTGCAAAGCCGGCCCGTCCACAAGTAGACTTGTTTGCGTCAACGCAGAACCACAGACTGCCACTCTTTCTGACCCGTCATGGGATAACCCCGGCGGGGGGACCCGATGCATTGCTGGTGGACTGGAACAAGTGGACCTCGATCTATCTGTTTCCGCCACCAGACTCTGTGTTATTGTGCAAGGTCATTCACAAACTAAGGGATTACCGGGGTCAAGTAGCGCTGATCGCGCCGCTCTGGCCGGCTCAGGTATGGTACCACCAATTGCAACAGTGGTGCTGGACCCCGGTGTCCCTCCCGGTCTCCGCCTTCCACTTGGAAGCGATTGTCAACCTTCGGACCTCTCTCAGTTTTGCCTTATGGATATTTTCTCTGCCAAATGGCTAAATAAATTTGGGCCTAGTGTAACTCAAAAGCTCTTGAATCAGTACACCCCGTCTACCAGGAGACAGTATCAATCACATTGGAAAACATTTACAACCTGGATTGTGGAATCGAGGCAGACGACTGCTTCGACAGCCTTAGTATTCAAGTAGTTAGATTATCTGTTTGAGCAGAAACATTTTTCGGTTATAACGTTAAAGAATCATCTGTCGGCCATTAGGACCCCCTTCCTTGATCTCACCGGCCTTTTCATACCGCAGGCGGAGGAGAAAGGTTTTATGAGGGCATGTTTCAAACTTCGTCCTCCTCCTCGCCAGCTCATGCCCACCTGGTCCCTTGATAAAGCTTTGGAATTGCTACAATCCCGCAAGTATAATCATGCGCCGGACTTTGACTCACTTTTTAAGAAAGCGGTTTTTCTCATGGCACTTGCCACTGGACACCGGGTATCAGAGCTGGCGGCGATGAGCAACGAACCAAACTGTCTCAGGTTTGGGAGACTGCACGACCATGTGCAAATCGCGCCGTCTCCCTCATTTATTGCAAAAATGAACATTCAGACCATGTCTTTTCTGAATTTTCAGTCCCGGCCCTCAAGAGGGGCCTCATTCATCACATGTTATGTCCTGTGCTAGCGCTCACAAAGTTTATGAGGTCTGCGCAACCTCGCCAACCATGTGCTTTATGGGTGAACCGAACAGGTACGCATGCTACGAAACGGAAGTTAGCTTCATTAATAGTAGACATTATTAAGGAAAGCAACCCCGGCGTGTTAGGTCGGGCTCACGACATCAGGAAGTGGGCGGTGTCTCTCAGATTTTTACAAAAATTTTCAATAGAGGATATTGCTAAGACCCAACTTTGGGCTTCCAACCATACATTCCTGACACACTACCTGTCGGTCGCTCTAGATAAACCAAAGCGTACTTGTGTAGCTTTACGGCAACGGGTACAGTAGGTAGTATGTTTTTTATTAATTAATTGTTAAAAAGGGGGGGGGGGGGGCTGTGCGGAATAAGGCCATATCCCCTCTGTACCCTTGGAGATTGTGATAGATCACGAGCTGTGATAGGATGAGTTCTACAGTCCAGTATTTAGTCGTGTTTAATTTTAAGAGAGTTTTCACATAGTTGCAACTATGTCTATTTTTTACCAAAGTGCACAGTGAGTTTACTGTACAATTAGTTTTAAGATCAGAGCAAGTACCTATTGCAGGGTCTCGCTCGGTGGGACACAGATGTGTCATACTCTTTCAAGCATAAGGTCGCCTGCAATGACCTTACCATGAGCAAGCAGTTTCTTAATGCCACGCACTGCTAGCAAATCTTTTATACCTTTTTTATATTTTGTATTGCATACAATAAAAATCTTAAGACAAATTTTATTCGGATTTTCTTCCCTAAGGTTAGGATGTTTTACGAATGTCCCGCCTCCAGTCTTGATATTCCGGCGAAGTCGTCAATGATGAAGGGGCCCTATTAAATTATAGGTTTGATTCCCGAAGGGAAGTAGAGAAAACCCAATATATAGTAGGGCCCCGTAATCATTGACGACTCGGGCCCTCCCAACCATCCCACTTCCCATTCGTTGATTTCCATAGTTTTTTCTTGGTATATCAGTGAAGAACGAGGATGGCCGCTAGGGGGCCTGGTATCGGGGAAGCAAAACATGAGAAATCCACGTATATGGCAAGTCATATGATAACAGATATTAAATTATCTTTTCTTTTTTCTTTTTTTACAGAGTTTTTTTCTGTAGGGTACCCAATCAAAATGACGATCCCATAAGGGAATTTGGCGTGCACTTGTGATAAGTACTCCATGATCTTCCGCGCGGGTTATTCAAATTGCTGGCGCAGGATGTTGAATGGAGACTATTAATGTTAATAGCGAAGTCGTCAATGATTACGGGGCCCTACTAAATATTAGGTTTTCTCTACTTCCCTTCGGGAATCAAACCTATAATATATTCACTTAAGGGGAGACTGACCGTTTGTTTGGTCTATTAATTCATTTATTCATATATTTTCTTAGTTTCCTCGCTAGACCTCCATCAAGCTTACAAAAACACCCCCTAGACCCTCCTTCAAGATAAATTTGTACATATTTCGGTAGAAAAATATCCCGGCCGATTTCTGGGCAGGGGTCCCACAATATCTACAGACAACTTTTCCCAGGACTTTCCGGCAAGAATGTGCCCTGCTTGTTGTCTAGGTCCTCGTCCATCTTTTTCCCTCTGACACCCCAAACAACTTTTCACTACTTCCTTGACTATTTTGTCAGCCTGAGAGGTCCAGTACCTCTCATTGAATTGCTTGAACACTCTAGTCTGGCCAAAGTGAGCCCCCTTCCCATCTCGTCTCTCATTGAATTGCTTGAACACTCTAGTCTGGCCAAAGTGAGCCCCCTTCCCATCTCGTTCGTGTATGATCTAAATCATGTGTTTGGCCTCGGAATAATCTAACACTACACAATGTTTAGAGTCCCTCCAGGCCCCATCAGATAACCGAAAATGTTTCCCCCTGGTTTTGTGTAGGTTCCTTTTTCCTTTTCTTTTCCCGCTGAGTGGATTGTACCGGGGCTACAGGTAACCTGGATAATCCATCCGCATGTGTATGTAGTTTCCCTGGTCGATGTCTAACATCGAATGAATATTCTTCCAGAATTCCCTTTCACCTAACAAATAATCCGTCTTCTATCTTCATCTTTCGGAGACATTGTAAACTGTGATGGTCCGTGATTACTTCAAAATGTACTCCGGCTAAATAAGGTTGAAAGTATTGCATTGCCCATACTAGAGCTAGACATTCTTTCTTGGTCACACTATAATATTTTCTTTTCCCCTTTATTTAAAGTCCTGCTGGCACAGGCTACTATACCTTCCTTGCCATCAACCTTCTGGGCCAATACTGCCCCTAGCCCTGCATCAGAGAGTCAGAGACATCGATGTACAGTTGGAAAGGATTAGTGAAACCGGGGTGACAGATAATGGGGTTAAAGGTTAACTTTTGTTTTAAGGTTTCGAAGGACTCTTGGCAGCTTTGGTTCCAGTCTAACTTTCTCTTCCTTTCTCGAGTCTTTTGGTCAAAGGCCGGGCGAGTTTGGAAAAACTGGCTATGAATCTTCGATAGTAGGTATCATGGATTCACGATAGTTAGTGGTATAACATACGTTTTCTATGTATCATACACTATATACAGTATGTACAATATGTAATTATGTAAGCTTGACAGTATGTATGTAAGCTTAATAAGTTAAATAAGACCTATTATACGAAAGTATAGTATTTATGAGTCTTTAGGAATGAATATATGACGATTATCATATAGCCATGTCGTAATATTATAAAAAGGTACGATATTTACCGCTAGATCCTCTCACACCGCACTCCTAGATAAAGTAGAAAGGAAAGCCTTTCGTATCATTAACTCCCGTCCACTCACCAACTCTCTGCAGTCTCTCTCTCTTCGCCGCAATGTTGCATCTATCTCACTATTCTATCGCTACTACAATAATCAGTGTTCCTCGGAGCTTTCCCAGTGTATACCACCTCTTCTACGTAGGGTACGTAGTACCCGCCTTGCAACACAATCCCACCCATACTCTGTGCAACTCTGCAACCCAAGAGTGAAACGTTATTCTCAGACTTTCTTCTACTCAACTGCTGAGCTCTGGAACTCTCTCCCACAATAAGTTTTTCCCTCTTCCTATGACTTAAATTGCTTCAAACTCCGTGTGTCCAGGCATTTTAGCTCGAATGTCCCTTGATTTCGGCCCTGTCACTCTTTGAAATCTGGGGGAGGCACTCGCTGCAGGCAGTTATGCCTTTTGTCTCCCTCATTCACATAGAAAAAACAAAACACAAAAAATATATCCGTTACAAACTTAGCAGTATCCGTTAGATTCGTAGCATAAAACCGATGACGTCTCGGATGAGACGCCTTGCGCCAGAGCACCTTTATACTTCGTCCAAGCAACACCTCCACTCTTAAGTTCGCCGCGACCCTCGTTCCGGCTTCATCACGCTCTCATCATTATTACTTCATCCAACTGACTGACAAAACAACAAGCTAAGCCATTATCATGATTTAATCTCAATATTATTTAGCCTATTCTCTTTTTTGTTAAGGTGCGCCCATGTGGCCCCTTCGATGTAAACAACCAATAGTGTTCGAGAAGTAGCCATTTGCCTACCATTCATCAATATTTCTACAACACCTAACTACAACCTTTCTATGGTGATTTAATAATGAGTTACACTCCCGGTAATTGTTAATCATTGTTTACATTTCACATGAGCGGACCTTTTCAGTCTAGGTAGAGTAAACTCAGCTTCATTAAAACCGCCATAGTAGGAGGCCATCCCTAGAAATGCTCTGATTCCTCTTACAGTAGTGGGGGGAGAGATTTCTGCGATGGCTTTCACTTGAAGGGGGTCAGGTTGGATACCTTTCTTTGAAACCACATGTTCTAAGTATGTTACCTCGCGTGCCCCTAGTTGGCACTTAGAAGATTTTAGCTTTAATCCCGTCTTCCGGATTCTATCTATTACTTATTGCAACCTGTCAATGTGCTCCTCCCAACTGCTCGAGAATATTATGATGTCGTCTAAATAGGCCAGACATGTTCGCCAAGTCAGTCCCCTCAATACTTCATCCATAACCCTAGTGAAACTCGCTGGCCCATTGAAAACTCCAAACGGTAGAACCGTGAACTGGTAGAGCTTACCTTTGCTCATAGCGAACGCGTTTTTTTCCTGATCCTCTGATTTAATCGGTACCTGCCAGTAACCGCTTTGTATATCCAGAGTCGAAAACCACATAGACCCATTGAGCGACTCCAGCGAGTCATCAATACGAGGTAGGGGCTGGGCGTCTTTTATTGTGACATCATTCAGTTTCCTGTAATCCACACAAAACCGAGTAGACCAATTTTTTGTTTTTACTAGGACTACTGTTAATGACCAAGGACTGCATGATTCTACTACTATGCCTTGTTTAAGCATATCATCTACCTGTTCCTTCTCTTTTGTCTCATAATTGGGTTTTGTCGTCTATAAGATTGTCTAATAGGGGATCCTTATGTGTGTATCTCGTGTTGGTGTCGTGTCCGGGCTAATCCGTGGTCCCCTTCATCTTGGGCGAACACGTCATGATACATCCACAATAATTCATGTAAGTTGCCTGCTTGGTCTGAGGTCCATTGTTTTGGGATCTCTGGTAAGTTAGTGGGTCCATTAGTCCCAACAGTGGTGGGTTGTGTGGGAGTGATCTGTCCTAACAGTCTTCCCTTTTGGTAGTTAATTGTAGTTTCTCCAAAGTTTGCAATGACTATCTTTCTCTGATCTGGAGTAATAAAAGTGGGAGATATTCGAGCTTCAATCTGCCCTTCTGGCTCAAAAATCCCTGCTGTCATCCCGAGCTGTCTGGGGATTTCTATTATTCTCCAAGTTTTAGGGGGTATTTTTCTGTGGTAGTTACTAACTGGGGTCGTAGTGTGGTCGTAGTTTCCTTTGGGCCACACTGAATATTTACCCCCAACTGACTCATCAGGTCTATTCCTAAATATCCATCTACCCCACTGCTAGATTTCCCCGATAAGACGCAAAAATCAGTGGTAAACTTAATTCCCTTCCACTGTATCAACAGCGTATCGGTTCTCCCTAATATAGTCAATGGTTGTTCTCCTGCTCCTGCTAACTGAATATTAGTTTGATTTAGGGGTCCTAGTTCCCTCTGATTATTTCTCACAAAATTTTCCAGAAGACAACTTCTATTTGCTCCTGTGTCCACTAGCATGTTCGCTGCTCTCTCCTTAATTACTATCGTTTCACAAGGCGTTTGCATTTGGTTGTATCTTCTGATTGGCTTCGCAACTTCAGAGCGGGCCAGTATATCACCTCCATTATCTCCGTTCCATCTACCACTCGGTGAACATCTTGAACCGATTGGCTTAATGTATGAAAGCCAGCGATGTGTCTGCAGGCATCAGGATACTTGAGGTGTATCAGAAATGTGGTGGGTGGAGGTATAATCTTCTGGGTTGTCTTGGGTGTGGTGGTGCAAGGTTGCTGGAGCCCTGTAACAGACTTAGTTGTTTCTGCAGGAGTGCCAATGTGAGGCTGGGGGTTGCCTTTGCTAAGCGCGGCTTGATGTGTTCCCCTCACACGCCCAGGGGTCAGTGACTCCTGGTGCCCCGCCCACCTCCTTATATACCCCTCCCTCTCGGCTGGGCGCTCTGTGATTGGTCAAGCCGCGCGCCCGGGAGAAGTTTGGCTAACCCGCTCGCTTTGAAGTTGTCTCCCCTTCCTCTCTTGCTCCATTCTATGCTCTAAATATTTCCCTAGAAGCTTGTTTGAGATGTCCTTTAGTGGCTGACGGGAGTAAGAAGGTTGCACCGTGGTAATAGCGAATCCCATCGCCTGATTGGCATACGGAATTACTCCTTTAATTATTATTATTATTATTATTATTATTATTATTATTATTATTATTATCATCATTATTCTTAATATTATATATATTTGTATTATATTTATTATTTTAGAAGAGCTGTGCATTAAGTCAGAAGATTATAAGTAGTATAGATTACCATTAAGTAACCCTAACACACATACAACTCCACACAATGTCTGTATAATATTGTTGTTTTCCAAAAGTGAGACAACAGTGTTGGAATTGATAAGCAAACACGATGACAACACACCAACTTTATGTACCAGATTTATTACAGTCTGTGTTCTATATTGCACTAATACATATTCCAGTGTATGCCTCCCTTCTCATTGTTCTATAGACACATTACACACCCAGCCTTGTAAAGGTGGAAGAATGAACAACATAAATTAGCCGCTGTAATCTACTTGTTGAGACACTCACCTCATATTTGGGGCCCAAATAGTTGTCGCCTTTATGAAGTTCAGCAATATGTCTTATTTTGAAATGACCACCCTGGCTCAAAGAAATTAATAAAACATAAGGTATTGGTGAGACTCAAGACGTTGATATGAATATCATCAGTACATTAGTACACACATACACACGCTCTCTCTCTCTCTCTCTCTCTCTCTCTATATATATATATATATATATATATATATATATATATATATATATACCTCTATATATATATATATATATATATATATATATATATATATACCGTATACATATATATATATATATATATATAATATATCATTATATCCTACAAACGTCCTTAACATCTAACCACTTACACAAAGTACAGTGTAGGGTTAATAAACTATGAATGATTGCAACTGCCTAGAATCGAACTCGGGACCCAAAAACAGGACGACAGTGTTCTACCACTGTACTACCAAGAAGGTTAACTGTTTAGAACACAATCTTCGTATATATCTCTTGTCGATATACAGTATAGGAACATGCACTGATTGTTACACTAAACCCATCCTCACTATGATGGTCAAATGGAAGTAATGAAACACACAATCATGTACTGTATATACTGTATATAGTATAATTAGTATTGTGAAAGAAATGCCAATGAACACGACAATATTTTATATCATTATATTCTACAAACGCCCTTAACATCTAACGACTTACACAAAGTACAGTGAAGTAAGTATTTAGATGTTAAGGACGTTTGTAGAATATAATTATATAAGCATATTGTCGTGGTCATTGGCAT
The DNA here is from genome assembly GCA_032716605.1 of Paralithodes platypus. NCBI lineage: Eukaryota > Metazoa > Arthropoda > Malacostraca > Decapoda > Lithodidae > Paralithodes > Paralithodes platypus. Next base: position 27,865,910 of record CM064544.1, on the reverse strand, counting down.
TTCTTTCATATATATATACTGTACACACATATATATATATATTTATATATATATATATATATATATATATATATATATATATATATATATATATATATATAATATAAATATATATATATATATATATATATATATATATATATATATACAGTATATATATACCGGTATATATATATACTGTATATATATATATATATATATTTTTTTTTTTTTTTTTTTTTAAGAGACAATGAACGGAGGAAGGAAAAACACAGATAAAACAAAAAGGTCCATGTGCCTAAAGGCATCCTCCATTCATAAAATGTTTGTAACAACTGGATTTAAACATTTGTTGATTGTAAGTTTGTGGAAAGCAATTCGAGGGAAGTGAATTCCAAAGAGTAGTAGCTCTGGGGATAAATGAATTCTGATAAGCAGAAGTTCTGCATTGTGGAGGAGAAAGTGTAAATTCATGGGCGCTCTCAGCTGCCCTAGTTCTACGGGGAAAGATGTGGAGAGGCGGCACAATTGAAGCAAGTTCCTCGGAACAATTGCTGTGAAAATATCTGTAGAATAATGCAAGGGATGCAACGTTTCTTCGTATGGCTAATGTAGGAAGGTCCTGTGTGATTGCAGGGTTATTGATTAATCTAATAGCTTTATTTTGAATTTTGTCCAACTGCCTCAATGCAACCACTCCACTTCCACCCCACAGAGGTGAACAGTAATCCATCTGAGTGCGCACATGGCGTATATATTACGGCCAACTGCTCGTCAGTGAAGAATTCTCGAACTCTGTACAGGTGTCCCAGTTTTTAGAGGCATTCTTAGCAATGCTTCTAACATAATGTGTCCAGCTCAAGTTAGTAGTTAATGTTACACTGAGAATGTCAATACTAGGGGAAGTGGGAATATTTACATCATTAAAAAATATATGGGAGTCAGTGAGATTCTGTCGGTTAGAAAATTGAATGTACTTGGTTTTCTGTGCATTAAAGGAAACTAGATTCTCTTGTCCCCATTCATTAATTCTAGAAAGGTCCTGGTTCAGAGAAATTGCAGTGTTTATTTTTGAATTTATAAGATCGGGTTGGGTGAAAGAATTGGTAAATGTGAAGGAACTGTGGAGTGTTGAGTCATCTGCGTAGGAATGTATTGGATTATGAGTGGTAGATATGAGATCATTGATATGAATGAGGAACAGAGTTGGGGCCAAAACTGATCCCTGGGGAACACCAGCATTTATTGAGTGAAATTGAGAATAAAGGCCATCTACCATTACACGTATTTTTCTGTTATGAAGATAAGAAGAAATTAGTGGAACTAATGATGCAAGGCCGTAGTGTGACATCTTCGACAATAAGGATTGATGCCAGACTCTATATATATATATGCTACGAAATATATAAGATTTACAACATAATATTCTGATCAACACTTAATATGTATAATGCTTATTACAAATAACTCCTCGATTAAATCTCCACGGGTATCCCATAATGATAATGTTGTAACCGATCCTCGTGTGCAGGCCAATACTATGGTTAAGCCTTCGCCATAATAATATGTCGATTTGTTGGGTTTTATGTCTCCGGATATTCCTCCTTTTACGATACTTACAATGCACGTCAGAGCAGTTTTGAATGTACTAATAAAAAGCTAAAGCCCCTGACCCTGGTGACATACTACCTATAGTTTAGTAAATATGTTCTGCCGAACTTGCTCCTCTTCTGGCTAGAGTCTGTCTGTGTGTTCGCTCTTCTTCTCTGCTATCTTTTTGGAAAGAGGCGATCATTCACTCAATGTTCGTCAAAAGGAAACTCTTCTGATACACCTAACTACAAACCAATTGGAATCATTTCTACTATCAGCAACATATTTGAAATTATCCTCAGCACTCATATTGTTAAATACCTTGAAAACAACAAACTAATTAATGACAATCAATATGGATTCCGGCAAGAACGATTAACCACTGATATAATTTACCTAATCGCTAATCTAAACTCTCCAACTCCCAAGATTTATCCATTAGAAAACACGCTTCCCAGAGAAACCCGAGGCACACTCGCACTCCTCAGGTCAGGCCCGGCCATCCCCGTCATTATACAGTATGATTACAAACACAGAATAATTCCAACTCAAGAATCTTCTTATCTCCGCAGTCAACATCCCACTGACATCACAAAACATTATAATATTCCACTGCCCAACACTTGCCCCACACAGGCATAACTTCAACATCACCTCACTCAGAGATCTCTGGCCAACCCGAGAGAGGTGGCGGACTACCAGGACGCCTACAACAATATAATCATCCACAATTTTCACTAATTGATCTGCACGGAGAAAGTCTTACAATACTGTAGCTCTCTCTATACAATTCGATAGAGTGTAGTACTGTTTTCTAGTATTGTAGCTTCCCTACTATGGATTATGGTCACTAGTACATTTAATCTCCTCATAGATCCGTACTAGCTGTGACTCTATTTTTTATTCATAATATTAACCCTCTCCATCACATATGACGCGACTGCGTCATATGGCGGTTTCGACCAAGAGTATCATATGACGCCGTTGCGTCATATGAACCTAGTGAAATAGCTCAATAATAAGTTATATGGCGCTTTTGCATCATTTTGAGCTCAGTAAGTTAGGTAAGTTAGGTCATAATCTGTCGGTTGATGGCAACCCCAAATTCCTCCGACTTCTAGCGGACCCTCAGTGTGAGAAAGACTGTTGTGGGGGAAATACCGGGCGCTCGGGCAACCCCTAACTTTCGTAAGTTAATATGTCTGGGGGGGTTAATCGATCTGTTATTCATAATTGCAAAGGGTTTAACATGTCATGAATCATTCACTTTCCGAAGCCTTTGTAAAATTCGACAAAGCCAATTCCCAATTAAACACTGCAGTTTCTTTAACTAAATACGTGTTCAAAATTATCAAATGAGGCCAAAATAATGTAGATTCTCTTAACCCCTCCCGCCCGGGTGTCATTTTAAAATCCGTAAGCTTGAAAGCCTATTAAGCTTGGTTTGAAAGCCGTGCGTCCGACGCATGTAAACAAAGCCTGTCTTTGCGACACCGCACCTCCGAAACCAAGAAGGAGACATCGGATCAATGTTGTTGTTGTATGCTATGATGAAATTAGTGTCTGCAAAGGTCCGATATTGCAAACATTGCATCGAATCTCTCTCCACGGAAATCGTCATTACAACTGAACCAGTTGACCTAGAGAGCTCTACTCAACGCCAGTTTACAGATAAGAAACGGCACTACGTTTAGAGATGCGTGGGAATTATCTAGCAGTTGAAATATCAAAGATACGGATAGCCTATTAAAGACGTTTTTCGGCCAGATCGCCCGGATCTCAATAATGTCCTTAGAATGGCGAGCAAGAAGGGTTAATGCAAAAAAATTAAATAAAAATAAAACAATACATCAAGCTCATTAATAGACAGAATTCACACAAATCCAATAAAACTTTCAACCAAATTAATGTTACCATTATTTTACTCCAGTATAACGATCCTTGGTGCAGCTCTTAATGCAAACCTTTATTATAAATTATATATAAAATATGTTGTCAAACTTAGTCCAAAGAAAGTTAGACTTTGTACAGAGTTAATGAATTCCTTAGTGTCGAGCAAATATCCATATTTACAAAAGTCACCAGTGTTGACAAATCGACTATGCCACCTCGAGGCATCTTTCCTCGTGGTACTAGATCATCTTTCAGTGTTATTTCTGGCTATCAATCAATTTATCTAGCTATCTATATTACTAACATAAGAACATAAAACACGAGGGTTTGCAGATCCAATTCACACTTATCTCATCTCGTCCATGTGCCTATCACATTTTATCTTGAAACTCTCTATCGTTCTTAACCCTTAACTGGCGGGGCCTGCCTTAAGTCGGGCTCCAATTTGCAGCAAGTTAGGAGCATTATTAAGGCTTTTAAAGGGTTAAAATCGAGTGCAAATGCCCGGAAGCGCAGCAGGCCACACGTCCGACACCCAGGGCTTACCGCCGCCCACTGACTCACGCTCCCTCTGTTCTCGAGAGGCCGGCAGTGTTGCCGCTATACGCTAAACTCCCATGTTAGTGGTACCACTGCGTGAGAACGACGAGTGCTACGTAGCTCGTTCTGGTCTCATTTTGAAGCTTTTTAGCACCTAGTTTTTTGCTGAATACATTCCTTTTCATGCAGATACTTGATTGATCATTCAGGAGGGCCTGAATATGCCCAAAATAGCCCAAAACCCCCCGCTAGACAAGGGTTAATCATACTTTATCACTTATAAATAAACACAGTTAATAAATGACAGTCACCTCAGCCAATTCTGGGAGGGAAATGTGTGCCACTAAGGACCCACATGAACTTTCCTTTTTACACCAAGGTGAAAACAATGCTAGGAGGATCTTTGTCCCAAGTTAATTAACACCTTATTGTTATTCAGGTAATAATTGTTATGAAGGCTTTCCTGTACATTCTCTTTCGCCACACACACACACACACACACACGATCAAGGTAGCTGAGTGCGCTTAGTCACTGTACAGGAAGTGCTGGCTCTGGTGTGTGAAGTTTGACTCAACGCACCAGCAGAGAAAGTTTATCTCAAAAACTTTCTCAGGCCGTGAAGGGTAGGTCTGCACGGACCAGTCTCTGGGGACCCACAAATCCTCCTGCCCACGTCCTACTCCCTCAAGGGTATGTAGGCACCCTCGTTAGCAGTCAGAATCAGTCTGTTGACCCCTTAGGAGAAGATCTAGGTTAAGTCTGAGTATTTTCAGCCTAATTGTCTGCCGGGTCGAAATAAACCGATTATGATTATTATATGTTTTATCATTATCATTATTGTTTTATTATTATTATTATTATTATTATTAGTAGTAGTAGTAGTAGTAGTAGTAGTAGTAGTAGTAGTGTTACACACACACACACTATTGAGTTGGGCTAATCATTGAGCCGTACACGTTACCAATATCAAGAGTGAAAAGGCGGTGTCACACGAGCGATTTTTCTGTCAATTGTTAGGAGCAGTTGTAGTCTGGCAGGCTTAAAATTTCAGTTATATCAGAAATGAACCACTTAACATAATCTACCTTTAGTCTAGTTACCGATCCCAATGTGAAAAAGACTCAAAATATCACCCAAACAAAATTGCTCATCGAAAATTGCCGGAAAAAGCGCTCGTGTGACACCGGCTTAAGATAGGTATATACAGATAGGTATATACACTAGAATCATTGGGTATATTGATAGTGAATCATCGTGCAATCTTTATATTAGATGGATTTATTACTACCAATGTACACCTTTATAAGGGTATATTGACATGGAAACTTTAACCCGCTGAGCCCCGGCTAGTTATAATATTTTGTTCACCCCAGTCCAAAGCCATTTTCACTTTTTGTTTTTGTTTGCTAAAATGGAAGACAAGGGTGAGAAATGAAAAAAGAAAAGAAAAAAAACTCCCCTCGGATATTTTTTTTGGGGGGGGCGGTGGGGGGTTGGGGGGGGGGGGGAAGCCTAAAAAAAATTTGTTAAGCCAAAATGGAAGAGAATGGTGAGAAATGAAAAAAAAAAAAAAAACTCACCTCGGTCATTTGGGGGTCGGGGGGGTCGAAAGTTCGTCTCCCCCGCATGACCACCCACCCGGGAGCACTAGGGTGAAAACTGAGTATGGCATTGTACGGCATATATACATCCTAAGGAGTGTCTCACATAAATCTCAAGCCTCTAGCTCCCATATGACCGGAGTAATGAAGGTTCAAAGTGGCGGTGAACTAAGGGTGTAAAGTATCCCCACTAAGCCCACCACCACCGGCCGCGCGGCTGAATTGGCCCGCTCACACATACCGGCCCGGCTCGCCCACACACTACAGTACCTCCCCCTCCTATTCTCCCGCCATTTCCTACCTTACGAGCCACGTAACTGATTTTAATATGCCGGACGCACGTGATGCGTCGCTGGGAGTTGGTGATCAAAAACTGCCGACGCATCACGTGCGACGCTGGGTCTCAATGGGTTAATTACGTTCTTTAAACTAATTATTTTTATTATGTAGCCAAAACATCTAATTAATATATTAATCCTTTCATCCCTGGGGGTAAGGGATTAGAATATGCCCCACGTGCCTTCTGCGTGTCTTAAGAGGCGACTAAAGAGGTTGGGTCGGTGGGCTTGCGACCCCCACCCGGAAAAAAATACGTAGCAACGATAAACGAACAACCGGCCTCGGATGCGGAGGGACCCTGTGTTGACGAACCCCGACCGACTATGGACAAGCTTACGGACATTCTGAGAATAGGTACATGGAACGTGAGTGGCATGAAGGATGGCACAAAAGAGAGAAAGGTACTGGAAGTGTTAGTGAATGCCAGGCTGGATGTATGTGGAATGACGGAGACCAAATGGAAGGGTACAGATGTGAGAGAGTGGGAGAGTGGAATGGGTGTGTGTGCTGGAGTGAGTGAGGGAGCAGCGAGAGAAGGTGCGTGTTTGTTTGTAAGTAACAAATGGAAGGAGTGTGTAAGAGAATACGGGTCTGTGGGTTCAAGGATTGTGTGGGTGAGAATGAAAGTAGGAATACAAACGCGGGTGATTGTGTGTGTGTATGCTCCGACAGAGGATAAACTTGTAAGAAAGAAAGAGGAGTTCTGGGTGAATGTGGAGGCGTGCCTGGATAAGTTTGACAAGAACGAAAGAATATATCTGATTGGGGATATGAATGGTAAGGTGGGTGATAGGAAAGTTGATGGAGTGGTGGGAGGGTGGGGGGTACCGTCAGAGGTGAATGGGAATGGTAGTGCACTTGTGGACGTATGTGTGGGGAGGAGGTTGTGGATAGCCAATACCTTCTTCCGACACAGAATGATACACAGGTACGCATGGAAAGTGGTGTGAACGATGAAGGATAAGACAGTGGTGGAACAAAAGTCACTGATTGAATATATATGTGTGGATGAAAGAATGAAGAAATCTGTGATGGATGCTATAGGGGTATTGGAGGGGGTCTGTCTGATCATTATGTAGTAGTAGCTAAGGTTAGAATACAAAAGAAGGGGGTGAGGAGAGCTGGAGGGAGGCGAGAGGAAGGTGGAATGGTGAGGAGGGTGGAGAGGCTACAGGAGGAGGAAATCAGGGAAGAGTACAGGAGAGCAGTAGAAAGACGACTAGGTGGGTTCGACCTGGAAGATATGGAGGAAGTGGAGGAGATAAGCAAGGTGTTTAACTCTTAAAGATCGGGGCCCGACTTAAGTCCGTATCGAAAAATTTGGACTATGTGGCGGGGCCCGACTTAAGTCTGAGTGCAATTTTGGCGCAATATTGGCTCTGAGAGAGAGACGAGTGACTGGAGGAGCATGGGTTACCTCATGACCGCTCGCCACGGCCGCCATGGACCTACTGAGATTTACTCCACTTACATCCACCCTCACTCCCTCGCTACATGCGTAATTATATAAAGAAATTACCGTATTTTAGCGATTTTGCCCTTCGGTTGCACGATCGTTGCAAGACAACCAGTGATCGTAGAAGGATGGTTCGGGTGTCATTGGAAAGCTCAATTTACGCCCTTTCAGGGATACATAGTTGTATTACGCTCTGGGTCTTGTATATGCATGAAAAAGAGCACGGAAACAACCCTATTTATGTTAAAAAAAAAACGCTGAGCGGCACAGTGAAATATACTCCACCACCCGCTCGTAAGGTGTTAAGGAAGAGATCTGTGCAGCATGTGAGGAGGTGTGTGGAGTGCGGAGAAGAGAGAGGGGAGTGAAAGGTACATCATGGTGGACAGAAGAGGTAAAAGTAGCTGTGGAAGACAAGAAGAAAGCGTATAGAGAGTGGTTGGGTAGTAGAGGGAATGAAGATTTGGAGAGGCAGAAACGAGCGAGGTACGTGGAGAGAAAGAGAGTGGTGAAGAGAGTAGTGAAGGAAAGTAAGAGAAGAGTAGATGAGGAATTTGGAAGGAATCTGAGTGTAAAATGGAGGGAGTGTAAGAAACTGTTTTGGAAAGAAGTAAAGAAAGTTAGGGAAGGTAGCAAGGGAAACAGTAAGGGTGTGAAAGATAAGAATGGAAGAATGCTAGCCGAGAAGCAAGAGAGAGTAGAAAGATGGAGGGAGTACTTCAACGAGTGGCTAAATGTAAGGAATGAAGAGCCAGCAAACATAGTTGGATATGGTATGGGAGGGAGAAGAGGAAAAGTAGTGGAGGAGGAGGTGGGGATCAGGAGGTCAGAAGTGTGGGAAGCCATGAAAAGAGTGAAGTTGGGGAAAGCACCAGGAACAGATGGAGTGTGTGGGGAAATGAGGTATGGTGGTGAGATAGTGATCGAATGGGTATGGAAAATGTGCAAACTAGCATGGGAGAAGGGGAATGCACCCGATGACTGGAAGACTGGCATAATAGTCCCCCTATGCAAAGGGGAAAGAGGAGTGTGTGGTAACCACCGAGGAGTATGTCTTTTAAGCATGGTAGGGAAGGTGTACAGTAGGGTAGTGATTGAGAGAGTGAGAGTGAGAATGGAGAAATGGATAGGCGACGAGCAGGGAGGTTTTAGGAAAGGAAGAGGATGTGTAGATCAGATTTTTACCCTGAATTGTGTTGTGGAAAAAAATCTGGAGAAGCAACAAAAGGTGTATGTTGCCTTTATCGACATGGAGAAGGCCTATGACAGAGTGGATAGAGAAGGTATGTGGAAAGTACTTAGAATATACGGAGTAGATGGCAAGTTGCTGAAAGCAGTGAAGAGCATGTATGAGGGTCCAAAGGCGGCAGTACGTGTGGAGAATGAGCAGAGCGTGTTCTTTGACCTGAGTGTTAGGTTGAAACAGGGGTGTGTGATGTCCCCATGGTTGTTTACTGTATATATGGATGGAGTCATGAAAGAAATACTAGGAAGAGCAGTGGATGTTGGTGTATCACTGAAAAGGGAGGGAAATGAGTGGAAGCTGCCTATACTGCTGTTTGCGGATGATACAGTTCTGATGAGCGATAATGAATGGGAGTTGCAGGGTCTGGTAAATGAGTTTGGAACAGTGTGCGAAAAACGGAATTTGAAGGTAAATGCGGGGAAGAGCAAGGTTATGGTCTTCGAAAGGGGTGAAGTCACAGAGTGTGAGGTGAAGTTGAACGGTCAGGCTATGGAGATTGTCAGCTCTTTTAATTATCTGGGCAGTGTGTTGAGTAAAGATGGGACTATGGATGAGGAAGTTCGGGAGGGGGTACAACAGGGGAAGAGGGTTGTAGGAACGTTGAAAGCAGTAACAAGAAATAGGGTGGTCAGTATGGAAGTGAAGAAGTCCTTGCATGACAGTGTGGTAATTCCGACACTAACTTACGGAAGCGAAGCATGGAAGTTCGGGAAGAGACTCAGACCAAGAGTGAGAGCGGTGGAAATGAGTTACTTGAGAAGTGCGTGCAGAGTTACATGGATGGATAGACAGACGAATGAGGAAGTAAGAAGGAGGTGTGGTGTGGAGGTAGATGTGCTGGAAAGTGTGAAAAGGAACAACTTGAGATGGTTCGGCCATATGGAACGTATGGGAAGCGAGAGATTGATTAAGAGGGTGTACGAGAGCGAGGTGGAAGGACAGAGAGGGAGAGGAGCACCGAAGGAGAGGTGGAAGGATGGAGTGAGTAAGTATATGAATGAAGGCGGTGCTGGTTGGGAGGAGGGGCGTCGACTGACTGGGGACAGAGGTGTGTGGGGCGGTTCGTTCGTGGCCACCCCTTCGGGGATCACGGCGTCAGGCAATAGATAGATAGATAGATCCTTTCATTGCGGCGACGCATCTTTTCACTTTGTCTACCTATCACTAGACGATTTTATCCAGCTTAATAAGGACCTCTGAGAATCAAAGGGGTACAAACTAGCCTAATTGACACCCACATGTTCTTTGTATATTAATAAAATCTTCTAATGCTAGCCAACATTAAGTGAAGTATAAAATATATCAGATCGTCGTATACTGAATGTGCTAACTTTGGCATAAAATATTTCATAATGAAACCCTTTTGATTACAACTTCACTTCAAAAATAAAATAAGATAAATAAATAAATAAAATGTAATCATTACCCAGTCCTGTTAACACTATCTGGTGCGACGTCTTGGGGGTTATTACGATATGTTGTGTAATCATTATTTAGCGTTTTGATTGTTTTTGCCATATTCGAGCAATGTATTTTCAGTTGGACCCTGGACTAAGTAAAGCGCCTCTCTAGATCCACTCAAACTATAAAAAACGCTACACAGATCCCCTACAAGTTAATAATTATGTAAAATTTTCGGTGCAAAATTTCCCGACCGAAGGCCAGTTTCTATTAAATTGCAGGCTCGCTATCGCTCGCCCAGAATAATATCGACACATGAATAGGGTGAAGTGTCCTATAATCGCTAAACTAATAAAGTTCCACCGTCTTAAAATCTCCAAACTAGTGGAGTAAAAAAGGTAGAGTCCAAAAGCTCCTCCTGGCATCAGACCGGGTTAAGGGTTTGTTTGGTCTGTTAATTAATGTATTCATATATTTTGTTAGTTTCCTCCCTAGACCTCCATCAAGCTTAGAAAAACACCCCCTAGACCCCCCTTCAAGATAAATTTGTACATTTTTCGGTAGAAAAATGTCCCGGCCAAAGGCCGGTTCCTCGTAAAATTGCAGGCTCGCTATCGCTCGCCAGGAAATAATCGACACCTAAATGGCACGAAAGGTCTTAAAATTGACAACGAAATGGGAGAAAGGTGTTAAAATCGCCAAACTAATTGGCCGAACGTCTTATAATCTCAAAACTAGTGGGGCTAAACATTAGGGAGAAGGTGGTGCAGAAAAACGGTCTTCCTCCCCTTAATGACTGTGACGTATACGCCACTAGTTTCACAAGAGGTATAGTAACATAGTGCCAGGGATCTGCCTTGTGTGGGCCGATCGGCTTTCTGCGGACTCCCATTTTCTTATGCTCTTATGTTCTTATATATTTCATTATACCAATATGTCTATGAAAACTGATCAATCAATTAAATTTTGTAGATATTAATTATAAAGCAATATATAATATCTATAATCTAATGCCAAGCAAATTATCTTCATATATCAACGATGATGAATATATTTCCATAGAAAAAAGAAAAAGAAGAAAAAGAAAGGAGGCCCCTCCACCCTAGCAGTCAGAAGCCAGACCTCCTCTCCAGAATGTTCCACAGATCTCCTGCCAAACACTATGGAAGTCCAATAACCCGGGCCCGGAAACTCAAAATATGTATTAACCCTCCTCTAGCGGGTGCTCTGTGGCCGTTTTGGGCCTTTCCGGGCCGTTCTGACTGCTATATCAACCATCAGTATGAAAGGAACTGTATTGCGCCGAAAACTAGGTGGAAATCGCTACACAATGACGCCACATACAGCTACGTAGCACTCGTGGAGCACTGACAGTGTTACCTCGAAGATGGAAGTTTAGCTGATTTTGCTACCTTGCTCACTTTTAGCGAACTATTGGTTACACTGTCATCCTCACGCGCGGTGGGGGAACTGGAGTTAGTGTGGGCCGGGAGGCCACAGATGTCGGACGTATGGATCATTACTATCCCACCCATTTTCACTCGATTTCCACCCTTTTTTCACCCGTTTTTTGCCAGTTTTTTCAACTCGACTTATGTTGCGAGCCGCTCTTTAAGGGTTAAGGGGGGTCACCTGCTTTTTGTCTCTCCTTTTCTCTCTTTATCTGGCTTGTATCCATTCGGCCCCATTCTGCCTACTGTTTAACCCTTAAAAAGCGGCTCACCACATAAGTCGAGTTGAAAAAACTGGCAAAAAACGGGTGAAAAAAGGGTGGAAATCGAGTGAAAATGGGTGGGATAGTAATGATCCATACGTCCGACATCTGTGGCCTCCCGGCCCACACTAACTCCAGTTCCCTCACCACGCGTGAGGATGACAGTGTAACCAATAGTTCGCTAAAAGTGAGCAAGGTAGCAAAATCAGCTAAACTTCCATCTTCGAGGTAACACTGTCAGTGCTCCACGAGTGCTACGTAGCTGTATGTGGCGTCATTGTGTAGCGATTTCCACCTAGTTTTCGGCGCAATACAGTTCCTTTCATACTGATGGTTGATATAGCAGTCAGAACGGCCCAGAAAGGCCCAAAACGGCCACAGAGCACCCGCTAAAGAAGGGTTAAAGACGTTTATCCCCATCCAGTTGTCGATTTTTTCCTGGCGAGCGGTAGCGAGCCAGCACATTTAAAAAAAGAGAAGAATTGACAGCAGGGTAAATTTGTGCATTTTTTTATATAAAAATTTCTCCGGCGAAGACGGATTTATCTATACAATGCTGGCTCGCTATTGCTAGCCAGGAAGAAATCGACTCCTGGATAGGGATAAACGTCTTAAAACAGTAGGCTGAATGGGGCCGAATGGATACAAGCCAGAGAAAGATAGAAAACACAGACAACAAACAGGTCACCCCCCTTAATTTAAGTTGCGGTCAGGTAAGAAGCTTAATACAAAATGAATTACCACCTCAGTTTTTTCGTCGACTTTTCGATCAGCATCTTAATTTTTCATATCTCTTTGATTTTTATATTCTTTCGGTATCGGCGTTAGATTGTTATGATTAGGTGAAAATTTATTCAAATTGAATTCAGAAGCTTCCAGACCGTAGTTGCCAAGAACAGAACAAAAAAATACGGAAAAATAAGGTCGTGTGATTAACTTGCTCATGTAGTAATGTACACCCTATGTGGTGGATTGTGTTCTTTTATTAACTTGCTCATGTAGTAATGTACACCCTATGTGGTGGATTGTGTTCTTTATTAACTTATAATAATAATAATAATAATAATAAACGGTTTATTAAAGAATGGCAGCCTCATGAGCTGAAAATACACATTTTACAATTTAGTGGATGAACATGAGATGTACAGATATGAGGATGGTAAGGTTAGTTTACAAACAAAATAAATAAATACAATAATGATGCATGTGCAGAATACAAATTATCATAAAATAACCATGAGAGTAAGTGATATACAGTACATATACACATTTATTTACTTACTCATATACAGAACATACGTATATACACGTACGTGCGCACATACATATACATACATATATAGGAACATAAGAACATGCAGTAAGTGTGCACATGTCCGTATACACAAACGCTCACGTATGCTCACAAACATACATACATACAGAAACTGTTTTGGTATGGTCAGGGTAAAGAGGGTGCAGGTACTGCACCCTCTTTACCCTGACCATTAACTGGGAGGTTAATCCTCGGTAGTGTAGGTGTGTGTGTGTGTGTGTGTGTGTGTGTGTGTGTGTGTGACAGAAGGCGCAATATGGAAGAGCTGGGCGTTCTATTGTTAAGGGTGGAAATACATGGATGAAGATACGCGAACACTTAATAATAGATAATGCTTATGCATAGATTTATAATCAGAAGTTGCGCTAGTGAGCAATATGTTCTCGCTCATATGTACGTATATTTACATACATATGTGCATATGACCATATAAATACACGTACAGTACATATATATATTATATACCTTATATTCTCAACCGGGCTCGAACCATTGACAGCACATACACACAGACATACATATACATAAATATATGCACATTACATGCATATATGCTCTTCTCTTATCCTACCTGATACTCTCAGCCGGGCTCGAACCACAAACAGTATACACTATAGACACATATACATATACATAAATAACGCATACATACATACACATATACGCACACATACATACACATATACTGCACATACATAGATACATATATACACATATACATAAACAAACTCAAGCAAATACATACATAATTATATTCTAATACACACACGCACACACACTTATGCATATATTATAAGAGGTGGGCGCGTATATATGGTGTGACAGGCCGTTATTACACATTATTAATAATATTAACAATGGTTGGGATAGGACTATTTTTATATCTGTCAGTTCTTGCTCTTATTGGTTGGAGTGTGTTGAAATGACGAGCTGCACGTGTAGGTCTAGGGGCGTCTGGTGGAAGTAAGTTTCTGTGTCGTGGGTGAACAAGCAGCTTAGATGCAAACTGTTTGAGTGTGTTGTAGTGGTTGGTTGAGAGTGCAGGTATGCTAAGGGTGGTGAGAGCTTCCTCGTACCCTGGATATGTGCCACCCAGGATGATCCTGCATGCCCTCCTCTGAACTCTCTCCAGTTGACGTTGTTGTGTTAGGGTTAGAGAGGAGGACCAGGCGGGAGAGGCGTAGGTGAGCTTAGGGAGTATGAAGGTGTTATATATACTCTTCAGCTCATTCTCCGGCGCCCCCAGGGATCTCAACCGCCTTAGCATAAACAACTTGTAAGTGGCGGTCCTGACTGTGGTAGTTACATGTTTCTTCCAGTTCAGTTTGTTGTGCACAGTGATTCCGAGGAGTTTGGTGGACTCAACAAGCTGAAGGGGATGAGGACCAATTGTGACAGTGGGTGGAGGAAGGTCGGTAACGGAAGTGTTGATGTGCATGACCACTTGCTCATGTAGTAATGTACACCCTATGTTGTGGATTGTGTTCTTTTATTAACTTGCTCATGTAGTAATGTACACCCTATGTGGTGGATTGTGTTCTTTTATTAACTTGCTCATGTAGTAATGTACACCCTATGTGGTGGATTGTGTTCTTTTATTAACTTGCTCATGTAGTAATGTACACCCTATGTGGTGGATTGTGTTCTTTATTAACTTGCTCATGTAGTAATGTACACCCTATGTGGTGGATTGTGTTCTTTATTAACTTGCTCATATAGTAATGTACACCCTATGTGGTGCATTGTGTTCTTTATTAACTTGCTCATGTAGTAATGTACACCCTATGTGGTGCATTGTGTTCTTTATTAACTTGCACATGTAGTAATGTACACCCTATGTGGTGCATTGTGTTCTTTATTAACTTGCACATGTAGTAATGTACACCCTATGTGGTGCATTGTGTTCTTTTATTTATAAATAGTTATTTTGCTTAAGCGTTGTTTCCACATAGCGATTTTGATTAGTTGTTTTGTCTTTTACTGTGTTCCTATAAGTTTTGGTTTGTTTATTTTGTAAGTGTTACATTATAATTTCACCATGAAGCGCTGTAAACAAATGGGATGACAAAGGTAATGACAGTGGCCATTATCACCTACCTTTTTAAGGGGAAATGGGTCGTTTTTTCTGTACCCCTTTCTTCCTCCCTCGTGTTTGGTCTTATTAGTTTTTAGATTTTAAGACGTTCGGCCCATTAGTTTGGCGATTTTAACCCTTTTCGCCCCATTTCGTTGTAAAATTTAAGATCTTTCGTGCTATTTAGGTGTCGATTTTTTCCTGGCGAGCGATAGCGAGCCTGTAATTTTAAAAGGAACCGGCCGAAAAATGTACAAATTTATATTGAGGGGGCTTTAGTGAGTGTTTTTCTAAGCTTAATGAAGGTCTAGCGTCTAACTATATAATAAATTAATAAATTAATGAATAGACCAAAAAAAGAGAGCCACTAGCCCATTGAAGGTATAATACTATACTGGTATTAAGCCGGAGTCACACGGGCCGTTTTTCGAGCAATTATTACGGGCAATTATGGTCTGGAAGCTTCAAAAAATACACTTTATCAAAATTCACGCGCCTATTGTACTCTGCCTTCAGTCTAGTTACCAATACCAGTGCAAAAAAGTCCCGAAATATAATGGGAACAAACTTGCTCATGGAAAATTGACGGAAAAAGCGCTCGTGTGACAGCGGCATTAGCAAACCCATTATACAGTATGGTATAAAGGAAAATAACAATTAGTTTATCTAATTATTTTATATACTTTCTTTGTGCTATTATTGTTAAGCCCTACTATAGTCTATTGTTGTCCAGCTGATGGTATATTGAATCCCTTAGTAGCTGATTTATCGATACTCAATGGAAATATATGAAACTACTATGGCTGTGTGTCGTAGTAATGCCAAGTTTTCATAATTACCAGCATATTTCGCTACAAAATCTACCTTACAGCTGAGTAACCAAGATAGTAACATGGCAATTTACCCTCAGCTGGAAACAAATAGACTATACCAAGACCCACTACATCACAAAGTTAAGGGGAGGTTTTTAGTGTGTTTCCTAGACTTCCATCAAGCTTGAAATTACACCCCCATGACCCCCTTTCAAGATAAATTTGTAAATTTTTTCGGTAGAAAAATGTCCCGAGCAAAGGCCGGTTCCTCTTAAATTACAGGCTCGCTATCGCTCGCCAGGAAAAAATTGACACCTAAATGAGACGAAAGGTCTTAAAAGTGACATAAATGTGGTGAAAGTTCTTAAAATCGCCAAACTAATAGGGCGAACGTCTTACAATCTCAAAAGTAATGGGGCTAATCATGAGGGAGAAAGGAGTCAAGAAAAAAATCCCTCAAGTGGAAATCTTCCCTTAACCCCTTTAGCAAGATGGCGCCTTTTTAAATTTTATTCTGGCTAAAGTTTGACGAATGTATACAGTTTAAGAAAGACCTATGTTATTTGGAAGGTGTATTGAGGTTGTACGGTCGCGCTAATAAGTCATGTCCCAGTTGTCATTACGTTTGGCTTTCTCTGTGCTGTATTTATGTCTGTCAGATGTTGAATAGGATGGGTAAATGAAGGAACATGTTTGTATATTTCACTCATTATAAAGAAAGGAAGCTTAGATATTGCTGATAACAATTATTGATCAAAACATACTTGGTGCCGAGACATCACTTATTAGCGCGACTGTACGTACCCCTTTGAGTCCTAGAGATAGATTATCAGCCAAAGAAAATGGTCTTATCGTAAGCAAAATATGCTGAAAATGACGTGATGGTGCTGAAAGGGTTAACTGCCTCCTCTTACTTCAGTATGCTCCATTTAAGCCGGTATCACACGAGCACTTTTATAGTCAACATTTATGCTCAACACTGGTCTGGCAGCTTATGAGGTCAATATTTAAACCCTTTCTATCACCTAAATTGTTCTGTTTAGTTTCCAGCCTAGTTTCCGATACCAGTGCAAAATATTCCAGATATGTTGCCAGAAAAATGTTGATCATCGAATGTTGACTATAGAAGCGCTCGTGTGATACCGGCTTAAGGAGGGTGACCTGTTTTTGTTCTGTCCCTTTCAATCTTTCTTTGGCTTGTATCCATTTGGCCTCATTCAGCCTACTGTTTTAAGACGTTTATCCCCATCCAGGTGTCAATTTTTCACTGGTGAGCGGTAGCGAGCCAGCATATTTTTTATTTTTGTTTAACAGCAGGCTAAATTTGTACATTTTTCGATAGAAAAATTTCTCCGGCGAAGCCGGATTTCTTCATATAATGCTGGCTCGCTATCGCTCGCCAGGAAGAAATCGACACCTAGATGGGAATAAACGTCTTAAGATAGTTGGCTGAATGGGGCCGAATGGATACAAGCCAGAGAAAGAGAGAAAAGGACAGAAATAACCAAAAGCAGGTCACCCCCTTAACACTGACATTATAGTAACCAAACTGTTGATAATGATAGGAACGAAACAGGTGTATATAAAACCATTGGCCATTTGCATTTATATCCATATTATTGTATGAGTTCTTCAAGGGGGATGGGCGTAATTATTTGTTCATTTATAATATAGTTTAGTCACTTTTGTTTAGTTTCCTCCCTAGACCTCCATCAAATTTTAAAACACATCCATTAGACCCCCCTTCTAGATTAATGTGTACATTTGTCGATAGAAGAATGTCCCGGTGGAAGGCCTGTTCTTCAAAATTTACAGGCTAACTTCCGTTCGCCATGAAACAAATCGACACCTAAATAGCACGAAAGGTCTTAATATTGACAAGGAAATAGGGCGTAAGGTCTTAAAATCGACAAACTAATGGGGCAAACATCTTAAAATATGAAAACTAATGGGGCTAAACATGAGGGAGAAGAGGGACCAGAAAACCGATCCACCTCCCCTTAATGCTTAACCCGGCAAGCGCGATAGGCCTCACGGAAGGCTTCCTATAGGGAACGCGATAGGCCTCACGGAAGCAGGACCATAAAAAAAGCCTTCCATAAAAAAAAGGGCCTATCAAAACAAAGGAATTTGTCTCTAGGTGAGATAATTCCCCTCCAGTACTCATCCATGTAAATCTCACCCACCCCCCTCCCCTCCTTCCCCACCTTATTCCCCCCTCCCTCCCCTCCTCAATTATCACCTATTTTTCCTCTTATTATCATCATTTATCGGTTATTTTTCTCTCCCGCGATAATGTAGCACAAGTGGGTTGCATAAAAGATCGTTATGCAACACCCAGACACCGGCACACACCGCCTCCCTCGTCTCAGTTGACTCCCAGACAGCGAGAGGGGAGGGCTGCCTGTCTCTCTCTCTCGCCTGAGATTATGACCGGGTGGCCAATATCTTCGTTTTTCACCACCCAAATGCTTTTCCCACTTATTTTAGCACTCTTGAAGGTTCATATATACATCATATATGTAAAATAAAAGCATACCGAAAACAAATAATGGTTTATATTGTAAATATAACGAATTCTGTCAGAATCCAGGGCTAGAAATGCACAAATAACTACCCTAGCACCTACGTCTATATCGCGCTTGTCAGGTTAAGGGGAGGTTTCCACTTGAGGGATTTTTTTTCGAACTTCCTTCTCCCTCATGTTTAACCCATTGCTTTTGAGATTTTAAGACGTTTGACCCATTAGTTTGGCGATTTTAATAACTTTCGACCCATTTCTGTAAATATTAAGACCTTTCGCGCCATGTAGGTGTCGAATTTTTCCTGGCGAGCGATAGCGAGCCTGTAACTTAAGAGGAATCGGCCTTCGACCGGGACATTTTTCTACCGAAAAATGTACATATTTATCTTGAAAGGGGGTCTAGGGGGTGTCATTTTAAGCTTGATGGAGGTCTAAGACACACACTAGAAACCTCCCCTTAACCCCTTCTGTACCGGCGACGTCTTTTGTGTATGTTGCTAGCTATATTTAGATGATTGTGTGGGGTTAATAAAGGTCGAGTGAGATGGCTCGAAGCCTTTTAATTGCTGGAAGCCCTTTTGAAACTGAATAAAATCATCTAATAGTAGCCAAAATTAAGTTAAAAAGACCCAGTCGGTAAAGAAGGGGTTAACTATCTCTTTATAATAGTCTATAATTATTAACTATCTCTTTATCTATCTATCTATCTATATGCTCAGGCCCAATCCCCATTTTGGGGGTAGCCAACTCAAGACAGAGCAAGAACAGGGAAAACACAAAAACAACATAAAACAAAAAATAGACACAGATAAAAAACACAAACTCTCACACATCCAGGTCACCCAGGAGAAGACCCAGAGACCAGGGTTACCAAGGTCGCTCCAGCACTCCCCCGGCCCCTGACCACCCGGAGAGGTTCCGATCTCGGCAGGCAGACATGCAGCGGAGCCAAAGCCACAAGCCCTCCCACCACAATTCCAGGCACACCCTTCATATTAATCGTCTCCCCGGGCCAGGCGCCTGATGGACTATTATCTAGTCCAACTTGCGCCCGACCCCTTACTCCAAATGACCACGTGTTCACTCAACTATTCACAAGCATTCTCCATTCACTCCTGTCCACCACCACTTCCCCTGCTTTATATCTCTTTATAATAGTCTATAATTATTAACTATCTCTTTATAATAGTATATAATTATTAACTATCTCTTTATAATAGTCTATAATTATTAACTATCTCTTTATAATAGTATATAATTATTAACTATCTCTTTATAGTCTATAATTATTAACTATCTCTTTATAATAGTATATAATTATTAACTATCTCTTTATAATAGTCTATCATTATTAACTATCTCTTTATAATAGTCTATCATTATTAACTATCTCTTTATAATAGTCTATCATTATTAACTATCTCTTTATAATAGTCTATCATTATTAACTATCTCTTTATAATAGTCTATCATTATTAACTATCTCTTTATAATAGTATATAATAGTATAATTATTATGGGCACGAATTACCCTTTCCGTACCATCTTTAAGGGGAGGTGGGTCGTTTGTCTTGCCTCCCCCTTCTCCCTCATGTTTAGCCCCATTATTTTTCATATTTTAAGATGTTTGACCCCATTAGTTTGTCGATTTTAAAACCTTTCACCCCATTTCGTTGTCAATATTGAGGCCTTTCATGCTATTTAGGTGTCGATACTTTTCCTGGCGAACGATAGTGAGCCTGTAATTTTGGAAGAACCCGCCTTGCAATGCATTCTCCCGAGCATTAAAATTAAAAGGTCAAATATACTGAGGGCCAAAGCGGGACAGCCGTACAGTTGCCAAAAATGAACCTGGAACAACTGTGAATGGTGGACAGAATATAATGCTATCACAGGTTTATATCTAATATGAGGGGAGGAAGGTTTTCAGTATACTGTTTTGTAATTATATTTGAAATGGGTAAAGCCGGTATCACACGAGCGCTTTTTCCCTTAACATTTATCCTCAACACTGGTCTGGCAGCTTATGAGGTCAACATTTAAGATACTTCAGTCACCTAAATTCATCTATCATCAGTCTAGTTTCCGATACCAGTGCAAAATATTTCAGAAATGATGGCTGAAAAGTGTTGATCATCGAATGTTGACTATAAAAGCTCTCGTGTGATACCGGCTTAATAACATATATATTTATTGCTACTCAGCGTTACCCTGTTATGATGGTTAAGGGAACCCACCTCGATTTGTTTTTCTCTTTCTCTCCCTCTCTCTTTGACTTGTATCCATTCGGCCCCATTCAGCCTACTGTTTTAAGACGTTTACACCCCATCCAGGTGTCAATATTTTCCTGGTGAGCGGTAGCGAGCCAGCATATACAGTAATATGTTTTTTGTTTTGACAGTAAGCTAAATCTCTAAATTTTTCGATAGAAAAATGTCTCCGGCAAAGCCGGATTTCTCCATACAATACTGGCTCGCTATCGCTCGCCAGGAAGATATCGACACCTGGATGGGGATAAACGTCTTAAAACAGTTGGCTGAATGGGGCCGAATGCATACAAGCCAGAGAAAAAGAGAAAAGGAGAGAAAGATAAAAACAGCAGGTGACCCCCCTAAAAGCAGATAAATCTTCACAAAATATGTCCCACTGTAAAATGTTAATGACTGTACCTTATGGGTGGACTCCAGTGTTTGTGAGTGTTGTGTTTGCCAACCACCTCTCTCACCAGCACTCTAATGACAATCGTAACTACCTCTTTCCTGCGTCATAAGATAACCTCCTGCAGATAATGCTTCAACTACGAGTGGTTTCATCTATCTCTCTATCTATCTATCTATATGCTCAGGCCCAATCCTCATTTTTCCTATTTTTATTTTCTATTTTATTCTATTTTATTATTTTGTTTTGTTTAATGGTGTCTCTTATTCCCTTCTCTTTTGTGGATATATAAT
Organism: Paralithodes platypus; assembly: GCA_032716605.1. Taxonomy (NCBI): domain Eukaryota; kingdom Metazoa; phylum Arthropoda; class Malacostraca; order Decapoda; family Lithodidae; genus Paralithodes; species Paralithodes platypus. The sequence continues at coordinate 27,844,471 of CM064544.1, read as the reverse complement.
AACATACCAAAACAATCGTTAAAGCTATCTTATTAATTCTGTCTTCAATACTTCTGACAGGAGCATGAAGCCCTCAGCACTTTCTTAGTACTATAGGCTCTCTTGGCTACATATCGAGATTATTAATTTTATCCAGAAATTAAATACAAATCTGTTTCGCCGCTTTTGATCTTTCATTCTTCATGCTAAATAACCTTCGCCAGGAAAAATACACTTCCTTCGTCAGATGTCCCACGTTCGTGTAGCTTATGTCAAGAACTGCGTCAGTAGAATAATAGTAAAACACTCATTAAAATCACGGACTTAATATTCTGAGATCTCATAGAAGTATGGATCTTGTTTTCATTAGATTTGCTTTCTTCGTTCCTTGTTTCTGCTTTCTTAACCCTTTCAAGCTCCAATACGCGTTTAGGTTCTGTTTTTGGCTATTATTAGACGATTTTATTCAGATTAGTAACGGTATATTGAAGTCAAAGGCTTGATTGAGATAGTATTTACCCTTTTAATACCCACAGATACTTCCTAAGCTGCATAAAATCGTCTAATGATACCCAAAATAAACGGCTAAAACGCGTCAGAGCTTCAAAGGGTTAATTAAATGACTAATATTCTTATAGCTGTGATCACAAGGGACTGAGGGATTCAGAGTTCACTACCTAAGCTCACAAGATACTGGAATTGTCCTGGGATCAGATGTATATAATATTATGAAATACCATGAACTTACTTAAATGTTTCAGTATACGATCAAGTATTTCTTCATTCAATTCTGGTCATTATTGGACAAATTTATTGCATTAAAAAAGAGTCTGTGGGAGTTACAGGGATGATTAAGAACAATTTTACCTATTTGATATCACTGGGTCCTCCTTAACCCTTATGTAGCGGGCTAGGTGGTCTATTTGACCGTAGCGCCCAGCGTTTTTGTTTATTTACCATAAATAGGGTTGTTTCCGTGATCATTTTCATGCCTAAATAAGACCCAGAGCGTAAAACAAGTATCTATCCCTGAAAGGGCGTAAACAGAGCTTTCCAATGACACCCAAACCATCCTTGTACGACCACTGGTTCTCTTGCAACGATCGTGCAACACGAGTGGAAAAACCCTGAAATAAGGTAATTTCCTTACATAATTCCCTGTGTAGCGAGTGAGGAGAGGGGGAGGAAGTTAGAATACAGTTCAGTAGATCCGCGGTGGTCGTGGGGAGCGGTCATAAGGGTACTAAGCTCGTCCCACTGCTCAGCTCTCTCTCTCAGCAACATTACGTTCTGAAAATGGTGCTCGACAGATGTCGTGCACCGCCACATAGTCCAAATTTATTTCATTCGACATATGTCGCGCGCCGCCAATAAGGGGTTAAACTACATTAAATAATTTAGTGTTAAGAAAAATATAATATAAATCCATATTACTAAAATGGGGAGCGTGCCGTCCAACCACAACAATTGAGGCTACATGTTCTGAACCGGAGTCTGCCTTTTGCTAAGCCCCGCCCCTTCGGTAATTCAATCTCGCTTCCCCAGTCACCAGGCACCCATAAGAGAACACACGCTACGAGGGATAATTCTTACTGCTTCCCCAGTCACTAGACACCTACAGTATAAGAGAACACACACTACGAGGGATAATTCTTACTGCTTCCCCAGTCACTAGACACCTACAGTATAAGAGAACACACACTACGAGGGATAATTCTTACTGCTTCCCCAGTCACTAGACACCTACAGTATAAGAGAACACACACTACGAGGGATAATTCTTACTGCTTCCCCAGTCACTAGACACCTACATTATAAGAGAACACACACTACGAGGGATAATTCTTACTGCTTCCCCAGTCACTAGATACCTACAGTATAAGAGAACACACACTACGAGGGATAATTCTTACTGCTTCCCCAGTCACTAGACACCTACAGTATAAGAGAACACACACTACGAGGGATAATTCTTACTGCTTCCCCAGTCACTAGATACCTACAGTATAAGAGAACACACACTACGAGGGATAATTCTTACTGCTTCCCCAGTCACTAGACACCTACAGTATAAGAGAACACACACTACGAGGGATAATTCTTACTTTTCAACCCATTTTACCATAATATATGTTGATGTTTGGCATTTGTATGTTTCAATATGGATTTTGGGGTTGTTCCCATTATGTACAAATGAAAATATAATCTGCAATATTTTCCTAGAGACCCAAGAAAATACAATTATTGTAAAATATAGCAAGCTTTTTCACAAGCTCAATTGGAAGCTTAATCATTCTTCCTTTGATTCTACTTTGCATTTAATAAGGATAAGAGTTAGTACAGTAGCCTACCTTTGATAGTGAGTAATAGACATTTTATATATATATATATATATATATATATATATATAATATATATATATATATATACAGTAAGCTTGGTAAACAAACTGAAAGACATATAAGTGATATTGAGGATTGTGAGGGCTTTCAGGATGATGATGCAGTGGATTTATATCATATATTAGGTAGTAGTGAGAACCCTGTATATATATATATATATATATATATATATATATATATACAGTATGTATGCATGTATGTGTGTGTGTGTGTGTGTTGGTATGACGGCAACGGTTACTGTGGACGGATACCGGTTCCGTAACTCCATATAGATTAACGAACAAGGTGCAAAGCCTCAGGTACTGATTAGGGCATAAGTACAGTACATAGTACGCTCGATTACACATACACACACGCTTTCTGACACACACACACACACACACACACACACACACACACACACACACACACACACATATAATATTATATACATTGACAAGAGCGCACACAATGTTCCAGATAGGCTATAGAAATATAGGCTCCAAAATAAAAAAGATAAAAATAATATATGCTTAAAGGGGGTGACCTGCTTTTTTCTCTTTCTTGGTTGTATCCATTCGCCCCCATTCAGCCTACATTTATCCCCATCCAGGTGTCGATGTTTTCCTGGCGAGCGATAGTGAGCCAGCATTTTATACAGAAATCCGGCTTTGCCGGAAATTTTCTTCTATCGAAAAATTTACAAATTTAGTTAGCTGTCTAACTCATTATCCAAAATATGATGGCTCGCTATCGCTCGCATGGTATAAATCGACACTTGGATAGAGATAAACGTCTTAAAACAGTAGGCTGAATGGGGCCGAATGGATACAACCCAGAGAGAGAAAAAAAGCAGGTCACCCCCCTTAAGCAAGTTCTGATATATATTACATACTTGTTATTTACTATATCCAGTATTAAAATGTATGTTTTATCGTATGATTAGGTCAAACAGAAAGACAATATATACATACCCCTGGAGTCAGGAGCCTCTGTACTGGTTCCAGTTGATAAAAAATTCTTCTTCCGTAATCCCTGTGTTTTAAAAGGCTATTAAAAGGGACGGGCAGACGACGGTACTCTGGTACTCTCGTTAGCCTTGGCAGGCAACCTTGTCTAGGGTAAGTAAAATCCTAAACAACAAATCCCCTCATGGACTCAATAGACCTTAGGGAAGAGCCAGCTGATTTGGGGTTAGGGCTGTGACACGACCCCGCAAAAACCGAAGCCGCCAATACACATGATTTGGTAAATGGGACCAGAGATCGTGGTAAGCACTACCAAGCGGGTGGGTGCCCACGAACCCAGTCCATTAATTCTGGGGGATCCAGGCATACCAGGCTTTGCTGGCGGGACCGGTCCTACTGCTTCTGCTAGTCAAGCAGGGGTGCCAGCTGTGACGAGTGCAGGACAAAGTTTTTATGACCCATGCACTCTTCATGGTGGCAGATACCCCGGACAACCTCCTGACTTGTGGGGTGGTCGTGGCAACGCAGCCGAGTCACATACCCAAAGACTGGGCTTCACCTTTGAAGGGGTCTCTAGGTTTTGCCAGTAACATATATACCCTCTCGGATGATGACCGATTACTTCCTTTATCTGGAGGTTGACATATCTGCCCTTTCTGAGGTGAGGCGGCCTGGCAACGGTGAGATCAGTTGCGATGGTTACATAATACACATAATGCTGTGCTGGCTGTGACAATGGTGCTCGCCAAAGGAGGGTGGCTGTTGCGATCTCTTCTTCCATGGTTTCCACAGTTGTGGGGGTTACACCTGTTCACAAGCGTATGCTGCGGCTGAAGATGAAGCTCTCGATGGGCTTAATTTATCTTGTTACAGTGTGTACTCCTACCGAAATGAGTAATTTAGAAGGGAAGGAATTGTTCTACACCAAGCTCGAATCTATTGCAGGATATTGCCACACACGGGACACACCCGTTTTCCTTGGGAACTTCAATGGAGTTACTGGTACAAATAGAGCTGGCTATGAGGTATATGTTGGTCCTCATTGCTCTAGTAACATGAATGTCAACAGTTCTCTCAGAGACCAGATCCACACTGCTAGACTTGGTAATCCAATGCTGGTGATGTGGCCAAGGAGATTGATCACATACTCGTTAAGACTCCTTGGAGGATCCTCAAAAACTGCAGGGTCTTTAAGAGTGCTGAGTTTTTTGCTACCGACCACAGGCTTGTTTTTGTTACACTAAAGCTACGACTCAAAACCAGAAAGATCTCAAAATATTATCCCCCAGGGTTTCATCTTGAGAGGTTCAAGGATGAGGAGTGTGCAAGGAAATATGCAGCAACAGTTTCAAATAAGTTTGAAGCACTTGGCTCCCTGGAGGACCCCGTAAAATTGTAGAAAAGCATTAAACGTGGAACCCTGTCGGAAGCTGAGAATACATTGGAGTCAAACCGAGGTCAAGGAGAGGTTTTCTATTGGTGAGCACTGGGTATAATAGAAGAGAGTTGTGCTGCCAGATTGGAAGGAGATCTTGGTCAGCACATGGTTTTGTCTCGCAGAGCAAGAATTATCCTGATGCGAGACAAAGAGAAGCATGTCAGGATAATCGCTGAGAAGGTCGAGAGGCATTTCTCTGTAAATGTCCGGCCTGCATACCGAGCCTTGAAGAGACTCAGCCCAAAGCCTTCCTACCAGATTAGTTCAGTTCAAATGGTGGACGGCCAACTAGCATCAGGTGAAGATGAGGGCAGAGCCCGCGGGTCTGAGCACTTTGAGAAGTTGTACATGGCCAAGGCCCTCAATGAACAGCTTCATTCAATGGATGTACAACTACCAGTGCCTGATCCACCAATTGCCTGATCCACCAATTAATGAAGACCCCCCCCCCCCCTTCCTTGATGAGGTAAGGGAGGCTATGACTAAGGTAAAGGGTAAGAAGGTTCCTGGTATTTGTGGTATTCCTGGAGAACTACTGAATGCTGGATGTGAGTCCATGGCCCATGGGTTACATGCAATCCCCACTGCTGTATGGCAGACAGGTACCATTTCTTTTGACTGGATAAGGGGATTGGTCACTCCTATCTGGAAAGGGAAAGGGGCCTGACAGGACTGCAATAACTACTGTGGTATCACACTGCTCAGTGTGCCAGGCAAGGTCTTTGCTCATATTCTGTATACAGGAACAGAGAATGCTGTCAAGTGTGGTGGGGAAGCATCCTCCTTCTTCCCTGTGAATTCAGGTGTGAGACAGGGGTTTGCTCTAGCACCTACACTTTTCAATACTTGTATGGACTAGTTACTGGGCTGTACAGTTGGGCAGAGTCGCTATGGAGCCAACGTCAGCAATTTCAAGATCACTTATCTTGATTTTACAGATGATGCAGTGATCCTAATTGGATGTTCTCAGATTGGCCCTTGAGGCACTACATGAGGAATTGGAGCCGCTTGGTTTAAAGGTCTCTTTGACTAAGACCAAAGTCCAATCATATGGTGATTTATTGGATGATACAGTACAATCTGTTGATGCATGTGGTGAGGATTTAGAGATATTCTATAAGTTTACTTATCTTGGTATTATCTTTATTTATCTTGATAGCGTGATCCATAAAAGTGGTGAGATGGGCTATGATGCTAATCGTCACCTCGTCTTAGCATGTGGGTATATGGATTCACCAAATAGCGCTGCCGATAGCTGTGCAGAAGGACGAAGCTGCGGATCTTTAAGACTCTGGTGCTCACTCTCTTATTATATGGATGTGATACATGGACACTTAGCAGTGAGTTGAAGAGATGCATCAACTCCTTTGGTACTAAATGTCTTAACAGGATAGTGGGCTATGACTGGCATGACTACGTCTCAAACCAGCGACTACTCCGTGAAACTTAATTCAAGATGTATTAGTTGCATAGTCCATGAATGCCAACTTCAGCTATATGGGCAAGTTGTTTGCCTTCCTGAAGCTGACCCTCCTCATCAGGAGGTCTCAACAGAATCCACACCTGTGTGAAGGAGCGTTAGGGAAAGACTACAGAATTTATGGTTGAGCCAAGTTGACCAATCTTGCTATAGAATACTTGATAATTATTATGAGGGTGAGTGTGACTACTCACTGTCACAGCATATGCCTCCATTGATTGATTGGTATATTATGGTAAATAGCTTGAAAGCCAGGAATAGACTCCACATATGTATAAAAAATTAATATCTGAGATAAAACAACTGGTAATATGTATTTTTATGATTCACAGTATAAGTGATACATGTATTATAGCTAGATCAGCCGTAATAGTAAAACAATGAAAGAACACATTGTATAATATTATAGTAAATATCTTGAAAGCGAGCGCTTGGATGCGACCGCCGACTAACAGATCGCCGTACAATGGTTCCTGCTGAGAGCTTGGCTAAACTCTTGTATATGGAAGATTTTGGGTATAACAGATGTGTGACGTCATACTATGGGTAGGTCATAGCCCTGCTATGGACATTGGAATGCACCAATGATGTGCGGTGGTAGACAAACATTACTAAAATAAGATCCACAAAGATAGTTACAGCAAAACTTAAAAAACATGTTCCTTGAAAATTTGATTGTATGCATTGTCCGATTATACACCGTAAGAAATATACAGGTATAATATAGGTATATAAAATCATTAGGTATATTGAAGGCAACTTCCCTTTCTATCCTTATATTAAAAGAGTTTTGTTATGCCAGGTTATTGACTGGACTGGTCTTAGGTTCTATTGAACTGGGCAGGACAGTAAGACACATATACTGTATAACACACTTGGACTACAATATGGCAATATATAACACAGGGAATAGGTTTACAAGGTTTAATTTATATATATATAAGCAGTAGATATACAACATATGTTTACACTGAATGAGAATGAAGTGAAGTATTTTTACATTAGTATATGGTAAGCTGATCGATAAAAAAAGGGTGGTCCCTCGTAAGTGAAAATGAACTGAGATGATACACGAAGCTTAACTTGGTAAAGGTACATCACGGTACGTGTAAATGTATGTAAGGGAGGAGAATGTGGTAATAATAACGAACAACATATGAGTATAACACAGTGTCACAGGCTTTCGGGTATATTCTTATGTGTCTTGAGATAGAATTTGTTAATTGTGACTTTATAACAAGGAAGGTCTTAAAGAGCCTTAAGACGGCGTATGGATTATATATTTTTACTACGAGTAGGGGAAGGTTATAAATTATAGGTTTATAACGATCTATAGTTTTGAATATCTGAGGTGATTTCTTCCGCTGCTGTTGGTTTTCTCGTCTCTCAACTATCTTGGGTTGGTTTTGATGGCCGGGGTCTTTGGCAGGCTTGTGGCCCACAGCTCTAGATCCGCTCATGCGTTGTTGGCTTACTGAAATGGATTGATTACCATTGGAGGACCAGGCAACTAAAGTCCTTTTTTCCCAGGGTCAAACAGTGTCCTCGCTACCAACTGATTGAGTTTTATTCTCACCAGAAGGGCCTTGTGCACGTTCCAGAGCCCAGCTGCAAACCAAGGCAGAATCAGTTGTTGAGTCAAAAGAATTAATAGAAGCTTCTTGGGATCAGCCCCAAATTATTTCCCTTGATTGGCCTAATACATGATCAATTGTCAAGCACCGACCAATGGCATAAGAAGTCTTGATTGGGTTAGATCACCGGTGGTCTTGGTTTGGACGGCTATGTCTCTGGTGATGTTTTTTCCATGTAAGAAGGGCCTGGTGGTGTTGGTCCGCTGTGGTGGGCCTGGAGGCAGCAGCTCTGGTGATGACGGCTGCGGGGTGGGGCCTGGTGCGGGCAAGAAGGGCTAACACATTTGGGGGATAGCTGGCTCCTGCACTCTTCTGTTGTTGTGGCTGTGATTGCTTATATTCTTTTGGTGGTTCGCAGGTTTATTCTATACTTTCTCATTTTCTTCCTGCCACATTCTATGTTGATTAGTACCAATATATTTTTATGAGGGTATATTCCTATGAACCTTTAATTTCCCTTTTCATACCCATATTTTACAGTGCATAGCTAACTTGAAACCTTACCTATTATGGCCATATTTTATTCACTAACTTACTATCACTAAGTTATATAATGCTCACAGGATAACAGACTTTTCATAATAAGCTAACAGAGGACAAAGACAATCATGAATAAATCCGGTATCACACGAGCGCTCTTTCCCTCAACATTAACCTTTTCACGGTTTTATGATGCAGAGGTTGCCAGATTAGCAATAATGAAGAGTTCTCTCACTCTTATAATTACCTCTCCAAAATTAGTTTTCTGCCCACAGCTAACTCAAAGACAACTGCAGAGGTTGAAGTAACTAATCTAAAGGTTTATAAATACCCATGATGGTAACAAAGGCTTTAAAGTATCCCCAATAGGCTCAAAATCGCGTCATATGCGTGAAAGGGTTAAGCGTCAACATTAGCCTACCAACTTATGAGGTCAACTTAAAAAATAATTATGTTACCTAAGTAATTCATCATCTCTCTAGTTTCCGGTACCAGTGCAACAGATCCCAGAAATGTTGCCAGAAAACTGTTGACCACCGAATGTTGGCGATAAAAGTAATAGCACTAAGAGGGGTGACCTGCTTTTTGTGTGTCTCCTTTTCTTTCTTTCTCTGGCTTGCTATGCATTCGGCCCCATTCAGCCTACTGTTTCAAGACGTTTATCTCCATCTAGGTGTCCATTTTTTCCTGGCGAGCGGAAGCGAGCCAACATATATGTTGTTTAACCTTTTTTGACTGCAGACTAATTTTGTACATTTTTCGAGAGAACAATTTATCTGACAAAGCCGGATTTCTCCATACAATGCTGGCTCGCTATCGCTCGTCAGGAAAATATCGACACCTGGATGGGGATAAACGTCTTAAAACAGTAGGTTGAATGGGGCCGAATGGATACAACCCAGAGCAAGAGAGAAAAGGAGAGATATACAAAGCAGGTGACCCCCCTTAACATTGTAACAACAATAAGCATGTTGGCGGTGAGAGGCAGTATTACGGTGATGGAGGTGTGTGTGTGTGCATGTGAGGTGTGTGTGTGTTTGTGTGTTAGTGAAGTAGGTATGTGTGTATGCGAATGTGTGTGTGTGTGTGTGTGTGTGTGTGTGTTAGTGAGGTGTGTGTGTATGTTAATGAGGTGTGTGTGTGTGTTAGTGAAGTGTCTGTGTGTGTGCGTATGTGTGTTAGTGAGGTGTGTAGAGGCAAGGGGTAAGGTGTAGCAGCAGTTGTGATGTCAGTGTAATGTGTGTGTGCGTATGTGTGTTAGTGAGGTGTGTAGAGACAAGGGCCGTAGAGGTGTAGCAGCAGTTGTGATGTCAGTGTAATGTTAGCAGCTGTGGTGGTAGGACGGTCTGCAATTGTACGTACAGTCAAGACCAATTTCGCCGAAATCGTTCACGATATTCTGTGGGAAATTGAGAGAAAAAGACGGTGACTCGACAATTGTACGACGTGAAGCAAAAGGTAATATAGGTAGCGCCAATCAACTTGACAATATTCTAGATCCCTGACCTCTTTGTAACTCAAAAGGGCCCAGAGGAAACTGGCTGTAATTATCCACACCTATTTCTTGGTGGACACTTCCAAAATTATAGAAACGTCAGCCCGATTGCTTTAATTAATTTAGAGTTATAAGAAGTTAAGGGGTCAAGATTATTGTCAAGTTCGCTGGTGCTACCTATAGTCACGAGCTATTCCAAACACGTGATGAATATTCTAATGACAATGTTGGACAGTTTTGGAGAAAGAGATCCTGACCAAGATTCGAACCCACTCACTCAGGTTTGTTTGAGATAGCCAATAGTTGGGCACTGTATCCGAGTTGGCAGGGGGGGGGGGGAGAAATGTGAAATATGTCATGTTTGAAGTCTAATAAACTTTCCACGTGTATGAAGGCATAGTCCTCCACGAGACTATAACCTGGTTTTTCAAATAAGAACTACAGTAAGGTTGCTTCCCTTTTATCCGCTCGTGGTCGAGTGGATACAGTGCCCAACTCTCACAAATAGACCTGAGTGAGTGGATTCGAATCCTGGTCAGGATACCTCTCTCCCAAAGTGATAATTGTCGAGGAAATGTTATAGTGTCTTTAATATGGATACAGGACGTTTCGTCACCAACCCGTTTCGTCACCGCCCTTAGACCCGTTTCGTCACCGCGATCTCGGACGTTTCGTCACCATAATTAGCCACTACCATTTCAAGGCCTTTTTTCGTTTACGTTTACGTTGAGGGACCCGCAGAGGGCCGCTCTTGGGCGGCATGACATGCGGGGGTTGTGCTTTTTAGGACTAATGGTTGGGGACAGGATCAGGATTAGGGATGTAATGATTGGTGATCCTAGTTCTAAATGAATCAAGGGTGGGGCTATTAACCCTCCAGCCCCGGGGGCTATAGCTTACGACTGTGCTCCGGTACCGGGTGTTTTGACGATCTTTGGCCTATGTTAACTACTCTGTAAGTCAATGAATATGTCATGTAATGTTGTGAATAAAAAAGAATAATGTTCCACAAACCTTCCTCTGTCGAATGGCGTTGAGTAGAGGTCTCTAGCCCCTCTGGTTGCATAATGGTGAGCGCGGGAAGACGAGTGCTTTTCGGCGGCAAATTCTTCCCGCGTTTGGACGCGTCGCCCCGGCCATGGCTACGACGCACCTAGCCGCTCGTCGCGCCAAAGTATTTATCTCCCTTAGACGATTTTAGTGTTTGATATTGAGAATGTGATGTTTATTTGATATTTTCTAGTTATTTTGAGGCCAATTATATAAAATATGTTTATTAGGGTATCACTGTCACTGATATTGCTAATTTTCACTCGATACCGTACATTTTATTAGTAATTGAGGTAGCTTATTGTTGTATTAGGCACTGATTATTCGTTATCACAGGTGTGTATTATACTTTGGCCATCATATATTAGGTCTTGTGTCACTTTCACTTTGACAAATATGCTTTAAGGTGTGTCACTGTCACTGATAATGCTCATTTTCACTCGATACCGTACATTTTATTAGTAATTGAGGTAGGTTATTGTTGTATTAGGCACTGATTATTCGTTATCACAGGTGTTTATTATACTTTGGCCATCAATATTAGGTCTTGTGTGTGACTTTCACTTTGACAAATATGCTTTAGAGAGTGTCACTGTTACTGATAATGCTCATTTTCACTCGATACCGTACATTTTATTAGTAATTGAGGTAGGTTTTTTGTTGTATTAGGCCACTGATTATTCGTTATCACAGGTGTTTATTATACTTTGGCCATCAAATATTAGGTCTTGTGTCACTTTCACTTTGACAAATATGCTTTAGAGAGTGTCACTGTCACTGATAATGCTCATTTTCACTCGATACCGTACATTTTATTAGTAATTGAGGTAGGTTATTGTTGTATTAGGCAACTGATTATTCGTTATCACAGGTATTTATTATACTTTGGCCATCAAATATTAGGTCTTGTGTCACTTTCACTTAGTTATATGATTTGTAAACGTTTTATATACAATTTATTGTGTCTTTTTTCACTGATTTTCTATATTTCTATAGGTTTCTAATCATATGAATGTCACTTGGTATATACATATGTGTCACTTTCACATATTATTATGGTGTAATTGTATTTGTATCAATGTTCTCATAATACATGACTTTTGTATTACAATACATTGGTTTTCTTCCACTTTTTGCCTATATATAATTATAGTGTACATATTGTCATTTTATTTGGCAATTTCAGTATGATTATTAGAACTCCAGCTTGGAGTGGTAATCAAAGAAGCACTCTAAAGCACAGAGTGCCACCTTGCACTCCACACACTCCATGGTTGACTTATTACCTGACCTCGGCTTCACCCTGCTGTTGTAGCAGACATGGCACCGCTTCTGCTGTGTTCTTCCTGATTCATTCTGAGGCAGGGAACCAAGCCTGTGCCTAATCAAGTATTGAGCACACTGCAAGCGGTCAATAACGGCGGGCCCAGGATGTGCCACTGCCCTCTGTGGCATAGCATACTTCTCTAGGAGCTCCGTCAACACCTGCTTTTGGAACCTCCGCAGGCTATTGAACTTCATGGGTGTGTTCACATTCCGAAGCTTGTATATGTTGTAGGCATTCAGAACTGACATGTCCACCATATGCAGAAAGAACTTTTTGTACCATCTGCACGAGGTACGCAGGCAGTCAATGAAGCCTATCTGCATGTCGGACTTGTCCACCAGCCTCATGTTGATGTTGTAGTCCAGGACAGCATCGGGCTTGGTCACCCTGGCCTGGGTGCGGCGATCCACCTTGCCAGTCTCCACCATTTCCCCCTTGTGGATGGTGGTCAGGAGGTTGACCTTCCGCTGGTCGTGCCAGTGGATAGCCAGAATGGGCCCCGACTTCTTCTTGAACACATCACCTTTTTTGGTCTTTGGAGGGAAAGGTGGCATGCCCTTCCTTTTCCCTCGTACTGTGCCTACAGTCCCCCTCTTGCGCTCATGCAGGTACTGTGAGAGAGTGGGGGACGTGTAATAATTGTCCGTGTAGAGGACGTGATTCTTGTGAAAGTAGCGGTCCATCATGGCTTGCACCACTGCTCCGCCAAAGCCAATGAGGGGGTCCACAAGCAAGTCCCCTTCCTTCCCGCTGTAGACCAGGAAGTCCAGGACATAGCCAGTTTGGCAGTCGCACAGCACAAAGAATTTTATGCCAAAGCGATGTCTTTTTGAGGGGATGTACTGCCGGAAGCTGAGTTTTCCCCGGAACAGCACAAGAGACTCGTCAATGACGACCTTGCGGAAGGGCTTGAAGTAGGAGGTGAAGCGTTCTCGCATCATCTCGAACAACGTCCTAATCTTCCACAGCTTGTCTGGGAGGTGGACGTCAAGGTTGGTGACAAGATGGAGCGCTGCGAGGATATCAAGGTACCGGTCGCGAGACATATATTTCCCGAAGGCAGGGGTGGATATCAGATCATTGGTGATCCAATAGTCAGGCAACCTATGCTTCTTGACATGAGGCATTAGCATGGTGAGTGCCAGGAACACCATGAACTCTTTATGAGTCACTGGGGTCCACTGCCTCATGTGGCCCTTGGTCACCTTTCCCAAAAAGTGGACCTGGAATTGGTGCTGCTTATTTGTCTCTTTGACAACATAGCCTACCACCTCCTCATCAAAGAAGGCCTCAAATAGTTCGTGTGGTGGAGCATTGGGGCCTGCAGGAAAATTGGGGGTAACGCCTGAACCCTCCAGTACCTCATCAAAAGCTGGCACATCAGGGTTGTATCCATCCTCATCAACTACGTCTTGCCACTGAAAAACGTAGAATGGGTGTTGTCTACGCTGACGAGGAGCTCCAGCTGGTGGCCCAGCACGCCCACGGCCAACTCGGGAGGCGCGCGCCCTAGGGCGGCGAGGGCGGCGGCCAGGGCGGTGGGCAGCACGACGGGCAGCACGACGCCGGGCCAAGCGGATGGGTCGAGGGTCGTCGATGTCCATATAGTCATCGTCAGAGTGGTCATCTTGCCCTGATGGTGGACCTATGTAATCATGGCCAGAGTCTTCAGAGAGGTGCCCTTCATCATCAGTGGCCCCCACATAATCTGGCGGGGAACCAGTGATGCGTGGCGGCGTGCGGGTGGGCGAGGTGGGGAAGGAGTGGCAGGTGAGGCTGTGTCCCCCCGAGGTCCGGGCTCCTTGGCCTGCGACGAGTGACAGAAAGCAATGTTTCACTGTCACTAGGCCCAGGTATTGGTGATGCGAGCTCAAAGACTTCTTCAGGAAGACATGTTGAAGGCGGGAGAGGTGGGGAGGACCGTGGGGAAAGTTGCGGGGACGTATGGCTGGGGCCGGCCGGGGTGGACGCCGCGGGAGCCTCGAACAAAACTCTCTTACTTTTCTTAATTTTCTTGGTATATTTCCTACCTTTCCCCTTTTCGGCAGCAGTATGTCTCCTGTCGGGGGACCTAGGAGGAAAATAGGCCGAAAGTGTGGGGTCCTCAACCCTTGGCAATGGTGGGGGTGGTGGGGAAGAATGCGGGGCATCCGGGTCATCTTGGGTGGCGTTGGTAGATAAGGGAGACAATGGCGGACGAGAAGGGTCACCACGCTGACCCTCACTCACAGCCTCATCCTCACCAAGTAGTTTTGCTTGTTCCCTAGCTGCCGCGCGGCCGCCTTCTCAAGTATTTTCTGCTTATACAAATGTAGCTTGAAAGGCGATTTACCTGGGGAAGGGCTTGGCGTCGTGTCACTTATGCGAAATTTGGTGAGTGACCTTGAACTCTCCCACTCACTCACTCTCTCAAGTTCACTGTCTTTAGGTAAACCAGCTTCCTCAACAACTGGTACATCACCTTCATCACTCTCATCACTGTCATGTTCTCTCGCAAATCCCAGGAATTGCTCTTCTTTGTCCTCTCATGGCCAAAATCACTCGACTTATAATTACTGGAGTCGTCACTGACTTCATCATCAACATTATGCTTGGCATCAGCTCGCTCATAAAGTCTCAATGTCGTCTCAATACCTCCGGGAGATAACACATTTAGGCGATGGCGTCGGGGTAAGGCGCGACGAACAAGCAAGGGCGTCGTAGGAAGCACGGTATCGGACACAGCGGAATCACTATTTGGCGTACTGTCCATGATGGCGTCGGGGTAGATACTGTTGCTGTGGCGTAGTTTACGCCTGGTGGCGCCACCTACCGTCCCACGATACCGAAAATGTACGCGCGGCATTCGAAAGCACGCACGCAAGCAATGGGCGTTCAAGAGCCCTTCCGGGTTGCGCGGGCCGAGGTTGTTATGGGCGTTCAAGAGCCCTTCCGGGTTGGAGGGGTTAACTACATGAGATGGGAGGTGATTCCACTCTTGGATGCTGCGGGGAAAAAATGATTGTCTAAATATGTCCGTGCTTGCCTGATGTGTGTGGTATTTTAGGTTGTGGCTGCGTCTCGTAAATCGTATACTTGTAGGGTGTAAATATATATTTGTCTATGTCTACTAAGTTGTTGGTGATTTTATATAACATCTGTTGTCTGTGCATTTGTCTTCTTGTTGCAAGTGGGTCGAGTTTAATGTCTTGTTTGAGCAAAGTGACAGATGTAGTGTGTCTGTAATCACGTCTGATCCATCTTGCAGCTTTGCTTTGTATGGCCTCTAATTTATTTATATTGTTGTGAGTGTGTGGATCCCAGACGGTGTCGCAGTATTCTAAGTGTGGCCGAACAAGTTTTTTAACCTCTTATTGGCGGCATCGACTTAAGTCGTGCACCAATTTGCAGCAAGTTAGGAGCATTATTATAGGTTTGACTCCTGTAAGGAGATAAAGAAAACCTAATATTTAGTAGTGGCCCCGTAATCATTGACGAACATGCCTATTACATAAGGCACCCTCTTCAAACACTCATCCGCCTTAGTTTGAATCTACCGCGCAGAGCATTTCAAATTTGAGGAGCCTTCATCATGAGCGCACGCGCCCTCACTCATGGCTTCATTCATAATCAATTGGGTTCTCACTACGAAAAAACTTTGTAAAAAATAAAAACAAAAAGTAAAAAAGAATAACTATTCAATAAGCTTTCCATAATATCGTGGATGAACTTGTGTGGATCTTTGACCAAACGCTGACTCAGGCGTCATTCTTCCTTCACTGACATATCAAGTAAACCAAAATCCTTAATACATCAACGAATGGGAAGGGGATGGTCGGGAGGGCCCCAGTCGTCAATGATTACGGGGCCACTACTAAATAGTAGGTTTTCTTTATCTCCTTACAGGAGTCAAACCTATAATTTATTAGTGGCCCCTCCATCATTGACGAACATGCCTGATTTCTAAGACTGGAGGGGGACATTCGTAATCATATCATAACTCTAGAAAAGCAGATAATCAAACAACCACATAGTATTCTTACTTTGAAAAATATATATTTTAATGGCGCAGCACATATATACAAAAGGGGGTCAAGCAGGGGCGTGCTTCAAAGAAGCCTGCTTGATACAAAAGGTTAACTCTTGAGACTCTGCGAACAGATCTGTAAGTTAAAAAGGCACCCCACTCACATAAGTGGTGAAAAATAAAAACTTATAAGTTTACATGTGCACATTATAACCCCATAATACTTGTGGAAATATTTTGCAAAATATGTCCAATGCTTAAACTAAATTGTTTTCACAGCTAAACTACTATAACAACACTGTTGTTTGTACTATCCTTGTACTAGCACAATTTCCTGCACTGAATAGTACAGAGAAATTTTCATATCAACAATCCCCATAACTAGTATCACAGCTCTTATACTCCGGGACTGGTGGTTTCCTAGGGTGTCCTATGGTTTACCTGACCTGAAAAGAAAATAGCACCAACACCCCCCCTCCCACCCCCCCCCCCCCCCCCCCCCCCCACCCCCCCCCCCCCCCCCCCCCCCCCCACCCCCCCCCCCCCCCCCCCCCCCCCCCCCCCCCCCCCCCCCCCCCCCCCCCCCCCCCCCCCCCCCCCCCCCCCCCCCCCCCCCCCCCTCCCCCACCCCCCACCCCCCCCCCACCCCACCCCCCCCACCCCCCCCCCCCCCCCCCCCCCCCCCCCCCCCCCCCCAACCCCCCCCCCCCCCCCCCCCCCCCCCCCCAGCCCCCCCCCCCCTTCCCCTACCCCCCTCCACACCCCCCCCCACCCCCCCCCCCCCCACCCCCCCCCATCCCCCTTATTCCCCTTTGAAATTAAAACAAAAAGTGACTTAAAGGGCCCCCTAGACCCCTCCTGGCACTTAAGACTAGTACATGGCAAGGAAAGGTTTTTGTCTAGAGCTCACTGACCAGGTATCGAGTTCAAAAAAATATGAGTGATAGGCCCACAAATGCGTGGAACCGTAATGAAATATACTTCCACAGAAAAATTCTTCAGGAAACGTTAAAGAGGTTGCCCATTTGCGTAAAATCGTGGGCCCTACCCACACAACAGCCGGGATTACCTCTCGCTTAATGACTTCCGACCATAACAAGAGAAAGCCAATCTCCGTTTGAGCAAGCCGCCTTACCCGTACTCGCTACCCATAAGCACCCTGGGGGTTTAGAGGAACTACCCTCAACATATTTAGGTTAGAAGCCTGCACTGGACATAATATTATGGTGCACCTTTCCCTCTTTTTTTTTCAACAGCCGGCAACAGTGAAACTCAGAAAAGACTGTGTGCACGTGTGCTCATTTTTGGCTAGCAAACCCTGGGGAAGGTGACAATGTGAATACATTTCATAAGGCCTACCAACCTTGCTGAGGCAGAATTAGGTGTGTTGCTCAGCGGGTCGCCGGCCAGCTCAGACATCCTGTTACCGCGGTGGCCAAAAAAGCCCAAAAGGAAATTCACGCCTTTTTTAAGAGTAATGTAAAATCCTGCACGTATTTTGGTACAGACTGAGCGTGCAAGTAATAAGTATGAACAATGCTTTGTCCACAAGACCAAGTCGGCATGAGCTGACTGGGAGGTGGGTTGAGCTTAACACATAGTGAACATGCCTCGATAAAACCTGTCTCTTCCAAACTGGTATGGGAGAGGGAGACCGGTAAGGTCCCGAAAATGGTATTCT